>CM057816.1:49562412-50162412 GCA_030067965.1 Latrodectus elegans | reverse complement strand
TAGAAAAAACATTTTGTGATCCTCAAATATAGTATTAAAAGTAACTGCATGTTTCTAATTTCGCGACTCACAGAAATAAGATATTTCTTTATAAAGTCTGTATTTTGCCAAAAGTATTTCGAAATCTTTACAAGAGTTTGGACAAAATTGTTTGACAGAAAAACTTCTTGTGATCTTAAAAGAAAATATTTTTCTGATAGTACTTGAATTTATATTGTGTGAAATATGAACCTACATTAAATATTTTTGGAAATCAGTTATTTAAATTTTAAATAATAAGTCTACCAGATTCTTTTTTTTTTTTTAATATTCTTAAATTTCAGTAATTCAAAATATCGTGTGAGTATATTACTTTTATTTTAATCTCTTTAAAAAGTAAAGAGACTTGAGGTTTAATTCATTGCCTCCATTTATCTTATAAGATAAAATAACGAAAAATAGTGTGTAATTTCGAAAAAGAAAATTATTCTGCACTTTATTACTAAAAAACCTTGACGATGATAAACGTACACATTTTTAACTCATGTAAGCTGAAAAAAAGAAAAAGAACATTTGAATAATTACAAATATATATAATAAATAAATTGATGATTTCTCTAATTTTGATTTAAAAAAAATTTCAAAACTTTATATATTGAATACGTAATTTCTTTCTTTCGTCATAATTTTTAAACTTTTTAGAAAATATTTCGTTCATAATCTTGTCTATATATATTTAAAAGTACTTATAAATTCTTTCAAAAATGCAAAATTTTCATCACTCTTAATTCACTACTCATATGTTTCAAAAATTATGCCAATCCTGAATAACTGGAGAAATATCTCACTATTTTTCTATTGGACTCGTAATAAAACTCAATATTGAGTAAAATTATTTAAGCCCACCTTTTTATATTGATTTTGATATACATCAATACTTAGAGTAAATAGCCAATCACCTTGAGAAAGACTCCAAATCATCAAAATGTGCACTGTAAATCATGTCGTATTCAGATTGAGGACACTTTAAATAGTTTTTTACTACACATTCCTATTCTATTTTCTGATATATATACAAATATATAATTAAAATTTTGAAAAGTCTCTTTTTCTGAACTAATTTATTATAGTTCAGAAAAATGGGACTTTTCAAAATTATGGCTTTCATTTGTATTTTATAATAACTTACTTTTCTTATTTTATTCCTAAGAAACTCATTTATTTTTACTTGGAGAATCGTTGAATCTTTCTATTTAAGAATATATAGGCAATTCTCGCTAATAAGATGAATGTCTTCTGTTAAGAATGTAAGAAGCTGAAAACCATTCTTGTGGAGTTTTGCCAGCCTTGTTTCACTCTTAGATCTTGTGTATCAGAACATTATCAACAGCTTCCAGTGCAAATATCTTGATTAGTTTTGTCATGAGATTTAGTGGACTTAAGGACATTCTAAGATTAAAATTCACTAGAAATACACTAGAAGATAATATCTTGATTAGTTTTGTCATGAGATTTAATTGACTTAAGGACATTCTAAGATTAAAATACACTAGAAATACACTAGAAGATAATATCTTGATTAGTTTTGTCATGAGATTTAGTGGACTTAAGGACATTCTAAGATTAAAATACACTAGAAGATAATATCTTGATTAGTTTTGTCATGAGATTTAGTGGACTTAAGGACATTCTAAGATTAAAATACACTAGAAGATAATATCTTGATTAGTTTTGTCATGAGATTTAATTGACTTAAGGACATTCTAAGATTAAAATACACTAAAAATACACTAGAAGATAATATCTTGATTAGTTTTGTCATGAGATTTAGTGGACTTAAGGACATTCTAAGATTAAAATACACTAGAAATACACTAGAAGATAATATCTTGATTAGTTTTGTCATGAGATTTAGTGGACTTAAGGACATTCTAAGATTAAAATACACTAGTCAATCGGTACTTGAGTATTGGTAAAGAAGCTATGAGATATCTAGAACATTTTGATCTGTCAGTTTTATTTAAAATATTGTCGTAACTAACAAAATCCAATTACTTGATGACTTGAGTGAAGATGATATTAATGAAGATTGTTACTCATATTCCTGTTGTCAGGAAAAGAAAGTCCATTCTTTTAAAAAACATTTTTTTCTAGGATTTTTGAATGAAAACTCAAATGAATTTTTATGAAAGATGGTAAAATATTGAGAACATTATGAATGAGATGGGAGGAAAAACTTTCAGTTAATTTTTACTGTTTACGTATGTATGCATATACATATATACTGCTATAAAAAAATGTTTTTAATGAAAATAAATGCAAATAATTTTAATATATACGAGAATTCAGAAAATATCCATCACACTTTATAATAAAAGTCGAATCATAGAAGTTTTGTACAGTACCCATAATATATAATAACAATAATTATATAACAACATATTTCAGTTTAATTAATAAATAAATTTTGTCATATTTCCAAATGTAGGTAAGTATTCTCAATAAATTAACTTATTAAATATAACTGACAACAGTAATTGCCATTAATTATAGTTGATCAAATTATCACGCATTTTAAGTCCTTACATTTAATAGATTGAGCTTAAACTATCTGTTGAAAGTATTTAAAACTATGACAATATTTTATTTACTATGACTAAAAAGATATAAAACTAATTAAGTAGAAATTATTGTCTGTCAGTATATAGTTCCACGATAGACACATTTAATTATGAAAATTTCTATAGGGTATAGCAAGCAATGAAAGTTTGTGAATACATTTCAGCCAAATTACACACATTTTATGTTTAATAAATCTCTTATATGATTACTTATGATGATTACTCTTATATGATTACAGAAAAAATATCCTGTTTTTTAAAAAAAATTTAATGCACTAAGGAATACCTTTTCGCAGCACTACTTAATTTAACTAATAAATTTAAAAAGCTTAGCTTTTGAATATTATGATTCAAATAAATATAACGTTTTTTACTTTTATATTTCTCCATATTAAGTTCTTTCTTTTTTACAATTCGCCAAGTAATGTTAATGTTTTTACTTGGAGAAAAATAACTGATTCAGAAATGGTATTATTATATTTTTATTGTTCTTTAATAAGTTGTAGTGAAATCGTGTTTATGTGATTACTGAATATAATGTGCTTCTCATTTAATAAGTCTTCTGCAGAAATTTTTTATTGTGTATGTTATATGATTAATTACACACTGCTTGAGAATCGCTAAGGACGGATCACAAATTGCAATGTAGCATAACATTAAGCGAGACATGAGGCCTAGTAGGATAAAATATAGTTGCCACACTGTTCAGACATTAGAATAAGGAATATTTATTGTTCTGAAAAGTACAAAAGCATTGCAACACCTGAAAGAAAAAAATTTTCATTTGATGCTGCATACGGGAAAATGGAACTATGCTTCTAAAGGTCAGCAGGTACCTTGAAGAAAGGCATCAGTACGGGATATATCCACCATGGAGTGTGATACAACATTCCACACGTCGTATCATACTTTGCACAATAATATCCAGCAGCTGTTGAGGCAATTTATCCCATTCCTCTGTAAGTGCACGGATAAGGGTGTTCTTGTTTGTCGGAGGATAGTTTTGACCAGCAACTTGCCTCCCCAAAACATCCCACACATTTTCAATGGATATTAGACTTAAAGAATGTGATGGACATACAAGGTGTTGAATACCCTCGCAGTCTAGACAATCCTGAACAGCTAGTGTTCGATTACATGTTGCGTTGTCGTCCATAAAAACAAATTTATCACCGACAGTACCACGTAAAAGACGAACATGAGGAAGTGGAATCTCATTAATGTATCGTTGGCCCGTCATAGTCCCATTCGCAACCACATGTAGGGGCGTGCGGCCATTGATCATGATGCCGGCCCTCACCATGACAATGACTGTCGGATATCAGTCCCTTTCTTGGACATTTTCTGGACGATATGCAGTACCACTCTCGCGCCAGATCAGTTGACGTCTACAATCCGATGACAGACTGAACCTACTCTCATCTGAGAATAGTACACATGCCCAATCCGGTTCAGTCCAATTACGATTCTTACGACAACATTGCAAACGGGTAGTACGGTGCTGTCTGGTCAATGGGATACACACAACAGGTCTTCAGGCGTATAGTCCTGTTCCCCACAAAGGTCTGGCAACAGTTTTTCAGGAAATCTGCTTTCCTGAAGCAGCAAGAAACTGATTTGCCACCTGCTGAGTTTTGGTGTGCCTGTTCCTTAATGCTGATAGGACGATATATCTGTCTTCTGCAGGCGTCGTACTTCTAACACGACTTCCCCCGTGCCACCTGCTACACATTCCAGTAGTTTTAAATGACTTCCACTGCCGTGAAACAACGCTGTGAGCGATATCGAACTCCATGGCAACATCTGTTTTTTTCGCCCTTCTTCAATCGTTCCAATAATTCGGCCACGCATAAAATCATCTAAGTGATGTCGGGAAGACATGCCAAAAAGTTCAAGTTCGTCTATTAAATCTTTCCTGTAAGACTTTGACTTGAAACAACTGTCCACACGTGTCAAAACCTTTAAAGTTCTTATGAACGCTATCACGTGATGAACAGACGTGAAAAAAAATTTGCATACGCATACTTCTTCTTACTATATTCTACACTTATCCTAATTTTCCACATTTTGCTTCCTTTCATTTTGTGGTTGCTATGAATGATAGTTATATTCACTCGTTATTCTTATGGCACCAGCATACTTCCTTGTACCAAGACAAGAATTAAATTCTAACAGTTGGGATGAAGGCTTGGGGAGTCATTGTAATTTAGAAGAAAAGGCCAAGTAGAAGACCCCGATATTTGACTTGCCATCCTCAAAAGTATCATTTTACTTGGAGGACATCACGTTTACCATCTATTTAAATCAACCCGTTAATGAACACTGTTGATAATATGGTAAGAATAGATTTTCGATGTATATTTGTTACCTAATAGGAAATTAATTTAAAGTTACTGGCATGTAATGGAGATTAAATTTGCAATATTCCTATTAACATGCTTTTTCGTTTAACGTTTTTCAAGTATTTTATTGAACTAGGCAGTGTCAAAAGTTTAGTTGCATAAAAACAAATTATTACGAGAATATAACGTAACAAGTGCATTTTATTTGCAGCTTTTCAATGAAAATATTATGTTACTTTTATTTATCTTTATTTTCCTTGTAAACTAATTTGAATAATTTCAGTAAAAATTTTGCATATTAAATATGAAATATGTTGATAAGTATTGCAATGCATTATTAGAAATCATTATGGTTAATATTAATGGTTAATCAAAAACTGCACAATTTCTCTCTCTCTATGTAACTTATAATTAATTAACTATTAAAAACGTCAGCCTAATCTTTATATTTAGGCAATTAATGCATAAAATCTTCATCATGTTTACAAGAAATATTTTTAAAATGTATATTATATACATACATTATATACATATATATATATATATATATATATATATATATATATATATATATATATATATATATATATATATATATATATAAAGCAAAAAATATAAATATATATATAAGAATATAAATATACATAAAAATACAATACAGAATATACAATACAATAGGAAATCTAGCCAGCGCAAAAGCAGCTAAAGAAAGATTTGCCAATATAAATAAGATAAAATATGAAAAATATGAAATTGGAAAAACAGTGAAATATAAATAAGATAAAACATGAAAAATATGGAAAAGCACTGAAATATATGAAACAGATGAAAAGAAGAAGAAAGCATAGGGGCCACGTCTTCATCAGGAGAGGGATGGCCAGCTATGCTAAAAGAAAGAACACTCTTTTCTGACATGCTCGAAGGACAAATGTCTAAAGATCTTCGAGCAATTCCCCTTCTTCTTTTCATCTGTTTCATATTCAGTGCTTTTCCATATTTTTCATGTTTTATCTTATTTATATTTCACTGTTTTTCCAATTTCATATTTTTCATATTTTATCTTATATATATATATATATATATATATATATATATATATATATAATATTTAATTTTTAAAAATTTTTGCCATAGACTATCAGTATCAGACTAATTTTACTATCACTTAGTTTTAAAAGAATACCTTAATAATATTTAATTTAATTTTATTCTCGAAAAATTATGATGTAAATCATCGATTATTATATATATATATATATATATATATATATATATATATATATATATATATATTATTATAATTATTATTATTATTATTATTATATTATATTACATATGTGTGTGTATATATATATATAGATATCGATGTTTTACATCATAATTTTTTAAGAATAAAATTAAATTAAATATTAACTTATAAAGGTATTTATTTTAAAAAACTGATAGTAAAATTCTATGGCAAAAAATTTAAAAAAATAAATATTTATGCACAATCCATATTTTGTTAATTATAATTATTTTAACGCTCTGTTTTATCATTCTTAGTTTAAGCAGTCGTAGTGCTGTTGTTTTTTCAAACATTTAAAAAAACAGTTATTAAAGGTCCTTTTATTAAAATTCAAAGTATGAAATACTGTGTATAATTTTATCAACATTTTTATGATAATAAATGTTGATCGAGAAATCAATAATATCTTTCACTTTGAATTGAAATTCTTGATATGAAACTTATTACTTAAATCATAAGTTTAAAACTTACAATTACTTAAGAACAGTTTTTTTTTTTTTCTTTCATCCTAAATTTTTAAGAGAACCCTCTTTTTATGTATAGTGCGTACACTGAATATTCCATCATCTTATAGTAAAAAAATTCTAAATTTTAGCCGACTACAACATTCGAAACTGGTGCATTAACAAAACTGTAACTAAAATAATTTAGCAATCTTTCAGAAAAATTATGTAAACACATATTATCTTTAATTTTGCGATTCTCTTCATGTTAAAATCACTTTTTTCTGTAAATGACTAATATTTGCTGAGTTTTTGTCTTTTTTGAATAATTAAAGTTGAAAAACTAGTAGTGATTCAGTATTAATGGTAGAAACGATCCTTTAACATGACGATACACATATCCCACTGATCACACTGTAAATTTAACTTACCAGTTTATATATATATATATATATATATATATATATATATATATATAGAAAGAATGATAACATACTGTATTACCAAATATATATATATATATATATATATATATATATATATATATATATATATATATATATATATATATTATATATATATTTGGTAATAATTTCATGTTTCACTTCATAAAAAATAAAATAATATAGAGCTTATAATAATACAAATATAGGTTTTGGAATATGAATGAAAAGGTTTTTCAAAATGTTGGGGATTAAAAACTAAACAAATATTTCTCTAGTAATTTAACTTAAATGTTAATTATTTTTTATATCACATTATAAATATTTAAGTTATATGTTTGGTGATTCAAAAAAATACAGATTTTTATTTTTTGATTTATTAAAAATAACTTACATCTTTGTCTTTATCATAACGAAATTTGAGATGCGTCAGATCATTGGCAATTGTTCAAAATTGAAAAGTATTATCACTATATGTATTTTAGGTAAAAATAAATAAATTTTGTTACATCATTAGTTACAGTATTCATCATCGATAAAAATATTTTATTGCTTCATTCTGTTCAAAGTCTCTAATTACTCACAAATATTTGAAAATGCCTTAACAAATAAAATAATATTTTAATAAATCTCTTTTGAAATCAAATATTTTACTAATTGATTCTGATGAAATTTGTTCCAGATTCCATTCCAAGTATAAAGTTTCTTAAATAAGAATAAGGCATCATTTTACCCAGAATTTGATTCCAATTTAATTACTTAAAATGTATATTGAAATTTAAAAGTACGAAGGCTCACTAATATAACTTTTCCTTTAAAAAAGAAAGATAAATGATAAAATTTGTTTTCAGTGGATAAATTATAAGTAATAATTCATTTTCAAAAGTTGTGATTATAGCGTACACGTAATCCGTAACTACAGCAAATAATTTATCATTTACATTAATTCTAATTGCATTTTGTTCTAATTCATTAAGATGATAATTATTTTAATTATTGTAAAAAAAATACCAATGCATATTTTGAACTCACTCTGTTAATAATAATTTGATTATAATAGATCAAAATATTGTTGTGAAATTTATCACTCTTTAAATGGTTAGAAGAAAGTAGTTTCTATTAAAATATTATGATATATGCCATTTTCATTATAATAAATATTTTTAAGCTAAATTCTATAGAATAAGATGAAAAACAATTATTTTTATCACTTCTACTCCAAACAATCCGAAACGGCATGAAATGCTTTAAATTATGTGATAAATAGTAATTTTGTTGTTAGCTTTCAAACTCGGAAAAATAACATATTTCTTATATATATAAGCAATGTATAAATGATAATTTTATAATGAATGTAATTTTTCAGACACAGTGAATATATTAGGTTGGGAAATAAGTTCGTTGCATTTTTACTCAAGACTTTTATTTAAACAAAAAGCAATAACTATATAAATACGTTAATCAATTATATATTCGCCGTAGCTGTTTACAACCTTTTCCCACCTCTCGACAAATTTGTTGATGCCGTTCTGCCAAAAATCATCTGGTCTTGTGTCAAAGAGTTGTTGAGCCAGTTTTTAAGAATATCTTTGTTATAAAAGGTAATGCCCTTCATATGATTTGACAAGGAGTGGAAAAGATGGCAGTCGGTCGGTGTATGATCAGGAGAATACGGGGGATGCTGAAAGACCTCTCATTCGAGCTCCTGAAGTGCGGCTTTGACAACTTGTGCAACAAGGGGCCTGGCGTTGTCTTGAAGGAGTATGGTTTGACCATGTCGATCAGGTCTTTTTAGTCGAATAGCCTCATTCATGCGGTGTAGCTGGGCAATGTAGAATTCCTTGTGGCATTCTTTTCTAGCATTTTCCAGTCCACCAAGAGGTCCTTAAAACTGGCTCAACAACTTCTTTGACACCAGAGCAGACGATGTTTCGCGGAACGGCATTAACAAATGGGTCGAGTGGTGGGAAGAGGTTGTAAACAGCAACGGGAAATATATAATTGATTACCTTATAGATATAGTAATTGTTTTTTGATATAAAAACTTTTTGGTATAAAAATGCTTCGAACTTATTCTACAACCTATTATATCACAAAAAAATATATAGATTATTATCAAAAAATATAAAGATATTGATTTCAAATGAAAAACCATGATATGTGTCGTAATTTAAGAGAGAGAGAGAGAGATCATCAAAAGTAAGGAATTTAGAAACTATTCTAACGATTTAATAACTATATCAAATGAGGTTGTCAAATAATACATTTATGGGTTATTGAAAGCCAAGTTTTAATGTTGTTTGATTTTACTAATTTCGTTTTTTGTGAAATATATTCTGAAATAAATTATTATAATATTTTTTTCTTTTTTGCTTATAGTTTCATCAAGCAATTTCATTTCTGAATAATATAAAGTTAATAAAAAATCTCTTTTTTAAATCAACCTCTTTTTCAGGTTAGGAAAAATTATCTATCTTCCCAAATAAGAAATAAAATGTATGAAAATTCTAAAGTAAGATTAAAAAATTTTTGCTGATATTTCAGCCTTTATATCACATTATTTTATTCCCATTCAAATAAATAATCCGAAAAAAGCTTCTTAAAGCAATAAAACAATCAAGAATGAAATTTAAAATACTTAGAAAAAGAATATTATTAAAGAGCAATTCTTAATTGAAAAGTCTTGATCTTTCATATTTTTAAAAAAATAATATCCAGCTTCATGTATTCATATACAATAATATAAATATTTTAGCTGACACCTACTGAATTTTAATTCAACTTCTTTTTTAATATATTTCTATTATATTCGCTATTTCTCTATTCAATTCTTTTTCAATTTTTCTAATATATAAATATGCATTCTAAGCGGACGATTTTATATTTTTAGTTTATATAACGATTTTGGTTTGAGGTAATTAAATCAAAATCGTAAATGTTTTAATATTCTTTAAGTCTTTTGAATTTACAATGTGCCATTTTATGAGTTTATTATTCTTTTAAATATGCTGATTATTGTCTTGATGACATAGTTTAAAAATTTTACTTTAAAATATAAATAAAGAATCTGTAAAAAAATCTTTCCCAATATACGAATACATTGATCTCATTGTCTCTACTTATAATGTCTAACGACAATTACATCATATAATTTTTATAGATATGTGCTTGGAATTAAAAGGTTTTGAAAACATGCAATGTACAATCTAAAATTTTTCTTATGGTTGTGGAGAAAGGATTAAAAAATTTCCATAAGGCAATAAATGATTCATTTATCGAGTTTTATCTTACAAATAAAATATATAATTTTCTGTTATACTCTTTATAAGAATTTAAATTGTTAATGTAATGTAAGACATATATGAATAGATTTACATTTCTGAAATTTTATTCTCTGTATATGCTGTTTTCATTATTATATACAAGATAAACAAGAAAATTCTTCAAGTTTTTAACGACCCGAAAGAATATGACCTACAGAAAGTGCTCCTTATTGTTACTCTTCGAAGTAATTACCATCGGCATCCAGCACCTTCTGCCAATCTGTTTCCTACTGTGCAATCCCTTTGCCCTTGAAACTCGGGGGTGTTAGACGCAAAGAAGACCAATTAGTGCTTGGCTAAAGTAAGTTACATTGATGAAGGGTTTTCCACAAAGATGATAGTCCAGGGAATGAAAGATTCTGTTTTTCTGTTAATTTAATGATGCAAGATCAGGTGAGTAAAGAGAATGTCACAAAGTCTCCTAACCAGGCCCCTATATGGTATTCCTAACCACTCTGGCCACATGTGGCCTCACGTTATCAGCCAAGAATAATGCACCCTCACGATTAACCAGTACTGACTCCTTCTGTTGCAATGCTTGTTGCAAACGTTCCAATTGCTGCAAGTACAATTTCGCTTGGGCCATTGGTAACAGTTCATAGTGAACCACTTGATGACTAGTTCACCAGACACAGCAGCTTCATCATAGAGGAACAAATCTTTCGCGATGAATTTGATAAATCAATGCCTTGCAGTTCACTTACAGCACCATCCCCAATCGCTTGAAATACTCAGCGACTTGGGAAATAATCTCGGCCACACCGGCAATTCTTATTATTGACCTATAAGCTGTAGCTAAAGCACCTGCGAATAAGATGTCGAAATGATCTTTGGCACCAAGTTGCATTTCAAATTTTTCCCCTTTGTATTCATGTTTACATCAGGTTTGGTTTGGTTTCCTGTTTACATCAGGTTTGGTTTGGTTTCATGTTTACATCAGGTTTGGTTTGGTTTCATGTTTACATCAGGTTTGGTTTGGTTTCATGTTTACATCAGGTTTGGTTTGGTTTCATGTTTACATCAGGTTTGTTTGGTTGTTTGTCATTCAATGGTCAATTTTTGCACACTACGTCTAATTAGACCAGAACTTACAGTTTAAAGTAGATTCCGAACCACTACAAACAACGATCCGTCCATTTAAAATATCGAGGTGGACGCAATGAAAATATCGAATCCACGAATCGTTGAATCGAAGTCAAGAGCGCTAAGTGTTCGGTTGCGAGCTTAGTTATGCCTTCATCAGAAATACATTTTTTCTGTGTTCATGTATTCCGCCATCCATTAAAATAATGTTTCAAAGAGTGGATTATCGAAACACCAACGTCTATGAGACAACATCTAATGTGACTCGAAAGCGTTTCCAATGATTTAGCATTAACTAAATCTGATCTACATTTCTTAGAAATTTTAAACATTTTACATTATTTCACACACATTAAAGTTACAAAATTATGCTAAATTTAAATTTCCCTTTAAAAATCTTGATTTTGCAAATTAAAATTGATGTTAAAGAAAATAATATTTTAATTTTATCCTAAAAATATTACATAATCACATATCTTTTTAGTTTTTATCAATTGCATTATGTACTGTTCCTTTCCTTAATGGAGAAACTACTCTAAATAATTTATAGTTTCTATAAATATATATAGAGTATAATGAATCTGAGTGCACACACACTCTCTTATTTAATGAAACATCATATTCCTATCACTGATGCTCAGAGATATTGGAAAGAAAAAGTCATTCGTAAAAAGGAAAATTCTGTATAAAATCAAGCATTTCTTGTCAGTTGTTTTATTGCATATCATTTCAAGATTTTAAGAAAATAAAATATATATTATTAAAACAAATTTATTTCTCGACTAGTAATCAGAAAAATGCTTTGAGGAATACAACATTTGAAATAAATTACAAATTGCTCAACCCCAGAGAGAGAGAGAAGAAATCTAACGAGATATTTCAATATTTAAATTTAATAATGGTATATATTTTCCCTTATTTTCTAAAAAGTGTATTGCGCATTTATGAAATATTAATCACGCATAATGATTACATTTATAATAAAAGATGTGGAAAACAGCACATTTTATTTAAACGAATGGAATAAAAATTAAAAATTTACAGTTTCTTTTTCTGCTTTTAAATTCTTCTAAATATTATGAGGAATTATAATTATTTCATCCCATCAAGCTTCCATATACGTCAAGTTTATAAATAATGTGCGCCTGACTATATATGACACTTCCTCATCAATAACAAAAAAATCCTTATTAAGAACAAAACAAAATTATTTTACATTTTTAATTATGCATTGTAGCATTATACAACGCTACTTAACTTAGTTTCAGCCCCCATGTGTCACGACAGCCCATATGAGGGTCAAAGCTACAGTGCTCGTGTCTGTTTTCATGACCGAGAGTTTCTGGAGTTCGAAAAATATGCAGCGGTTAGGCGGTCAGCCTAAGGCGAATTCCCAAGTGGTTAATTCTCAAGTGAGAGTTTTCAAATAAGTTTTTCAACCTACTTAAAGGGATGAAAGGCTGAGTCAACTTGGCTTAACCCGAGGATATAACCTGGGACCTGTACATTTAGAGCTTGAATCGCAACCACAACACTATAGTCTATTATTGAATTACAGAAGAATAATTCTTTTGTTGAAAGATTTTGACAAATAGTCTAATGAAATTTCATTTATTAGATTTAAATGAATGAATAATATTAAAATATTATTTCGTATATTTCAAAATATACTTTTGATGTTTATTAAAATTATAAGTAATCTTCCTGTAACACAACATCTTACACGGCTTCGCTTTAAGGCTATGTGATAAAATGAGATAATACTCATAATTCATAGTTTCACTATAGAGTGATAAGAAAATTGCAAAATGTAGAGTGTAAATAAATTTGCAAAATATAAAGAGAAAAATCACTCGATTTTTATTTAAATCACCCGAAATTTATAAAAACAATATATGAAACTCAGACGCAAATCCTGTAATAAATGATAAAATATCAAAAATTAGTAATTATTTATTTATTTAACGAATATTCCACTGGAGCCAACTGAGCTATAAAACTTCATTAGCACTTACAATGTGTTGCAGATCGTAAGGCTGTCTTCCCATGTTTTCGCCATCTGGCTATATCCGGCCTAATTGCTTTCCATTTATGAAATCAACTTTTTTGTTGATCATTTTGTGCGATGTCACTTCTTCGCTAAACCGTGGTTCGAAAATACCAAGTGTTTGGTGAGAGGGGAGTATTTCAAACCTGTTAACCTTAAAGTATAGTTTGAGGCTTGCCTTGACACCTATAAATGCAAAATAAAGTACTAGGTAAAACTTGAAAAGGTTTTCTGCAGTAGTTAATGATAAAACATTAGCAATTAATTCTTTTTTACTTCAGAGATCACGCTGTGAGAAAAAAGTTTTTTCCTAGGAGAAGACAATGGGTTCTATACAGAACCCATTAGAAGACTTTTTAGTGTTCACTAATGGTGGATGAGGCAAATAAAATTGATAATAGTGGCAATGTCATCCATGTGGAGTGATATCTTTAAATGCGTCAGACCAAATATAGAGCATTTGTGTTTAGTCCATGCTTCTAAAATATGTGAAACTGCCTATTTTCAGAGAGATAATGGCCTTTTTCCTTATATGATAGTATATCATATAATGAGTAGTTTTCTATGTATATATATATATATATATATATATATATATATATATATATATATATAAGATAACAATTTTGCCCAATTTAATACTGAATAGTGGGATAATCTTAATGTTTGTGGATTAGAAATGAAGAAAACCTCAGCTTTATTGAAAGCATTTGAATGGAGTTCCTAGGGTATCTGAAATAGAAATCAATCCAGTTTTATTTAAATAACGAAAATTTCTCGCAAGTTATTTAATAAACACAGAATGTTTCTATAAAATAAATAAATATATAATTTGTTTTTATGATGATATTATTATAATTTATTTTATAAAAATATCACATATAAAATAAATATTATTATTTATATATTTTATAATATTAGTATTTATTTTTAATAAATATCATGAAATTCTTGATTATTTATCAAAGATTAAGCCTCTGAATTTGCTATAAACTAAAATTTAACATTTTCCCGCCGAATATTTTTATACAATATGCAGTATTTCTGCATATTGTATAAAAATATGCAGAAATCTGCATCAAAGAAAAAATATTTAAGTTTCCTTCAACTTTGTATTTCTGGTTTCCTTTTTAAGAAAAAATATCCTGGGGTCGTAGATTATTTTGAAAAGAAAATACAAAAAAACTGATTCTTTGTAAGAAAAGATTGAAAAACAAAATTTATATTTTAAAAAATTGAACAGTATTGAAGATATACATTCACAAACTTTTTATTATAAAGTATCTAAATAATCCAATTTTCAAATATTTGTATACATTATTTATTGAACCGTTTCTTTTACTTAAAATTTGTTTTGTTTACTGTCCCACTTTTATTGTCTTTATGAATATTTTATATAAACTTTCTTCTATACTTTCTAACATTCAAGCAAACAGCCTACAATTATAGAGCAGGGATAATTTTAATTAATAGTAATTGTTCTCAAAAATATCATTTTGTTATTTTAAAAAATTTTTACGCTTCATTTAAATAAAAATATTTTCTGCGTGTCATTTTATGTTAATTCTTTACATAATTTAGCTATCTTGATATTTTCATAATTCCTTTTACTTAATACTGTTCATTAAAAATTAGAAAGAAAGAAGTTAACCTGATCAAATATCAATTTCATTGCTGAATTGTGATTTAAATTTTTCCAATGGTTGATCAATATTTAAAGCTTTATTTGAAGAAATATATAACCCAAAACACAATTCCATGACATAAATAAATAATTTATTTTATATACAAAGAAAAAATTTAAAAATTAGTAAGGATGAAAGTGCTTTAAAATGAATTTATGTGACTTTATAAAGAATTTTTGTGTACAGAATTAAAATTTTACTTATAAAAAGTAGAAGGATATATAATAATACACATTCATAAAACGAAATAAATATAATAACAATAATACATACGTAAAATAAAAATGTATGCTTATGTGTAACATTTATTATATTAAATGTTTTTAAATCTAAATAAATTTATAAATATGTATGTATCTCCATCAATATTATATACACGGACACATATCTGATTAAATATAAAATCAATTTGTTAAATTGGGAGATAGCTTTATAAGCATAATATAATCAAGCAAGAATCTTTCGAAAAAAAATACTTTTATTAAAATTATTAAGAAGTAATTTTTTACTTTTTAATGGTTTATGCAATAAATATAGAAAACTATTTAAGTAGATTATTCTGGAGATTATACTTTGATAAACTTTTTATGATGAAAATTATGCAACAGTTTAAAAAAATATGAAGTTACAAGTAAATGCTTTAAATGCTCAGAAAATCTATAGTGGATGCCATCAATGTAAATTATTTAATTTTTTGATAGGTGATGATAAGCTGTGAATCATGGGAACTATTTCTATTTAAATATTTTGCTACATTGAAAAATGCATCATTAAAATCTAAAGTATATACAAATGATCATAGGGAGGCAAAGATTAGTAAATTAGGATTTCTCTGAAATCTTACAGAAAATATTTAATTACTCATTCTAGATTCTTTAGTTTCTTGTGTAACATATTATGTCAACTCCTTTGGAAAACTTTAAGGAGTTGTTAAATATTTTACCAGAGAATAAACTAATTATATATATATAAATATATATATATATATATATATATATATATATATATATATATATATATATATATATATATATATATATATATATATATATATATATATATATATATATATATATATATATATATATATATATATATATATATATATATATATATATATATATATATATATATATATATATATATATATATATATATATATCACTTGATTCTTTGAGACTGCCCCATTTACAAATACAAATTTGATATTTCCAACTACAAGGTAAATTACAGGAATGGAACAATATTATTTTTTCAAAGGATCTCCAGTTCTGTGAGTGGCATTCTGGTGGCCATGACTGTTTTCTCCGTGAGCTCTTGTCTTCTGGTTACATTCGATATTTTCAAAGGGGCCCTGGTGTGATAGCCCAAATAAAAACCACTAGACATATATTGGTGAGAGTTTGGCCTGCTATAGAACAGCTTCCATGCTGTAGTTGATGAAATGTGACATAAACTTGATGAAGAATTAAATCTATTGCCCTAACCTCAGTTCGGCTCAATGTCTAACAAAATAGCAGCCATGTTAGCTGCCAGAGCGGTAACTAATTTTACTACAGTCCCACCCTTGTATGCGAGACCAAACTATTAATAGAATTTTTTGTCTTCATTACTAAATATTCATAATAAATGTGTTTTTATTTTTTTTTCTTCATGGAGTTGGAATTTTAATGCTCAACAGTAGACTTATCAGTGATTATTTTACCAACAAGAATGATTTAAGCTAATACGTAATCATTTATGGGGTCAACTAAATCTGCCCAAAAAGGGGCCGATCTAACTTTAAAATTTTAAGGGTGCTTTAGTCCAGTGTACTCATTGACAAATACACACTTGAATATGAAATTCATCTTGTCAGACTACATTCCTCCATATTCATCGGTAAGTGAGAGTGTTTTTATAAACAGAATAACCAATATATTAAGAAAAAAAATAGTAAAATAAAATTATAAGAAAATTTGCTGTATACACACTGAATTTTTTAAAAATTGAATTCAATAAAAAAAGGGATAGCGATGAAAAAGTAACTTTTGATTGCACTTATAAAATTTAATCGTAAGAAATTATACCATCATTTTCAAAATTACTTTTAAGATTTCCCAAAAGATTGCACTACTGAGTGGGAGAAAATGGTAGACGCACAACTTCTCTAGTGGTCAGCGTTCCTGACTGCAGGTAGGAAGGTCCTGGGTTCGAATCCCGGTTCCGGCATGGATGTGTTCTCTCTCTATCTATCCTGTTTTTGTTCTTTCCTTTTATGAATAGGGTGTGAATGGTTGCCTACCCTATAAACTAGTACCTATAGCATGTGTGTACTGAGGAAGTCGGACTCCACAAAAAAATATGGTTTAGTTGGAAAAGTGGAGCAGCACAACCTATAGTGCTAGCCTAGCTGGCACATAATAACAACAGAAAAATGGTATGAGCAAATTTTAAATACATACATCCTTGCTGCTTGATTTAATTTATATATATATATTTCTATATTATATATTATTTTATATATATATATATATATGTGTATATATATATTATATATATATATATATATGTATATATATATATATATATATATATATATATATATATGTATATATATATATATATATATAGGTACAAAGGTATATATATATATATTAACTTTCCGAGATCGTCAGGTTTTTGAGCCTCAACTTCCGTGGAAATAGCTTAGCTTTCACAGAAAAATAACGATTTAAAGAATTATTCCATTCTTTTTGCACTATTTTGTGACTTATCATTGACATTGTTCAGAACTTTATTTTGCACCACGAAATGAGATCGCACTTATGATCAGCTTAGAACAAGTCTATGGAGAGTGGAATACTTGAAAATTTCCTTTAAAAATGAAGTTATTAAATACTTGCAATTGTGAAACTCTCTATCCATGTTCCAAAACATTTTCTATCAACAAAGTGTTGGTAAAACAATAAAAAGCATAGTCTTGTAGTAATAGACAATATCCTGTTCTGTTGTGGGGGAAAAACATAGTCCTTTAGTAGAGTTTACAAAAAATATTACATATGAATACAGAAAGAATGAATCTTGTGCCATATAACCCAGAAGCTGAGCATCAACGAGAATAGAGAGAAAAGAACTACAAAATTCTACTCCTAAAATAAGCAGTGTACTGGTACAAAGTGAGTTGTGGTATAAGTAATTTTATTTTAAACTCAAACTGGCATCAGTGAATTACATAGGTTATGATCAAAATTTCGAATGGTTGGCAACGACCAGTATCCTGAAATATTCTTATTCCATTTCTTGCAGTTGCTGAAAATGCAACTCCGGACATAAATTCAATTGATTCAGAATAAAGATTTAATAGGTGTAAATTTTGTTCCTTAGGTATACAGATCTATCAAATAATAAATTGATAATCCAAATTTAAAAATTTTATATTAATTAATGAAATCAAAAAGGGAAATGTATAGTTATTTGACATTCACTCAAATTCGTTAATATCTTCAATATTCCTCTATTTATCTAATTTTAATTGCTATTTTGATACTACATTATTGATAATTGCAAATTATATATCTACAAAGGTAAAATATATATTATTGAATAAGGGAGAGATTTACTGATAATTATATATTTGCTAAGAAACTGAGAACATATAATACTAATAATTCAGCAGAATTCATTTTTTTTTCGTGCCATCTATGCTGACAATATGGGGTGCGCTGCTCCACTTTTTCATACTGAACCATGTTTGGTGTGGAGTCCGACTGCTTCAGTACACACATGCCGTAGGGACCCGTTTATAGGGTAGGCAACCATTCACACCTCATTCATACACAGAAAGGACAAAGACAGGATAGATAGAGAAAGTACATTCATGCCCGATCCGGGATTCGAGCCCACGACCGCAGTCAGGCACTCTAACCACTAGACAGGGCTGTCAGCAGCAGAATTCCATTCATGATTTTTTAAATTATATTTTATTTACATTATAGTACAAGCTGAAATAAACCGAAAATTTTAAACACTAGTACAAAATTTGTTAAAAATAATTTTTTTTATATATATTTTTCTAGTTTTTTAAAAAATAATTTCAAATGATGCTCTAGTCATATAATAGATAAATTATATATACTCTTAAAACAAAATACTTATAATACTTATTTAAGGAAAATTATAGGCAAGAGAAACCTGTAAATATATATATATACATATATATATATATATATATATATATATATATATATATATATATATATATATATATATATATATATATATACAGGATTTTCTTGCCTATAATTTTCCTCAAATAATATATATATATATATACCACAGAACAACTATAGGCACTATGCAACTATAGGCTTCTATAGTATCTAGATTGGTCGTTCTGCAGACACTTTGATATTTTTAGTTTTACGAATCTGAATGTTTATAAATTAATTTTCCAAAGAAAATTGTAACTATGTATTTATAATATTCACAATATATGTTATTAGAAAGTCAATCATATTTAAAGTGGAATAGATGTCTATCGAAATTTATAACAATAGAGATAATAAAAACTTAATTTTATAACAGTTATTTATTATTTGTTTGTTTGAGTGATACAATCATTTTTTGCTCACGAGGCCTAATTAGACCTTGACTTACTTATTAAAATGGGTTTCAAACCCTACAAAAATCCATGTTTTATATTTGAATCGAACTTACAAACTATTGAAATGGAAGCCAGAGTTCAGATTAAAGGCTATAATGTTGAATTAAAAGCTATTTATTCAGCTTAAAAGGCATTTATAACTTAAATTTTTAATGTACTTCAAACAAATATATTTTTAAATAAAAAAAATCTGCCTTTTGAAGACAATCTAAAAAAAATTTCATTAAAAATTTTAAAATTAAAGTTTGCTTAGGCAGAAAATTTTTTTTTAAATCTGGATAGATGTGACTTTTTCTTTAGTTAAAAAGATATTTAGTAAGAACGTCATAAAAACAATTTGTTGAGTAAGATATTTATTTGAGAAATTTAGTATGTCGAGTTAGCTGAATTTCAGTCTGTAGGAAAAATAACGTAAACAAAATAAGGAATCGTCTCATTAACTTTTCTTTTCATTATCGATTCTTTGGGATGTAATGAATCGTGAAATAAAATGACTTCAGGAAATAGATTTTCTGGATTTCTAGCAATTGTCATTTAGCTTTTTGGAAAGGGAAGACAGAACAGATACTGCTTATCCTTGACACACTTTCGGTAAAAATGATAACACATAAAAAAATGTCTCAGATGTTTTATTTCTAGAAAACAGAATCATTTTGTCAGAAAATAGAATATAAATATGTTAAAACAGCGAACTGGAAACAAATGATACCAGAATTTCCGGGTAAAAATTTTAATTTTTCATGTATATTTACATTCTAAATGCTTGTTTGAAATCCCATATAATATTTAGAATGTCAAAGTTGTACTTAAAAAATGTTATATTATTTATTATGCAATGTACTTTGTAATATATTATTAATAAGCTAAAATGCTACAGTAATATATTTTCATTTTAAAAAATCTCATTGTAGTAAAATAAATTTATACGTATTTAGAAGTTTCATTTTAAGAGAGAAAATATTATTAGCTGCAGTAAGAGATAACACTGAATAGAACTACTTTTGAATAAAATATTACAAGTTCTGTAAAGTAATTTAAAAATTCAATTATCAATAAGATTTTACCTTACACTGATTACTTGTGATGCCTCCTAGATTTACATTAATAATTGAGTAAATGCCTTGAAGCATCTGTCTATGTGGGAGAACTTTTCGCATATAAAATATTATATGTCTTTTATCCCATATAGGATATCAGGTAAAAGAGTAAGTTAAAATTATGTTATAGAAAGACTTTTATCACAATACCATAATCATATATTACAAGGAAAGTAAACAAAGCCCAATAGACATGTATAAAGATAGTAGAAACATATCGTCCATATCCCACTGTCTAAGAATAGCTGGTTACCAGTATTAAACTTTCCACAATCTGGAGAGCATTATTTTACCATTATAAAACGATAGAAGTCACACATTTTATAACCCATAACAGATCATCAAGAAGTCGAAAGCCATTATGAGGCATTTGTTCATCCACCACGTTTTCATTCAAAGGTACTTTTCAAAGAAAATAAGCCTTACTGAAGTACTGCAAAGGTGAAAACCTGGAGAAATCGTCAATACTATCTACGAGAACGTGGTAGAAATTTCAGTGTGTCCACCTCGCACATTCATCAATCGCACAGTAGCGAAGAGAGATGGATGCATCAAAGAAACTCGTTACTGTTGTTTGTTTTTAGACTTCAAAGTGGGCTTATCTGCTGCATTAAGTCGTCGATTATGTCAAGCGTTTGGGGATAGTTAAGTGAATGAACGTACTTCAAGTGATTGGTCTTACATACACGCATAAGAGATGAGAGTGAACCCCGTTCTGTACCAACCGGTTGATTGGTCTTACAAATTCATGTCAGGAAATTTTTACCTCAGCTATGAAGCTGGTATCTGGTGGACTAGTCGCAAGTGGCTCACTGTGAGTTGCTACCAGTGAGCCAAAGGTCATCACGGACATGTACTTGCAACAAATAAAAGGTGTGCAATAGAAGCATTACAACAGAAGATGTCAGCACTTATTAATCATGTGAGTGTACCATTGTTGACCGACAACTCAATTCCACATGTCGCGCGGTTGGCTAAAAATACCATACAAGGACTTAGACATATTGTGTCATCCTCCTTATTCACCTGATCTTGCACCATCAGATTACCATCTCTTGCATTCCCTAAACAATGGAAAATCCTTCACCAATGAAACAGACTTGCGCCAAATATTCACGGACGTCTTGTGTCCAACACCTCCGAGTCTCACTGCAACGGGATTGCGCCGAGCTGGCAGCCGAATGGTTAGGTCTCTTGCCTTCGGTTCAACAGTTCGTGGGTTCCAATCCCACCTTGGGCATGGATATTTGTAGTGGTTCGGATTCCACTTTAAACCGTAGGTCCCGGTCTAATTAGCTCTCGTGTGCAAAAAAAATGACCGTTGAGCGACAAACAAACAAAGCAACGGGATTGCACAACATGAGACACATTGGCAGAGGTGCCGATGGTAATTACTTCGCGAACTAGCAATAAGCACCATTTTCTGTAAGTCATATTCTTTTGGGTCATTAAAAACTTCAATAACTTTCTTGTTTACATTGTAAATAAGTCTTATATAACCGTAAAGATTTGTGAAATTATATTAATCAAGATAAATAAAAATTAATTGTGCTTAAGTTAGACACAATATTTTGATATACATTGAATGGCAAAATTTTTTAGCGAAATTGTTAGAATATTTTTATTTGCTGTATTAATATATTATGAAACTCTCATAAAATATTTCAATGACTTCAGTTTCAATAGAATTTAAATAAATAAACAAATAATATCATGTGATTGGAAATTCAATATCAAGCTGTAAAGCAATAATGATAATCTATATACGGAATCGCAGCTTTTAAATTTTGAATCTTTTAAAAAATAATTTTCTTTATAGTTTAATCAACTAAAATTTATAAACAATAAAAAATCTATGAATTCATATATTTTAATAAGATTTTAAATTTTGCTCCTTTAATAATAAATGAAGCCTTCATTATAAGGGAATTTAAAGTAAATAAAATTTATAAATAACGATATTAAAAGTTACTGGATTTTTTTTCTGGGATTCATAATAGAGATATGCGCTACTAATTCATAAAACTACATAGTAATTTTTCTTATATTTTATAAAATTAAATTATTTCTAAAATTCTCAACAAATATTTAATGAGGACTGTAAAAAGAGAAAATTCAATTTTGAAATAATACCGTGAAAGATTTTTGATGCCTAAAAAAGTAAATAAAATATCTCCATATATTTTTTATCATAATCCTTCTAGTTTCCAACTTGTTTATATTAGTGACAAAAAAGTGTATAGTTCTTTATATCCTGTTGCTTATGTTAATATGAAAATCCTTAAAATTTCTTTATTCAGTTGTTAACTATTTATCGAAGAGAGAGAGAGAGAGTGTGTGTGTGTGTGTGTGTGTGTGTGTGTGTGTGTGTGTGTGTGTGTGTGTGTGTGTGTGTGTGTGTGTGTGTGTGTGTGTGTGTGTGTGTGTGTGTGTGTGTGTGTGTGTGTGTGTGTGTGTGTGTGTGTTTATTATGAATGACACAATAAATGCATGATTTAAGTTATGTGATTTTCTTCATGTATGGAATTCAAAACCGCAGCAAAGCTACATTTTTTTATAATGAAAGCTACTACAGGTTAAAAAATATCCCATATTCAAAGCGTAGAGAAAACATTTTGTAAACACATTTTCTCTTTATTTTAAAACATATTCTTCGTTTTCAGTTCTGGGATTCTTATAACAATTAAAAAGATTTATATTTAAAATATTTAAAAAATTTTAATGAAAACTGTATTAAATTAATTTTTTTACTGTTACAACAGGCTGAATACGAAACACGAAAAAGTGATATTACCTGAGCAATAATCAACATATATAATAATTTTTCTTCTTTCTTAAGTTCATTTAGAGTTTGGTTTCCGAGGGGACTTTTCATGTGTATTGGACAGTATTCACAAATCACAAAAAAGAAAACCTGGAAAAACTGGCCTTGACCTACATGTAAGTAGGAAATAAAAGCGCTACCCAAGACTTACAGTTCATTTGAACATCGTGCAGTTTATAATCTTATAAGTAACAACAGTTGTAAAAAATTAATACATACGTCTCATATTGCTTTCCAGGAGGATCATTCATAGATAGTAAACCATTCACGTGTCACTGGGGAGGAAACCCGGAAAACACCCAAGCATTCACTTCGACAACTGATCATGCAGAAAACTGAAAAATAATATCCTTTACCCATTATTCAGTAGTGGCTTAGAGAAAATCCAGGACTTTCCATCTCAAAGACAAAGGCATGCAATATTCATTTGCTGAAAATACAGAATTAATTTTTAATATGATTAACATATCCGAATTTAAAACATTACATTCAAGACGGAAATAGCGTTTGAAAACATTCTACGGGCATTTTAGTTCTCTATTCAGCTCTATTAAGTTTACTGCATTAAAATTTCGCATGTTGTACTTAGAATTAAGATAAAGAACTTTAGAATTTTTTTTATTTTGTACTTTTAGAAATTTCAGAGAAGAGATAATGTGGTGAAAAATTAAAAAACCTAACAGATTAAAAAAGTAATAGTTTCTGAGAAAAAAGGACAGAAAACTAATAAATATATCTGCCAATCCCACATACACGCATTTACCTTAGTAAAATGTCACTTAATTCTGTTTCTACTTTACTATATTTTCTATTTTCCTTAAGTATTGTTTGTCATATTTTGACAGGCATTTTTTTTTTCGTTTCGAAAATTATTTCAAATGTCATTTATGATTGAAAAATATTTTGTACTGACAATAATAATTTTTGATTGATGGGCATTTTGTTTCAATAATAATAATTCATGAATAATAGATGTATTAATTGACAACACTATTTATTGCCAATTATTATTCAAAAAATATTTAATAAGAAAATGCATTTTATATTGCTAAAAGTCATAAAGATCTACGAAAGAAAGTAAAAGCAAATGTTAAATTTAAAATACATGATTGTCTTGAAGTACAAGTACAGCAGCACATTTTATCATATTTTTAATACTCAAAACATAGTATAAACAATTAAAAATTATTTAATAATTAACATAAGTATTTTCAGAAATTCGGTATAGTAAAAAGAAAGAAAAGAATTTAACTGCAAAATATATATTAGGGCTTATATTTCATTTTTATAAATTAAAGGATTTCAATCTCATTAGGGATCAATTTCCATAGGAATTTTTTCTGTCATCTCAAACTCCCTTAAAAAAATAAAAAATAAAATAAATTAAAAATTAAAAAATAAATAAATAAATAAAAAATTTAAAAAATAAATAAAAAAAACTGCCTTTAAACATCTTTATTTAAGTGAAACATGTTAATAGGAATTTTTAGACTCAAATCATTTGTAAAGGAAACTATTAGGTATTTAACATTTTTTTCAACTATTCTGGCATAACAAGTAACTTAAAGTAAGACCAAAATTTTATAGTTTTCTATAAAACTCATTCGTTATATTATGAGCCTTTTTTTGTCATGAGAAAGATAGAATGTAATAATATGCTCGAAATAGTAAATAACTAATTGCATAAGAATACTGAATTGTGAGAATTTTTAGGGATTATTGAAAATAAAAAAAAATTGACTATTAAACTAGTAAATTTAAATTCTGTTTTCAAAATCTTTATATAAAAAGATCTATCGAGGATAAAATTAGCATATCATAGTGTCGAAAAAACGAAAACACTGTTGTAAGTTCACGAATTTATGGATTGAATGGGCTCTCGAAGACAATACAAAGAGAAATGAAAAGATGCTAAAGAGTGAAACAAAATCATTATTAATCCTTAGCAAACATTCTTCTTTCAACACAAACACACTGTATCTCGCACAATAAACAGTCATGGAAATTGAACCTCCGACGAGACAGTTTCTTACAAACCATTCGACACAGATCTCGGTGATACAAATTACATTGTGACTTATCCCTTCGAAAGAACACAGCTACGTCTCGCCAATTTCTAAGCATAAAAAAGTCTAAAATTTAACAGTTCCTAAATAATCATGAAATATGTTTCTAACTTGGCGACTTTGTCATTTTACGAATAAATTTGGCGAGAAAATTAAACACCAAAAGCACTGCAAATAAGGTATTATCTCTCTAATTTGAAGATATACTATAGAAACCTTATATTAAATGCAAGGGGTTCTGGAGTTCCATTTGTCTAGGTACGTTTCAGTTAAATATTTATAACCATATTCATGGAATTATCCTTAAAAAAATCAAAATCTTGATACAATATCGTAATTAATCGTAAAATGAAGTAAAAATTAATAAATTTATTATGAAATATGTTTTTATATTAGTACAAATAGCTTAATCTTAGTATTCGTAACGCGATGGATTTGGTGACATTAAGATTCGGATTGTATGATTTTTTATGTATTAATAATTTATTTTAAAATTCATCATTATTTTATTATAAAACGCTTGAATATGCTGATGACTATGAACCGCATTAGTTATTACCACTGGTGACATTTTTGAAAACGCTGCCAAACGCGTTACGTATGCTAGGATTTTACAGTATAAATGAATTTTATTTTAAGTAGATGACCTTCAGGAGCTAATTATTTAATGAAGTCAATATTTCCTTTCTTTTCATTCAAAATTACGAATGATATTCCTAAAAGGCTGTCATTTTAACTACCTGTTTTCATCATTTTAAATTACAAAATTCAGTAAAATATTTTACCATCTAATGCTATTTGTAAAACTATTAAAAAAACAGAATATTTGGCTTTAATTTTGAATTTTATTCATTTTTAGCGTGAAACATATTTAGAAAAGTACAACATTCATAAAAAATATTCTTTCATATCCTTAAGTCATGTAATTCTTAAGAATTTGAAAACTGAAATGTATTCTCGATTTCAATTAATGCATCTGTCACTTTCACATCTCATCCGAATAGCTTGAAGTGTGTTGCAACATTCTAAGAGCTCTGGAAATGTTTAATTTATTTCAAGTTCTATTTTACAAGAATGATTTGACTGCAGGTATTTGAATTTCAAATTAAACTGGATATATCTATTATTCGGATAAAACGTGAAAGAGACTCCCATTTAACTTTGAGTTTCTTATTCCATGTGACAACTCAACTACTCAAACAACGAAATGAAAATTGATCAAATTTTATTTTCTTTATTCCTTTGTATATGAATACAACTTTTTAAAATAGATGTAGATGTGTGCAATGTATGTATTGTGTATATATAAATATATATATATATATTATATATATTATATATATATATTATATATATATATATAATATATATATAAATATATATATATATATATATATATATAATGTATAATTCGCACTAAAACAATTCTTTTACAGGGTGTTATAAATGGAAGTCAACAAAATAGAATATCCGTTACATTTCCCAGTTTTTCCATCATACAGGCGAAAATGGAAGCTATACCATGGGACTGAAATTGTGCGTTGTGGTTATGGTGCCTATACCGTAATAACCCCTGTAACAGATGCAATTAAGTGCAATTTCGATTTCACCGGTTCCTTTTAAGTAACTTTGATGCTAAATGTGTGTCTCTCACAAGTGCAACGTCATTGAAAATGTCGATAAAATCACAGAAATGATTAAAGTTGACCGGTATGTTAGCGTTGCCTAGGAACTAAAGATTGTTATAACCATAAACAGATTTAAATCTTATGCGCAAATTGAATTCGAAATAAGTTTTGTAAAATCTTGAAGTTCACGATGAAATAATGGATTTCTTTTTCCCTAACCTATACTGGTATATCATAATTGAAAACAGCGTCTGCTCTTGGATTCTATTTCTTATTTAAAAGTAAGCAGGAAGTAAAAACGCGTTTCTTATTTAGCATCACCCTGAAGAAAGTTATTAGATTATCTGTGGAATCAACACTCAAGCACTATCTTTCGAAAATCGATTGAGATTCTGGGATATGCCAAAATCTGAATCGATAATCTTATTATATCAATGCCAGAATCAACATTGATATAATAAGATTATTTTTTTATTTTTATATTACGCTTGCCCTCATCTTTTCAGTAATGGTATATCTTATAGTGTAGTGCAATAATGAAATAGCTCCAGAAGGGGAAAAGGATCGAATGTTATCACTGGAAGGAACAACAGAAAGAGAAAGAGGCAACTAAAGAGATGCTTCCATGTTAAAGGTGAGGAAACACGGAACATACAAATAGGTGAGTTGGCCAAAAGTAATATTGACAGCAAGTATTTAGAGAATAATTCAGCAGATTCAATACCCAGAGTGCACCATGAGGAGGCCTGCCACACTGTAACCCCCTATATGAAGATCTAAACGAGCTATTATTCAATCCTTCAAGCCTTTTAAAGCTACATCCAAAGGAAAGGGCCTTATCATCAATGCAGATAAGGCTAAATGTATGGAGATAGATAACAAACATTAAGATTCTTCCTTACTCTTATTTAATGGTTATTCAGTTGAAGGCATGAAAAAATTTAAGAACCATGAAAATTTCATCACAATGGACAGTGACTAAGAGTTGAAACCAGTTGCCATTAGCTATAACGAACAAATACTACTTGGGATTAAAGAGGCAATTGAAAAGTGGATTTCTGCATCAAACTGCAAGAATATATATCCATAAAACCCTTTTGTGATTAGTGTCAATATATTTAATTAAGTGCTGAGCTCTCATTGAATCATAAAGGAAAAAAATTATGAGAAAAACTTTTGGGGCTATCGAAGGGAAACAATAGGAGGTGCACCCTTTACAATTTGGAGATTTACAAGAAATTTTATATGCAACCAGAGATACCATCTATGTCATTAAAGTTAACTGCATTAAATGGCTAGATTACTTCTACGGACAACAAATCAACCAAAGAGTGTTTTTTTTTCAAACCAGGTGGAGCCCGAGTGAGAGAGGCTAGCCACACATTAGGTGGCTAAACAGCGTTGAAAAATGTCTCCAAGTGAACGATGCTTGAAGGTGGAGAATAATGATGTCTAACAGAGCTGGATGGTGAAAACTTATTATGATGGCCAGTCCTATTCTATGCTGCAACGCATAGGAATAAGAAAAAGAAAAAATAAGATACATTTTCAAGATTCTAATTTTATAAATTTGAATTTTAATATATATATATATATATATATATATATATATATATATATATATATATATATAGGTATATATACAGGGTGTCCACTAAAGTCCCTTGCCACCCTCTTAACTTCGAAACGGCTACTGTTATATTCATAAAAATGGTGTCTAGGTAAAGCAGCCATGCGCTACAAAATAAAATAGACTACAGCGCCACCTGGTGGAAAACAGCGGAGTTAGCATTCCTATCTCGTAAACGGAACGAGATAGAGAGAAAAGTGATTTACAAAGTTGTAGAGCATCCTCGATTTAATACAAAAAGATACACTGTAGGCATTAATGTGAAGAATGCAACGGTTAAAACACGCATTTATTGACGTCACAAAAAATATCTAAGAAAGAAAAAAAGGAAATAATTATAACAATATACTTTATTTAAAATGTTCAAACTTCTTACCATCAGCTGCAATGGACATTTGGATCCTCGCTTGAAGATTACGTTGCACATGTTGGAGCATACAGCGTGACACATTGGAACACGCGACCGTAATGCGTCATTTAAGGTCCTGCAAATTTTGTAGAGGGGTCGCATACACCTGCTGTTTCAAGTATCCCTACAAGAAAAAGTTCAGTAGAGTCAGATCAGGAGAACGTGGAGGATACTCTTCGAAACCGCCATACCCTAGTATTTGGTTGCCAAATTCCTTGACGAAGTACTGCTTCACTGGAGATGTCTTGTGAGCAGGCGCGCCTTCATGTTGAAACCATAAATTTTTAAGATTAAACAACGGCAGGTTCTTCACAAAATCGAGTAATACATTCCGTAGCAATCGTAAATATTGTGCATCCGTTAGCATGCCATTGTCGAATATTAGGCCTATTAGCTTTTTATTGAAAATTGCACACCAAACATTAATAGCATACCGCATTTGATGTCGAACGTCGACGAAACATTTAGGATTTTCTAGGGCCCAGTAATGGGTGTTTTGCCTATTGAATATATTATTCCGTGAAAAGCATGCCTCATCCGTCCACATTATATCTGCCAAGAATGTTGGCTGGACCTGTATCAGAATTCATGACGAAGTTGCACGATGCATAGCGTCGCTCGGCATCCCCGTCCATTAAAACCTGTTCAGGCGTTGGTCGGTATGGATGAGCAACTGATTCGCTTAGGATTTTCCAAACCTGACTTTTGGAGAGACCACATTATTGATTGATCGCTCTTAAGCTGCATTTCGGATATGCAAGTGAATATGCTAATACCTCATCCGGTTGAACTTGCTGTCCTGCCTTAGCTGGTTTGCCAGATCGAGGTTGACTAGTAATGCAACCTGTCTTCCTTAAACGTTTTACAACAGTTAGGATAGTCTGATTAGAAAGAATGCGGGCCTGCAGGGAAACGTTGGTGGTGCAACCTTGCTGCTAATCGTGCCTTGCGTCGACATTCATTGTACAGTAAAACCATCTCACAATACTCAACTTTGGAATACTCAGCCATGATCATGAGCATCAACATACAAAAGATCCAAGAAGATGACTCTTTTATAGCTGTCTCAGTGAACAGGCGTGACGTTTCTTACGTATTTGCATACTGCATTCAAAATGTAGGAATTATTTTTAATACTTCCGTTCTTCCCGTTTCGAAATAAAAGTGAAAAAGTTAAGTACGAAAACGATTTTTTTTTAACTATGCACACGTATGATGTGCTACGTCACAGCATGGAACAACAAATGCGCGTTTTAGCCGTTTTATTCTTCCTATTCATACCTACAATGTATCGTTTCGTACTAAATCGAGGATGCTCTACAGCTTTGTATATCACTTTTTCTCTCTATCTCATTCCGCTTTCGAAATAGGAATGCTAAATCCGCTGTTTTCCACCAGGTGGCGCTGTAGTCTATTTTATTTAGTAGCGCATGGCTGCTTTACTATACCTAGACACCACTTTTATGAATATAGCAGCAGCCGTTCAAAAGTTAAGAGGGTGGCAAGGGACTTAGGTGGACACCCTGTATATAATGATAATTTATTATCATTTATGTTTCGAAAGTTAAACATGCTGTAAATAAAATAAGGTTAGAGGTCAAAACTATAATTTAGTTTTATGCTACACAAACAAGCATACCCATTTTGTATGATACTTTCGAATAAGACCTTAATTTTCGCATTCAAGAATTAGATAACTACAATGAGAATATATAAATGAACTCTTCGTTTTGCACAAATACATACACTCATTTCTTGATATCTTTTTCAAATAAGAGTTTCACTTGAGAACAATGTAATTTTAACGTGGTTGTTACACTGTAAATAATCTCTGCCTCGTTGCCATGTTTTTCTTGCTGCGTTCCTTTAAAAATAAAAAAGGTATTTTCTAGGTAATTGCAAAGACTCTGCATCACAGTAAATATTTTTTAATATTAAGCAAAATGTACTCGCTTCGTATTGCCATACTGATTTCGAAATGATAACAGTTTTTTCACTGTTGACAGTAAATTAAGAGCAATCAGATTTGTAACCTTATCGCGTTTGAGCCCAAGCTGCTTTCTGGAGCAATTTTCGAAATATGAGCATCGTTTCTCTTTCTGGTAATTAAGTAAATGCAATGAGACTATTACACTCTAAACAAATTCTTTTTGTAACGTGAACATACATTCACATCTCCCTTGTTGATTTCGAAATAAGAATATTTACGGCGAAGTGACTATAATGAGATTATTATAAGTAAGTAATCTCATTGCGTTTTTCAAACCCATGCGTGTTACATCTGTAACCTATCTAAGTTCCACATATCGAGCATGAATATTGTCATGTTAAAGCAATAGTGAGAAGAAGAAATTGTGACCACATAACGTGTGATAAAATAACCTAATAATATAATACATTTTTAAAATTTAATTCAATTAAGCATATTTTGTTTCTTTTTTATTGAAAGAATTGAAGAATGATAACCTGTAGAGAAAATAAGTTATTTTCCCTATTATTTATACCAATTCACACTCGAATTTTTTTTAACTTTTCCAGCAATTCACTTGTACAATTCATTTCTAATGTTGCTAATTAATGCAATTATATGTGTGCATATTAATCACTATATATGATTACAACTACAATGAAATATCATTATATGATTAAATGTTAAAGTATGACAAATTATTAAGTATTTTATTTTATATATAACTTGTTTTTTTTAACTTTTATTTCATTCTATAATTCAAATGTTAGTAACTTTTTATTTTGGTTGAATATATAACATATAATAAGAAAATTTAAAAGGAAGAAAATACAAAATAAGTTATTTTAAATAAATCGAAAAAAAATTTCAGAAAGATAAGTTTAAATCTATGCATATATTTTCTCTTGAATTGAAAAAGTTGTTATGTGTTTGACACAAATGTAAAAATGAAGACGACGATTGGTTCTGACAGTTTTGCACTTTGATCTATACTCAAAAGATCTTGTTTTATGTAAAATGGAGAAATGTTTTATACAAATATATGGAAAAATGAGACACAACTCTATAGCAATTGAATTTCCATTTATTTTTTGAAAACTCAATTTTTACGCTAAAAATGTATAAAATATGAATGATCTGAAAAGGGTTTGTAGCAAGAAAATAGCATCAAATGGATGACATGTTCTTCTTTATTATATATATATATATATATATATATATATATATATATATATATATATATATATATATATATATATATATATATATATATATATATATATATATATATATATATATATATATATATACACTACATATTTCTAAACACAAGAATAAAAAATAAAATTTTGTCTCCTTGTTCTAATGATAAATACAATATTAAATATGTATTATTTTATACTTCTGATAACTTTATTATGTGTGTTTCTATTCTTTTGATAAATGGAACACTGAATTTATAATTCGAAAATATAACATTACAATTATGTATTCAATAATAATTTAATATGCTATTTATATTTTATAAGAAAGGTTTATATAAACATAAATTGTTCTCTTAAATTTATAAGGTTATTTATAAAGTATTCAATCATTATTAAAATATTAATATTTAAAAAATATTAATTTCATTCAATAAATGAAATTAATATTTTTTTAAAAATTGCCCATTTCAGATAATTTGATTAATGTGAAATTAATTAAAATATCTGATATTATTCATTTTAATGCCACAAATATATCAATAGTCCACAGTGGCCAGTTTGTATATAATTTAACTTAAACTTCATGACAAATAACTGAGCTTAACTGAGCTTAAACTTCATGACAAATTACTGCAGAAATTTTAGCCCAAGATACAAGATGATAATAAAGTTTCTGAGATTAAAATGAAGATTAATTTGTAAAGAACTTATAATTTTATATATATTTATATTTTTGGGTTTGGTGTAGAAATTAGTAGCACTTAATTTGGCAAAAAATTGGAGATGAATATGGAGATAAAATTTTATTTTTAGTAGCCCTGGTATTTTTAGCGCTTTAACTAACTTAGTTTTAGGGTTACCATTTTGTTATTCACATTTTGGGGTGTCAAAAATGTCACCAAAAAATCAAAGAGTACCCATAAATAAACTTTTATCTAAATTTCAACTAGAATTCATGCCAGATACAAGATTAGAATACTGGAATATTAAAAGGAAAGCGAGGATATTAAATAGCAAGGAACTAGTAGGGTTCCCTCGCCACTTCGCGCTTCATGTTTTGCGGTTCATCAGATCTTTGCGGGTTTTTTCAAAATATTCATCAAAAAAATAAAAATGAAAAATACAACTATGTCAGGAGCCACATTGCGAAAACGAGCGTTATTTCATGTTGATGCGTGGGAGACGATGATTCCTGCTTGTCAAATAAAGAGATTAGTTTACTCAGATTACATACCACGGGATCTCATAAAGGCTTGTGATTGATTTACGGTGCTACACGGACCAATGAGACTATGAGAAGATTTATCCCTGTCAGCTGATTGTCTGCGCATCATCGCAGCCTCACCTAGCATCTTCTCTTATTGTATTTCGCCAGTCTTAGCCAGGATGTTGACTGCCTTGCATACTGTATTTTAGTGTTATGTTGGCTACAGCTTGTTTTGTTTAACAGATAACTTTTTTATTAATTAAACCCTTATAATTTCACCTAAGCACTGAGACCTTGCGAAAGCTTCCTCCGGGGTGCTCAAGAAGAAGAATATGAGAATCATCAACGAAAAAGTGAAACTTTTAGACATGATCGAAGAGGGCAGAATTATGCATCTATGGCTCATGATTACAAGGTGAATGAATGTACTGTGCGATACATAAAAAAACAAACATCTGTAAAACTGCTTCAATAAAAAAGCGAAATGTATGGTAACTTCGCATAATAACAGAATTGCGAAAATAGAAGCTGCAGTGACACTGGGGATTGCTGACTTCAGGAAAAAGACAGTTTGGGCACTAATATGATCAGGACAATGGTCAAAGCTCTCTACGATTAAATCTTGCCCGATAATGACAATGAAGAGACTTAAGAAAGTGCTAACGAACCTCAAGCCATAAATAACGTGGAAAGGAGTGATTCGCCTCCTCGAGGATGAGGTTATTCAACCAGCAAAGGCTGGTTCGAAAATTTTCAAAAAGATACGACCTCAGAAACATGTTTCGATATGGTGAAGCATCCTCTGCTGACAACGATGTTGCTTGTGGTTACGTGGAGGAAGAGTTTCCATAACTTCATCAATAATGGAAGCTACTTCCCTGAAAAAGTTTTCAGCATGGATGAAACAGACCTTTTTTGGAAGTGGAGGCCTTCGCGTACAAGGACTAATGAAGAGGGTGAGCTTCAAGGCTCACAAAAACCATATGACTTTCATCATGGCTGGTAATGCTGCAAACTTTATGCTTACGCCAGCCCTTATTTATTGCCTGTGTTTTGGATGCATAATTTCAAGGCCTGGATAATGAACGCTTTGACCCTAGAATGGTTCCACCATTGCTTCATTCCCTAGGTGAAGCTATATCTAGCTGACAAGGGTCTTACCTTTAAGGTCCTTTTCCGTATTAACTGTGCAGGAGGACATGCAACAGACCTGCAATATGATGGTGTGCAGCTAGTGTTTATGACCCCGAACACTACATCTCTAATTCAACCGATGGATCAGATGTCATTCATGCCTTAAAAGTACCCTATATTCTCTCCACGATGGAGGACCTCATCTCGGCAGTTGACCATGCCAGTGACGAATTCCCCTTAAAAAAAATACTGGCGTAGTTATGACATTGTTTCATGTTTATGTAATATTCAGCAAGCAATAAAATACATGAAGAGTAAGACTATAAATTCTAGCTGGAAGACGTTATGGCCGAATATAGTGCACGATTACCCAGGCTTCACTCCTGAAGAAGTTCACCACTCAGCGGTGGAAAAGGATGTAAGACTGATTTACATCATAAGGAATGAAGGATTTGTAAATATGATAAAAAAAAAACATCAGCGATCTTATCGATAAGAACTAGAACTTAATGACCAATGAAGACCTTCTTTAAGTAACAAAATTTACCTGTGAGGAAGAAAACGAAGAGTAAGACGAAAAAGAAACTGAAAAGCATGGTCCTACCCTGGAAAATCTGCAACAATTGTGGAACATGGCAAGAGTGATGCAACAATTTGCACAAGACATAGACGACAATATGGTTGGAGCTGTTGAGTTCAGCAATCTCGTTAACGGGATTGTGTCCTTGAAGTAAAAGAAAAAAAAGAAAGAACTACTCATCACCATGTTTCTATTCAAGGTAAAGCCCCCTGCTTTACCATCAGCACCTCCAGCAGAAGAGTCTCCATGTAAATTTAAAACTTCTACGAGTCAAGTTAGCCTCTCCTCCCCCACCAACACACGGATCATCGCCTTTTCAGAAAGCAATATTTATTACTTTAAAAGGCTTTGTAATTAATTTTATTAATTAGCACTGACATGTTTAAGTAAATATGTACACTGTTGTAAGTTTTGCTTCAAATGTGTAAAGTATAAATACTGTTTATATATTTAATATATTAGTGTACCCGCATGCACGAAAACTTCTAGGGACAAATCCTACTTCGTGCCTTTTCAACTTTCGCTAGAGACTCTGATCCCCATTAACCACGAAAAACGAGGGATCACTGTATCTCCACATTAGCGACATTTTTAGCCGCCAAGAAATTTTAACGCTGTTGCTATTTAAAAAATCATATATATATATATATATATATATATATATATATATATATATATATATCACAAAAATGACTGCATATATGACGTAAAACATGAGAAAAAAGTCAAACCTTGCAATCAAAAAACAAAAAAGTAACCAAAAGTCAAATTGCCAACACTAAAAGAAAACCAGAAACGCTATTATCAAAACAAAGGACTGTGTATTTAGCGAGAAATATCTTGGGGGAGTATATTATACCAGTAGTAAATAAAATGCCTAAAAATTTGACTCCTAAATAATCATTCATGCTTGAAAGTGCAAATGAGCATATAAATTCTGAAATTAAAACAAGATCTGGCACAGGTCCCGTATAATCCATGATTCCAAATTCTGAATTGTTTTTGTTGCCAAGATAATGCATCGTGACATGCGCGATGACGTAAATACTAGAGTTACCGAAATACAATTTTTTTGCATAAATCTTATATATCTCCATATGTATGACGTAATAAGAAGCGAGGTTTGCCAGATACATAAGAAAATCCACCAAAGAATCGCCATTCTCAGAATTTGATATCATTGATTATACGGCACCTGTGCTCATGAGCTAATTCATGCTAAAATTTTATTATAAAGTTCCTTACTAATACTGAAATTCATAAGCGAAACAGGAGAGAAACATGTAAAGCCCGAAATTAAAACAAGAATCTAACTTTGCTAAACTTAAAGTACGCTTTAATTTATAAGAAACATTCATGTATTGAAAAGAAAATGAATATAGGAACTCGGAAAAGTAAAATAACAGACACAAACTATCCTGAATTTACAGTTTCAATTGCATTCCAAATTAGCACAATGATTCATACTGCGAGAAATAAATGTACACAAAAATCCTGAAAGTACAATAAGAGATAAGTCATGCTGTGTGTGTGTGAGAGAGAGAGAGCTTACAGTTTAAATTGTTCAAATCACTACAAGAATCCATGCTACAAGATGGATGCTTGTAGTAATTAGGACACCACAAAAAAAGCAGAAATCCTGATTGTAAATTTGGAGTCAAACTCTGATGAACTTATAAAGTGCATAGACTCTCTCAGCAAGACAATTGATCATTGACAGATTCTGGTATAACTAAATTAACAAGACAACAACTTTAATTTTGAGTTTATTTGTTCATTATGATTGAATGGTATTGGGCACAGATGCCGTATAATCCAGGTTTCCAAATTCTGAATTTTTTTGACAATGAAGAAATCTTGTTAAGATGACGTATTGTGATGTGCGCGATGACGTAAATACTAGCGTTACAAAAATACAATTATCTGCATAATTTTTCAATGTCATATGTATATGTTTTTCATATGAATGACGTAATAAAAACTAGGTTGCCAGATACATAAAAAAATCTGCCGAAAAATCCCAAAACTCAGAATTTGGCATCTTGGATTATACGGCATCTGTGCCTGTTATTGACTTGGTGAATGCCTTGATAAATTTCTTAAGTATAGTTCTCTAAGAATTCAAATATTACATAAATGAAGAATTAAAATTTGCTTTGTATTGTATGTAGTAAGAAATGCTTTGTGTTCATTTAAACAAACAAATTTTCTAAGTAAAAATATGCATAAAAAATTTGTAAAAAGTAAACACCTCGGAAAACTTAGTTGATGTTTGAGTGATTAGAGCTCTATTTTTCAGTTTATTAGTCTAAGGATTCATTATTTCCCCTAAACATAGCCTTTATAGTAGAAATTAATATTGTTTTGTGAATTCTACTTTTTTTTTTTTTTTTTTTATTTTTTGTCTTTCATAAGCAAAACGTGATCGTAAAGTGACAAAGCAATACCTTAAAAATTATATATTTTTTATTTTTGCTTTTTTTTCTTGGTAGTTAGGAATTAAAATCAGTTTCTTTCTTTATCGTTAACTAATATTATAAAAATGTTTAACCATTCATTATAACTATTTTAATATGACAACAATAAAATATTAAGAAACATGCAAATATAAGTTCATTAATTTATTTCTGCTAAAGGAATGAGTACAATGTTTTTTTTTTTAATTTATGGAATTATTAATTTGTACTATTTATGCTTTTTTATTTTTTAATTAATGGGATTTTTTTTTATTTTAAAAAGATATCTCTTTATCAATTATGCCTTAAAAGTAATCAATAATTTATTTAATTTTTGTGCTTCTTTCAATGAAATTTTGTGACAAGCTTTTTAATGAATGTAGTTAAATTATATTGAAATTAAATTACACTCACTAAGAATGACAAGCAATTAAAGTAACTAGAGAAAAAAGGTGGAATTACAATTAACTTCCGATTACTAAAATACATGGCGAACGAGAACACACTTTAAATTAATCTTATACTCATGAACAAATAGTATAAAACTGTAAATTACTTTTCTCAAGGAAAACTTAGGTCACAGAAAATTAAAAATTAAACTGCAGACATGTAGTCATTTATTAAAATTATTTTATATTAAAAAAATCAATTTACTGCCAGTCTCTTTAAATATCTTTAAGTTTTACAAATCTTCTGTAATACCCCATAATAAATGCTTATATTATTTCATAAAAATTTTCCTCATAGTGAGTTTAAAATAATTTATATATGTGTGTGGGGGGGGGTCATATATAATACAGAAATAGACTATCATGTTAAAAAGCATGTGAAGACTAATCTGTCTCAGTGGGTAAGAAGTTTTGCATGGAAGATTAGCGAGAAGGGTAACAGTTTAAGTGTTAGCCCTGTGGTTAGGGTATCGATCTTCCATTTGTAGGGGTGGGGTTTAATTCCCAATGCTGCCAAAGACCCATCGAGTACAAGCCATATACGTGCTCGTTAAATCTGTGGAATCGAAAGTCCTGTGGTGGGTCATTGAGCAGTTACCATGAGTACAATGGTCTGGAGAAAATCCGATTGTGAAGCATTAGTCCTCTAACATTCAGTTCTTGCAGAATTTCTGGAAGACATTTTGTGGTATACCAGATTGCTGTTACAGTCTTCTGTCCTTCCAACTTGATGGCTTTGTCCAATCCCGTACTTCCGAAAAAAACGGCATACATCACTTTTTTCCGAGGGCATTGTCTTTTCACCATTGTTGATGTGAGATCATCTTCAAAGACCCATACTTTGCTTTCTTGACGTGTTGGAACGTCTAAACATGGTATGTACTTTTTATCACCTGTTACAATTTTAGAAATGATGCGGTGGCTACAATCATTTAGCAATTTAAGAGTTTCTTTACCGATTCTGACACGCTCCTCTTTTTGGTGTCAGTTAGATTATTGGGAACCCAACGACAAACTACTTTTTCATATGTAATTCTTCGTGAATGATTTTGTGTATGGTTTCGGATACAATGTTAAGTTCCTCCTGTATCATTTGATAGGTACAGCGATTATCATCCATTAACATTTTTCGTATGGCAGACACATTATCCGGGATTACTGCCGACGGCGGCCTTCCTGTGTTTTTCATCCTAAAGAAAATTGCGACCTCTTCTAAATTCTCTAAGCTATCTGAATACAGTAGCACGGGCTGGAGATTCATCACCAAATGCTAATTGCAACCAGTGAACGCATTCTTCTTGATTTAATCCTGCTTCAAAATCGTAGAAAATTATAGCGCGAAAATGTTCTCCGTCCACTCCATTTTCTCTTCTGCTTAAAATTTATTCTACACAAAACAAATTGAAGTAAGTCAGTAAAAAATCATCTTCTTTGTTAAAATACTTTGTGTTTTTAAATTAAACCGTTATTTTTATTTTTATAAATTCTCGTCTGCGCGTATCTCAAAAATTTCAGAGTAACCCTCGTATATATATATATATATATATATATATATATATGTATGTATGTATGTATATTATTTATATATATGTGGATATATATATACATATATATATATATATATATATATATATATATGTATGTATGTATGTATATTATTTATATATATGTGGATATATATATACATATATGTATATGCGTAGCATATATACGTATACACTGAAACGTGGTAGCCAGTAGTTAGAGCATCGGTTCGGATGGGCGAGTTTCGATTCCCAATGCTACCAAAGACCAACCGAGTACATGCGATATACGTGCTCGTTAAATCTGTGGAATCGAAAGCCCTATGGTCGGTCGTTGAGCAGTTACCATGGATGCAATGTTCTGGAGAAAATTTCCTCGTTATCCAGATCAATGTCAAAATTAAGGGATTGGATCCTCTGGTGGTGCCATCAATCAGAGGGTTTGAAGAACAGTGTCGTATTTCCCCTTCGTGGTGCTCTGATTAAATGAAAGAGGCTTCCAATTGACTTAAATTTGCATAGCCAAGGCATAGCGAGCTTGGCTTGTTCAAGTGTCATAAGTAACAACAACATATACACTAGTGCCCCTAAAATCGCAGCATTATCCTGGAATCCAAAAAGAAAAACATACTTATTGTAATCAACCAGTATGGGATGTAGATGGATATAATTAAATTTGCAAGCATTTTGGTGGTTGACAGGGATGTGAAATTATCAGGAATTGTTGCCGCCGCTATCAAATAAAATTATCTTTACCTGGTTAAGAATGAAGTTTTACCTGGCTTTTATGAAAAAGACGAAAAAACTCTTCATGCTGCTTTCAATCCTTGCCACAATTTATCAATCATAAGTAGTACCAACAGAAAATTGACACGCCACGGTCTTCGTAATCCATGACCAGGTCTTTTCAGTTGTTGAGATGTCTTGAAACCATACAAGATATGACAACAATCTTATGCACTCTGTGTAGAAGAAAGTCAGAGCATGATTTCCAGCATGTTCTCCTTCATTATCTTGTTGAAATGTGTCAGTTGACAAGTCTCGAATATAGGAACTATCACTTAACAGATTACAAATGTATGACAGTATCAAATTCAATCATTGGAAGAGTTTTCATAGGAGTTTCCAGGCTCATATATAACCATAAAAATACAGCACGTATTATGGTACCTCTTCTGCATATAACTTTATCGTCGAACGCTTAAGAGTCACCTTTTGTGTCTACGGTATTATCAGATGAAGACGAAATAAAATTCACTATGTTAATAGCTCATGCTGCACCAAATGTTGTACCATATATTGGACATGCTGCAAACAAGCCCATTTTCTGATTAATGGCCCGTGATGTAGTTGTACGACTTTGCCAGGCCGACTTCTCATACCTCTGTGCACTTGTACATTAACCATTGGAGAAAGTTAAAATCCTGTTCAGTATGACTCGCTATAAGTCATCAACTCCAGACTGGCATGATTATCGGTTGGCTTTCGATGAATGTGAAAAACAAAACAATGTCAAAAAACGATAGTACACGTTCTCGTTTGGGCAAAACTTTTATCTCTATCGAATGGCGAAACTAACTTATATATATATATATATATATATATATATATATATATATATATATATATATATATATATATATATATATATATATATATATATATATATATATATATATATATATATATATATATATATATTGTATGTATATGTATGCATGTTGTTTTGTCCATCGAATTTATATGAAACTTACTGCATACGTCGCATAGATTATGGGAGAAATATTTCTGCAATAAAAATGTATCATCATTTTATTATTGCATTCTTTTTTGTTTAGTAAACAAAATATTCTATATGAAAAGTTCATGCTTTCAATTATTTTATACGATTACGTAGAAAAACTATTTAAATGTATTTTTCATAATATTTATAATTTTTCTTCTAAATATGTATTAAAAATCCACATACGATATATCACACAACATAGCTGTGTAAAACACACACACACACACACAAATTGTGATTTTTATATTCAAATTTATATATTATGATTTTTTTTATATATATTTCAATCCAAAAATTGCTTATATATAGTTTTTTTAAAAAAAAATTATTTACTAAATTCTTCCGAAGGAGAAAAATTGCTTAAATTACTGTACAAGTAATTTAGCTTACAGGTAACTAAATGAATATTCTTTACGTATATGAATTACATTAAACAAATACAGAACAAATTTCTTCGTCACATATTTATGGTTTTTTCTACTTTCTCTAAGAAAGTAATGAAAGTCTATAAATACCTTCTGCTACTAAAAGAGAACGAATGGATTTGACGATTTTGAGGCTAAAATTAGCGAAATAGCATAGAATTTTTAATAAATTTCTCCTGCACAAATATTGGATTTTATAATTTTAACTGATATGTAAATAATTGTAACGTCTAAGAATAATTTTATTAAATTTAGACTTTATAATAAAAGCACAGTTAAAGTTTTGTTCTATATAAGTGTTACTCTATACTTATTATAACACACAGTGCATTTTTGTGTCATTTGCTTGTTTATATGATTTTTATAAGGCAATTGATAAGTATACTAAAAAAAATGTTAGCAATACTTTTCTTAATTCAGTTAATAATAATTTCTAAATTAAAATTTTAAATGTTTTATAAACTTAATAAAATGATTCATAAAAGTTGTGCTCTCCAATTTTTTTTAAATCAATTGCAATATTTCTTTGCACAATAAAAAACATCGTTGAATTTTTTTTTTTTTTTTTTTTTTTTTTTTTTTTTTTTTTTAAATTCGAAATTTTAAATTCTTTACAAAGGTAGATTTTTGTATTTCTGGATTCTAAAAGTTTACTAATTACAAACTTTTTAGTGGAAAGTTGTTCAGAATTTATTCATTAAAAATTTACTGTAGCAATAAATAGATATCACATAAGCAATTATTTATGAAAACTTTCATATTGAGATTCATAAACATTTGGTAAAAATCATAAAAAAATATTGATTTTTCTTTAAATATGAAAAGGAATAAAAAAATTGCACATAATTAATAAAACAATGATATAATTCAATAATAAATATTCAACCCCTTAATTTCCTATACAAAAAATTGTATGCAGATATTCTAAGAAATACTTAAAAATTTGTTAATTGCAAATAGTCTGATGAATTTCATGCTTCTTGCTCTGGTGTGCGTATACATTAAAGATTACTTTTATAAATTCTATCTATAACTATTCCATTGAGAAGAATTTAAAATTGATACTGTTGAGAAAAAATTAAAATCAAATTTAAAAAAATTAAAAATTGCTACGTATTCATATTCTATGAAATTCATCCAAGAGAAAAAGAGAGTGGGGCGTTTAGTCTAATACCATCTTATTGAGTTTCGAAGACAATGGTTTGTGAGATCTGGCGACTAAGTTTTTGACTAAAGACAAAAGTTTCAAAAAATTTTTTTCAGTGCATAATTCAGAATTTTTCTAAATTCCCAGGAAAGTTTCAAAGTCAAGAAATATCTTAGAAAATTAAATCTAATAAGATGAGGGATAGGTTACAACTCAGAATATAAATGATTAGGATTTTTCTGTGAAACTTGGCTTGCCATTAAAGGCCTGTAGGCTAATTACTGCTAATTATTTCAGCACATTTGCTCTCCCTTTGCAATACATTTGAATATATCTTGAAATTTGTTTGTCTATTATTGAATTACTGACATATAAAATGTGTTTATATAAATAATGTACATAATTTTATTCAATTTTACAATACTTTTGTGAAGGACTTGGAGAAGACTTTCTATAAGGTTTTTTCACCCGCATTACCCTTGCCCAGCAAAACGAAACTGTGATGATGGTCATCTAAACTCACAAAACGATGTAACTTACGGTAGTGAAGTGAATTGATGGGACGTCTTGACTGCCATCATTCGGAAATGCAAGCGAAGCTACTTACTGAGAAATAATTTTTGTCAGTTTGTCACATAATTATGATATTCAAGAGAATTTTAAAATGCCTGACAATTACTGTGTTTCTAATTTTAAATCTACGGTAAAACTGGACTAAATAAGTCCTTATTTCCTATTTGCAAAAGAAGAAACAAATGGTTAAAACCAAGTGGTTAAAAATGTTACAATTGAAGATTGTCACCAAACATCCCCAACAATGACATAACATTTCTGTAAGAAGCTGCGAAAGAATAAATTTGGGCATTGTATTTCTTAATGATTTGTATGAATAAACATTTTTCTTATTTAACATTGAATCAGAATTCGTTTAAACGTAACATATTACCATACTGAGCTGATTTAAATTGAATTTAAGAGAGAATTTAATAACTTGTGTTTGTATACAATCAATAAAAAAACAGTTTCGTAATTTTCCATAAATACACCAATGCAATAACTATTTCTTATGCTCAGAAATAAAAATAGAAAAATTTCAATGCATGATGATTGCAGAAAAGTAATCAAACTTTTTTACATACTAATCCGAAAGAAAAAAGCAAGCAGCTGTTCCTCCTCAACAATTCGTGATCAGAGAAATTTATTTAAAAAGAATTTCAAAATAATTAGAGATATTTATTTTGCTTTATATGGTACAATGCCAAAGTTAACGATTTTTCGTACTATATACATATATATATATCGTTCTCTAAAGTCTCTTGGAATTTTAAGAAAGCTAACAGGCCACTCTTCTCTAAACTACTAGACCAAGGCTTTAGGCTTTAATTCTAATAAGATTGACTTTACCTTGAATCCCAACAAAGTTTATAGTATTATTAAAGACACAATTATATATATAGCATGCGCTAAAAAGTCTATTCCTAGAGGTAGACAAAAGAAATTCAGATCCTTTTGGACAAGTGAACTGACCTTATTGAAAGCCAAACGAGATATACTTAGGCGGAGCTGACTTCGCGCCCTTGTGAAGTTCAGGCCTGGAGAAGGCAATCTGCAACCTTTAGAAAAGCCGCAATTACCAGCAAACAATCTTCATTTACGAAATTTATTTCCAATATAAACTATCGTACTGATAGTAAAAAAAACGTATAAATACATTGGCAATCTAATAAATGATTCTACTGGCCCACCTACAAACCTTCACAGTTGAAGGGAAAAAGTTGTCATCGGATTCTGCTGTAGCAAGAGCTTTCGTTCAACACTTTTCTGGGGCCCATCGCAAAAACACCCATGCAAAAATAAACTATATTACTGTCTGTTAAGCGGAAAACTACACATCTGCAGTCAGGGTCCAAGTCTGATAATGAATCATTTTTTGTTGCACCTATAACCAGGGATGAATTAACCTATGCACTGAGAAGCCTCTCAGTCGATAAATTACCAGGTGCAGATGGCATCCACCCTGAATTTCTAATCCACCTAGGCCCTAGTGCATTTGAAACCATCTGGAACCTTTTCAATTTAATCTGGAACTCTAGAAACATCCCGGCTGATTGGAGAACTTCTATTGTAATACCAATTCACAAGAAGGACAAAGACCCAGATAATCTTCATAGTTACAGACCAATTTCATTGACCAGCGTTGTCGAAAGAATTGTTATGAGAAGACTTAACTACTACTTAGAATCTAATTGATTATTAGCTGAAAAGCAGGCTGGTTTTAGAGGCTCTAGGTCCACCAACCAACATGTCACCCTCTTGAGACAATCAGTTAAAGATGGCCTTGATAACAGACAGGTCTTGATGGCTGTTTTTATTGACCTCAAGTCTGCTTGTGACAAAGTATGGCAAGAAAATCTTCTTTTGAAAATATCTGAACTGGGTGTCAGGTCAAACCTTTTTAATTGGATTCAGGGCTTCTTGGGCCAATGTTCCTGCAAGGTTAAATACGGCAATGTACTGTCAAACTTCAAAATCCTTAAGGCGGGCCTCATTCAGGCGGCCGTTGGTAGATATACCATTTTTAATACTTATATCAATGACCTAATTTTTAAAATTAGAGACATCCCTGAGGTTAAATGCCTCCTATGTGCTGATGATCTAGTCACATGGACTGTCTCTAAAAAAGTTCAAGCAATGAGAAGTACAGAGGCTAAACTTTCTCCCACTTTAAATGCTCTGGAGAGTTGGTGTAATTTCAATAACATGGAGGTTAATCTATCTAAATCATACTGCCTTACTTTCTCACTTATGCATCAACCCGGGGAACCGCAAATAATATTTAAAGGCAATTTAATCCCTACGTGCAACAATTTTAATTATCTGGGTGCGACTTTTGATCGCAAACTAACCTGGAAGCCTCAGGTATAGGACATTTCTAACCGTGCTTTGAAAAGACTAAGTGTCCTCAAACGACTTGCCAGAACAAAATAGGGTTGCACTGGAAAAATTCTACTCCAGACCTACCAAGCGTTTATTCGCCCCCTCTTGCCCTATTACTGTGAACCACTCATCGTGGCGGGAGAAAAAGAACTTGATACTTTGAAAAAAGTACAAAATCTAGTAAAAAGTAGAAAAAGTACAAAGCTTTAGGCATCATTACTGGGGCAGTAAAGACTACCCAGATAGATGCTATGCTTTTGTCGACTGGTGTTAGACCATTACAAACTATGGTTCAGGAGAAGGCCGTAATTCTCCGGGAAAAGATCACTAGAATTCTTGGCTGCTTATCACTTTGGAACGAGGTCAGCCGAAACCTAAATAGAAATTTAAAGATTCAGAAAGGCTTTCTTCAGAGTTTTACACCTAAAAAATTCTCTTGACTTAAATTATGAACCTAAATATCTTGTACCACCTCGAAATCCAATAAATTTGAAACAATTTTGTTTTAATCTTGATCTGTGTCAAAGTGTCAATAAAAGTAATATGGATCCTACTATTTTGAGAGTTCTGGCTTTCTTGGCTCTATCTCAGCTACATTGCCACATAGATCAATTTACAAAAGCTGTTGTCCTCTGTGATTCAAGAGCTGCTCTGCTGGCCATTGCATCCTCTAATAATCCCTTAACACAGGACATTTAAAACTGCCGCCAACATCTTGAAAACCTAACATCCCTTGAGAAGACCATTGTTCTCCAGTGGATCCCATCCCATTGCGAAGTCACAAGTAATGAAAATGCAGATTACCTTTCAAAGAAGGGTTCTTTAATTACACAGACTCCCACACGCGCTATGCCCTTCTGTTTTTTATAAACATCTTGTAAAAAGAACTCTTAAGTCCAGAACTCATGAAAAGCTTACTAACCGCATTTCTCTTAAATCTTGCAAGAAGGCCGTCCTAAATCTACACAATAGCACAAGACATAGAGCGGTGGCTGAATTCCTCCTTGCCTCCGGGCACGACTGTCTGCGGAAACATCTGTATAGATTTGGTATCGTTCCTTCTCCGGTCTGCACTCTTTGCAACATTGGTGAGGTCATTAACGCAGCGCATCTTCCTCGCTGCCCTTCACTTCGTAAGACGTCTGTAACTGAACGCTATTGGGAAGCTAGAGGCATGTTGAATTAATTGACTCTGTTGCAGTATCTTTCTGTGCTATTGTTCTATACTTTTTATTTATTTTCCTGTAACTGTCTATAATCTGACAGTGAATATATATATATATATATATATATATATATATATATATATATATATATATATATATATATATATATATATATACATATATATAGGGCAGGGTTGGCCAACTTGGGGCACGCGAGTTACATGTGGCTCTTTGAAAGATTATTTCTAGCTTTCGATCAATGTTCTTCAGTTCTCTTTCCATTTTTGTTTGTGTTATTATATTTTTAAAAATTATTATCCTTTGGTGTGTGTTTCAAAATGTCTTTTAAATTACCTAAAACAAATATGAAAGAATAGGTGCAACATTGTAGCAGATTTCGTTTCCGTTAAAGTTAGGATTGATATGACACATCGTAAACATAACGCACGAACATAAACAATCTCATAATCGACCAACTCCTAAACGATTTTGAATTTGTAAACTTTCATTGCAACGGACAGTTGACACTGTGCTTTAAAACAAGCAATTTGTATCACTCTTGATACGGATATAATTTACTATCTGGAATTTTTGGTAAGTTAATTATAATTTGTTTCGTAGTATGTTACACGTGTTGTTATTGTTTTAAAAACACCTTATAGATAGAGTTATTAATAAGTCTATATTTTCTAAATCTCTTTTTATCTAGTTCTTTTAAGAATATGATGACAGAAGAAAAAAATAAATAAAAACCTGAGAGCAAGAAAATAGTTTTTTTAATAATGAGTGGAAGAGAATTTCTTAGTAACGGAAAAGCATTGTGTTATTTGTAATTGCATGGTCTAAAACAAGAAAGCTAGCAATTTACGTCGACATTATGAAACCAATCCTCCTCACTTTTCTAATCAGTATCCACCATATTTTAAATTGAAAGAAGATAAACTTGCTTCTTTAAAATCAAATTTAAATAAACAACAGTGAGTTTTGACATCCCTTAGCAATCATGCTAATAATGTGGCTGAAGCCCATTTTGTTATTGGTAGGAATATTGCTCGTGCAAAACCCCCATATAAAGAGGGAGAAGTTTTATTTAAAAAAAATCTTATAAGATGTATTTGTAGCATCGCACAAAGTTGTTTCACAAATTCTTTTCTCGAGACACGCAACCGAACGATGCATACTTTCAATTAATACAGCTCTTGAATATATAATTTAAAAAATGATTTAAAGAACTGTATTTCAACTTAGCTCTTGAAAATCAACAGGTATTACAGATCTTCTGCAATTGGCAGTTTTATACGTTTTGTTTCACCCGACTTTCTTGTTAAAGAAGAATCAGTGACACTTCAAGAGTCAACCCGTGGAGTCGATATCAAAAATTTTTTAGATTCCTTAATGAAAACTTCTGATGTGCCTCTTAATATACTTGTAAGTATTGTAATTGATTGAGCTCCGGTAATACTGGGTAAAAAAAATCAGTCTTATTTGGCTTTTAAAAGATAATTTTCAAATTCTACAATTTATACCAATTCACCGAGAACATCTCTTAACAAAATAATTAAAATATCCTGATGTTATGAATAGAGTGTTACACATTGTAAATTAGATTCACATCAATGTAAAAAAATCATCGACAGTTCAAAAATTTCCTTGAAGAATTTAAAGGATGAAGAAATTCCAAATGACAATTTCTTTTGTTACTTTGTTATATTAAATAGATTTATATATAGATTTACTTGATGCGATAACTGCATTTCTAAAAGAAAAGGAAATAACCTATTCAGAATTAGACGATGACAAGTGGTTACAAGACTTAATGTTTTTGATGTCATTTGAGCATTTGCAAACACTGAATTTACAATTGTAGGGGAAAGATAAAATAATATCTGACGTCTCACAGTGTGTATTTAGTTTTCAAACTAAATTACAACTTTTTTTTAAACGGATATAAAATAATTAAAACTTTTTGCCATTTTCGTCGAATTAAAAAGAATTTTACCAATATTAATCAAGAACTCAACGAGTATACAAAAACGCTAGAAGGAATATTGACGTAATTCTTAAACAAATTAAGACTTGAACTATTTTAATTTTTTTTTTTTTTTTCAGAATCCGTTAAAAATTAATAAAATTCAAGGTGAGTTTTTCGTTTCCAATTATGACCCAGAAATAAAAGAGATGCAAGGAGATCAAGATCAACCATTAAAATATAAGTTGAGGCCGATTACTGATTTTTGGAAATTTTGTACCAGAAATGAAGTATTCTGAATTTAAAAAGAAAAAAAAAGGCTACTTGTCACGTTATTTCAATATTCGGAACAGCGTTTTTAAGAGAACCATTTTATTCCCCTTTAAAACTCGTGAAATCTAACTACCCCATCAGTATTAAATAACCAGCAACTCAAAGAATTACTGAGAAGTTATGTCACCAATTATTCACTAAATTTTAAAGAATTATCAAGCGAAGTAAAATAAATGTGTGTGTGTTTAATTTTTAATATTTTAATTTAATACACATATTTTGCACCTATACTTATATAATATAAATAAAATTTCTGTAAAATATTTTAATACCTTTTTTGCATATCTTTTAAAGACGTATTTAATTGGGGCTCGCAAAAAATTTCAAATTCTGAAAAATAACTCGGAATTATTAAGGAGTTTGCTCACCCCTGATATATAACATTTTGATGATAGTGTTATCTAACTTTTTTTCTGAACATCATAAAAATTCTGAGAAATGTGTTAGTTGATAATCTTGTTAAACAGAATTGCTTAAATTGTTGTCTTTTTAGGATAGGGTGATATCGAAATAAATGTTTTCGAAGAGGAATATAGTTTAGGAACTCTTATGAAATTCTGACTGTCTAACAACAAAAATAAATTCCAAAGAGTATCTTATTACTGGTGTGATACTCCAGTACTTTCTGTAATGATTAGTATAAAGGGGAAAGTATACCTTAGAAGTAGAGGCTCAATGGTATTACAGTGGTCATTCACCGGATTCATTATTAAATCACTTTACACCGAATTTTTTCAGGGTCTGTGCCCACAGTAACTTATACGTGAAACGATCCTTCCGCAAATTGTGCCCGACATCGTCGTCGGAGTGGTCGCTGGACTGAAGCTGTAGTATTTAACATTGAGATTGTGTGATGGAAAGTAGAATCATGCGCTGACTTATTAAAAGGTCTACGCATGCGTGGCGGCCATATTTGAAAATCATTCTATTATTTACTTTTTCTGTATGTATATTTAAGATCTTGAATTATATATTACTTGTTATTAATTATATCATTTTTAACAGAATAATCACAGGTGCCGTCTGATCCAACATGCTAAATTTTAAGGGGTTTTTTTTGCGAAATTTATTGTTTATCTGACAATTTGGTTTTCATTACGTCAAAGAAAGGGATGCATATAAGAATTACGTAGAAAATTTTATTTTGGCAACCCTAATATATACATCATCTCGGGACGTCAATACGCCATCTTAGCAATACTTCTTCGTTGTCGAAAAAATTCAGAATTTGGCTTCCTGGATCATACGGCATCTGTGCCACAGAATATTTTGGTAAGTACTATAAATTCTTTTAAATAACTGGCACAGATACCGTATAATCTAGGATGCCGAGTTCAGAATATTTTTGGCAATGATGAAATATTGCTAAGAGATGACTTATTCTGACATCTCGTGATGACATGAATACTAGGATTGCCAAAATAGAACTTTCTGCGTAATTTCATAGGTCTCCTATAAGACGTATAGATCTATCACTTACACGACGTAATAAGAACCAGGTTGTCAGATAAATAAGAAAATCCGCCAAAACAATGACCAAACTCAGAATTTGTCATCCTGGATTTTACGACATCTGTGCCAAATAAATAGCAAGTACGTATCGTTAAAATATCCTTTTTTTTTTTTTTAATTCTGACAAATTGTTTGTCATGAAACTAATTTCTATTTTGTGTTTTAAAATTAAATCAAAATAAGCATTGCAAATAATAATCTTTTTTAAGTAATATGAATTGATCTTAATGTAAAATTTAATTTGTTCTTTGTTTTTGGGGTTGAATCTCCATAATATTAATAATCTACGATTATTATGATAATAAAAAAAACCAGTAGCCCCCTGAAGTGTTTTTTCATTTGTTTATTTTTGTTTTCTGTTATTTTCTAATTTTATTTTTTTGTTACTAGCATTAATATGTGAAGCTTGTCTATGAATAAGTTAGCATTTTCAAATAAATTTTTGTGATCTAAGGCTTTATTCCAAAAGCAATAAACTTCTTAAAATCTAATCTGATGCAAAAATACATTTTAAAAATAAACATCATAATATATTATATATTATTTTATTGTAAGGATTTTATGTAAATTCATAAATAACAAATGTCTATAAGAATTTCTACATTTTGATAAAACTTAAATTTTAATTACTCTAATATATTTGAAATTTGATCATATACATGTAATAATTAATTTATTAATTTTAATACAATAATTTCCATGGTTTACTTCATAATAAAATTAATTTTAGCCTATTTATAGTGGACTGTTAAAATTAGTCCATGTTGCTGAAGTCAATTTCCAGCATAGGGCAATATACAGTTGGGGCTTTAATATTAGTTTTTGTATTTAAATAAATGTATTATCAAAAGTGTTATGTATATATTCAAGAGAAAATGTACAAATAAATTCTTCTGGTGAACAGAAAGTAAAAAAATACTTACTTTTTCACTATACCCCTGCTTATGAAAGTGAAGAAATAGCTTCGGTTCAACAGTTCGTGGGTTCAAATCCCACCTGGGTTTTGGATAGTGGTTCGAAATCCACTCTAAACTGTAGTTTCTAATCTCATTAGCCCTCGTGTGCAAATAAAATGTTTCCATTATTTTTAATATTTTCTAAAAATGTAAACCTTTTTAAGCAACATACAATTGAAATGGAATATTTTGTACAGTAATTCCCCGTTTTTTCTTTCCCATTATTGGGATTATCGACAGGGGTATAACGAAAAAGTACCGTAAAATATTGTTTCAAGTACTGGTACTTTATAAGCTGAAGAACATAATTGTTAATTGGGTTGTATTATAATTCTTTGCAAAATTGGTAATAAGTAAAAAATATCTTGAGATCTTAAAAATAATCAAATCCTTATAGTGATAAGAAAATATTAATTTACATTTAAAGCTTAAGTATATTTAACTTCGCATGCATTATAAAAAATGGATACGAACTGAATAATCTTTTATTACTATCATATATGATGAATTTTGTTTTCAAACATAAATTTGTCACCCAAAGTTTATGTTTGACGACAAAATTCTCATTAGAAAAGGAAAATAGCTAAATTACATTAAACTACAAAATGAATAGCATTAAACTACAAAAAAAATGCTTATTAATAATTTCTTGACTTGCACCCAAAACTGTAAAAATAAATATTTGAAAGCAGCTCTCCAAATTACAAACAGGAATTCATAGTTTCATTTCACCATCATTTGTGATCAATCCTATGAAATAACAAGCAACTTATAAATAACAAATAACTTAGCATTTAAAGCTTGAAACAAAAAAATACTTCTATTTTAAAAATATTAAATGTTTAAATAATGAATATATAAGGGTATATATATTTGAAATTTAATCATTCTTTTCTTCATAAAGATTATTAAAACGGCTTTGAACTCGACATCATAAAAATTTGCATATTACATAATAAATGGTGTGTTCTTCATGATTTTATTAAGTATCTAAGCATCTAAGTGAATTATTGTTTTCATAGAAGGATTTTTGATAAATAAAAAGAATAATAAACATAAAATAAGAGCAAAAAAAATGTTTACAACAAAATATAATCTCGGCCGTAAGCAAATACGAATCCACATACACAGAAACCATAACAAATGGAAAATTGTGCTAAATAACTGTGGCCAAATATAGAAAACTTCCTATTTATAGAAAACTAACCCATTATTTTAATATAAATGTGAAAAGTATAAAATTAATTTCATTCTATTCATTAAATGTCTTCACATAGCTTTCTAATTGTAGAATTTATCGAGAAGAATGGAGGATAAAATTATACAAAATTTTTGAGATACGCACAGACGAGAATTTACGAAATAAAAACTAACGGTTTAATTTTAAAATCCAAAGTATTTTAACAGAGAAGACGATTTTTTACTGACTTACTTCAACTTGCTTAGCGTAGAATAAATTTTATATAGAAGAGAAAATGGTGTTGATGCGAGAACATTTTCGCGCTATGATTTTCTACGATATTAAAGCAGGATTAAATCAAGAAGAATGCGTTCAACGGGTTCAATTAGCATTTGGTGATGAATCTCCAGCTCCTGCTACTGTATTCAGATGGTTTAGAGAATTTAGAAGAGGTCGCAATTTTCTTCAGGATAAAGAACACACAGGAAGGCCGCCGTCAGCAGTAATCCCGGATAATGCGTCTGCCATACGAAAAATGTTAATGGATGATAATCGCTGTACCTATCAAATGATACAGGAGGAACTTAACATTGGATCCGCAGCCATACACAAAATCATTCATGAAGAATTACATATGAAAAAAGTAGTTTGCCTTTGGGTTCCCCATAATCTAACTGAGCACCAAAATGAGGAGCGTGTTAGAACCAGTAAAGAAACTCTTAAATTGCTAAATGATGGTGGCCACCGCATCATTTCTAAAATTGTAACAGGTGATGAAACGTACATACCGTTTTTTGACGTTCCAACTCGTCAAGAAAGCATAGTATAGGTCTTTGAAGATGATCTCACATCGACAATGGTGAAAAAACAACGCGCACTGAATAAAGTGATGTATGCCGTTTTCTTCGGAAGTACGGGATTGGTCAAAGCCATCAAGTTGGAAGGACAGAAGACAGTAACAGCAAACTGGTATACCACTAAATGTCTTCCAGAAATTTTACAAGAACTGAATGTTAGGGGACTAATGCTTCACAATGACAATGCATCTTCACATACAGCCGGATTAACAGTTGAGTTTCTTCAACAAAAAAAAATTAAAGTTATCGAATATCCGCCGTATTCTCCTGATCTATCTATGTGCGACTTTTGGTTATTCTTTAATCTAAAAAAGAACTTACGTGGATGTCGTTTTCATTCAGAAGAAGAGATTGATGTGGCTATAAATGCATTTTTTTCATCGATTCCAAGAAATGAATGACTTGAGGCAGTTAATCTGCGGAAAATTCGTCTACAAAAGTGCATTGATGCTGGAGGAGACTACTTTGAACACACCTAAAATTTTGTAAGTATAACTTTAAAAACCTAGTTGTATCTCAAAAATTTCAGAGTGAGCCTCGTATACATAAAAAATTTCATCAAATTTAGTATTCGCGGTCAATTTTCAATCCTAATTCTGATGGCGCACCCCATATACAATAAAATGTATATATTGATAATATATTTTGAATATTTTGGCGATAAATTTATATTACAACCTTCATTTTAAACCTTACAAATTATCAAGAATATGGAATTTTTACTTTGGCAATAATGTCAATTTTTTATATAATATATTCTCTTTGATATGCTCTCGCTCTCTCCCTTTAATCGCCATTAGCAACCTACTGAAAAATGTATTCTGTAATCATCCATGGCAAATTTTATAAGAAAGAAAATTAAACGTATATTATGAAATTAATAATTTTAAAACTTTCTTATTTATTTTTACATCAAAATTTATCTCATTTTTAAAAAGACATTCAAAAGATGATTAACGTGAATAATACTTATCCTATTAATGTCAATTTTAAATTGTTAATCATACATATAACATTAAATTCCCGTTGCTTTTTAAATAAAAAAAATATTGCCTTTTAGAAAGCATAAAGTTGAAATCGATGGTAATTAAGCACACTGCGAAAATAATAAATTATTTTAATTTGATTTTAAAAAAAAAATTGATGATTTTGATTTATTGTCAAATTTTAACTCTAAATTGTAGAAAAAAATTAATTTTAAATTTTTAAGTAAAATAATAATCAGTATTTTTACTTTTCTACAATCAGAAATGGGTAACAGTAAATGCGATAAAAGTTATTTCAATAAAATGTACTCTTGTTTATACTGAATTATAAGGAATTCAGATTAATCTAGAAAAAGACAAGTTACAACACAACTAATGATGTGGCAACACTGATTTACTTCCAATATGCCAAAAAGAAAAATGGAATGGGAAAATAAATGAATAGAATAAAAATCAAGTCAGAGAAAAAGTCTGAAATAAGAAAACTAAAAAATATTTTTGGCAAGCATCCAAGAAATTCCGGAAATAAAAATCTTTTTGAAAATAGATTTCTATCAATTCTCCTGAGATACAGACTTATCTTTATTACTTCTTTTTTATTTGTTTTTCATAAAAATGAGTGTGGTGAAAATAATAAATTAACTGGCTAATCTTCAATATGATTACCTATATTTATCTAGGAAACATGAAATTTATTACAGATGATGTTTTAATAGGATTTATTTGTGTCTACAGAATGAGAAGGAAAAATAATGGATTTATGCTGGTAATACATTATAAAAATTAAAACAAAAAATAAAATTGAATGGTAACAAATTATCTGCATAATTTTCACGACATTGTTTTTTTTATTATGAGTGTTGAAGGGCTGAATTCAAACTTTTAAAAAGGAATAATTTCTTAAAGAGGATTAGTTTTAATAAAATGATGTAATTATATTGAGTAAAAATATGATTGATTTTAAATTAGTTACAGTGTGTGTGTGTGTGTGTGTGTGTGTGTGTGTGTGTGTGTGTGTGTGAGTGTGTGTGTGTGTGTGTGTGTGTGTGTGTGTGTGTGTGTGTGTGTGTGTGTGTGTGTGTGTGTGTGTGTGTGTGTGTGTGTGTGTGTGTTTGTGTGTGTGTGTGTGTGTGTGTGTGTGTGTGTGTGTGTGTGTGTGTGTGTGTGTGTGTGTGTGTGAAATCGATAAAAATATTTGTAATTTGGAAGAAAAATTTTTAATCAATTAAATATGTTGGTTTGGAATATCAGAATCTTATTTAGTTAGAATCTATATACGTTATTTAAACCCTTTGATATGTTATTCGTTCTTTTAATTTTCCTTTAAACTTATTCTGAGACAATGCACAGGAAAGAATAAAGATCAATAAAGATATTATAAATTATAAAGTGATCTCTCTCCCTTTTGTATTTCATCGTATATCCATCGAATTTTGCCGTAGGGGAAGACTTTACTCAGATCTTAGGCCATATCTAAGAAGCAGCATATAGCTCCACATATGAAAAATACAATTTAATTATTATTGCATCCTCATTGTATACACTACATATTAGTGGGCAATAAAATATAAAAGCAACTCATTTTTCATCATAAATATGAATGAATATATATATATATATATATATATATATATATATATATATATATACTGGTAATATATGCTAGCTTTGTTTAAGTTCTATAAACTTGACACACACGAGTATGAAGTTAAGTGTCTATCTTTGCCCTCACTGTCACCTGACTACAATATAATCATTATGATAATAATCACCATTATGATTAGTTTTAGACGTCCAATAAGAGGTCAATAATATACTCCATAAAAGACAATACAATATTCCTCTAAACCATAGGTTCCCAAAGTTATCCGGGTGAAACCCCAGGAGTCCATAGATGACCACATGGGGCTCCACGTAGACGTGAAAAGAAAACATGGGTTCACAAGTCATAAGTTGGGGTCTACCAAAAATTTTCTGGTTTTCATAGTAAAAAACGAAAATTTTGGGTTGTAGATCATTACAAATCAACGTAGGCAGGTAACATCATTCAATAGGTAGGTACTCAGCAATATTTGAGACTCAGTTCAAACACAGAATTGAATAGAATAATAGATAATAGTACAAGTGTACACCTCATATCGAGACTTGCAAAGTGCCGCTCTCTCGTCCGGGATGCTTATTTAGACCTGGAATGGGATGAAATGTGACTTGCGCTGTGCTTGCAATCTATCTTTTCGTATAAATACAAATGCTAAGAACAAAACATTACTCAATTGTTTCCGGGATTTTGAACATAAAAGTTTGACTGTGAGTGAATCGATGTCAATGTTTGCAGTTAAGGAAAAAATAAGTCTCTGCCTATTTGTTATACATATTTTTATCGTATATTGTAATTTATCAATTATATTATATTTGTTTTACAATTTTAGTGTAGTAGATAGTTATGTAGTGAAAATTAAGTACTAGAGATTATTTAAAACTTTTATGAAAGAACAAAAATCCAGTGAAGATTAAAATTTAGGTACCTAGGTACTTCTTTTTTAATATTTATTGGTCGAAATTGACGGCGGTGATTCATTAAAAGAGCGGTGTTTCCGCGGACATTTTTTTATTACAATTATTCTACTCTGTTGTGTAATAATAGCCATATTTTGGTAAAATCACCTCAAAAATAAACATTTTTTGAAAAATGTTTATTTTTGAGAGTTTATTTGCATATAAGCCCATGTATCTTTTATGCAACAATGTTCTGAGCAATGACTCTATGAAACCATCGCAGCTCTAAGACCATCTAAGAAGGTGTCATCCTGAAAAAATATGTCAAGATCTGAAATACTTTCAAATATTGAAGGAAAAATATGAAAAGAGACCTACCGTAAATAATATGTTTGCTTCAACGTCTCAAAGTAACCATGATGGCTTACGGGCATCTTACAGTATTTCGTTGCTTATAGCGAAATCTGGAAAACCGCACACCATCGGAGAAGAATTAGTTTTACCCGCTATCGAAAGGTTTTAAAAACTGTTCTGCACAAACCACCATTTGATGTACTCAAAAGAATTCCTTTAAGTAACAACACTGTTCAAAGACGTATTGACGAAATGAGCTATGATATAAAAAAACTTCGTGTAATTATTTCCAAACCTCTGATTTTTCTATTCGATTGGACGATTCTACTTTGCATGGTACTGAAGCATTATTATTGGCATATGTTCGAATTGTTATGGACGAAGAAATCCATGAAGAGCTGTTATTTGCAAAAACTTTGATTTAATGTCCTGAGTAATTTTTTTTTTACAGAAAAATCTATTCCATTTACAAACATTATTTCTGTGGCAGCAAATGGATCTCCTGCCATGTTCGGGTGATATCGTGGGTTTATATGCCACCTTAAAAGAATAATACCAGGACTAATTTCAATTCACTGTATCATTCACCGACAAAATCTTGCAACGAAAAATTTGAGTGATAGATTGAACCAATCGCTTCAATTTGTAATTAACGCTGCTAATAAAACACAAATCAATGCTTTGAATGCCCATTTATTTGCACTATTGTGCGATGAAAATTTCCAACGACTGCTTTTACATACTGAAGTACGCTTGTTGTAGAAAGATGCATGCTTATCGAGATTTTACTCGCTTTTCAAATCAGTGCTAGAGTTTCTGGAAACTAAAGCATCAAATTTAAAAGAAAATGAACATTGCGTACTTAACAGTGTTGCTTAAAACATTCAATGACGTTAACTTGCAGTTACAAGGGGACAGTCTTAATTTAATAAAAACAAAGGTTGTAATTTCGTCTTTTCTTGGTCAATTGAAATTAATGAAGCAAAATGTTAGTCTGTTCGAATTCTCCCAGTTTCCACACTTGTCACCGATAGAATGTCTTGGTGAGGATATCCAGACTTACGCTCAACATTTAAATACCCCGCATGATAACTTCAAAAATAGACATGAAGATATTCTGACAATCGAAATACCACCATGAGTCATAACCCCATTTGAAGAAACGGAATAGGCGAATGTGATATTACAAGAGAAGCTACTTGAGCTCAGCACCAACGAGGAACTCGTTGACCACTTGCAAAGTGTTCAGCACTTGTATGAATCGATTACTAGGTGAATCCAATCTGTATTACATGCTAAAGACGGTCTTACACCATACTAATATAGGATTATTTTTTATATGAGGTGTTTCCACATTTTGATAGCCACCGATATGCTTATGATATAGCTAGCTTTAAAAACAGTCTAGAACATTCTGTGCTTCTTGCAGAATTATTGCGATACATTCATAGAATATAACATATATGTATCTTTATTGATATTATACGTAAACTAAGACATATGTACAAAGCAAGACAGCCTCGGGGATAAAATATTTGGTGCCCACTGCAAAATCCTTATATCACCATCATATCGATTAGCGTAATAACCATACATTGATTGATATGCTTATGCAGATATTGAGTCACTTATGCAGTAGATATCGAAATTCTATATACAGGATATATAATATTCGGAACCATGTATGAAACTATTATAGTGTCCCATTGCATATACCAAATATTGATGTATACGCAGACAGGCATTAAGCATATCAATACAGCACCAATCTCCCCGATCCTACGATTGAGATACAGGCACAAAAATTATTGTGGAGTAAAAATTGTATATATATATATTAGTTGATTTGTGGGGAATTGCTGCTTCATGTTACAGACGCTTTATTATAAATGCCCAAATTCAAATTAAATCACAAGTAATTGATGAAAATGACAAAATATATTACACTTCTCAGTTTTAATACCAAGTAACGGACAGTCTACAAGCTGAAAATCAATGTAAGATATTCATACACATCGTACTGTTTCCTGGGACATTTCATACAAAATGAATTGTATTCACTTGTAGTAAGGGAAGACAACTTAAAAACTCTTTCAGAACTTACCCCGACCGATATGCAGAGAAAATACAACATAAATCTCCCATTGTTCAAATGGAACTAACAAGGAAGGGACATTCTAGTACGAATCCAACCACCATACCACGAAAAGCTACTCTCTTTTAGAGTTAACATTTTCAAAACTGAATGCAATAAATTTTCAAATTTTATTTGCAATTAGTCATTACTCATTAGACGCTTAGCATAACGCTACGGAAAGTATAACTCACAGTTTCTTCTAAATGTGGATAACACATTAATAAGAGATTTGATAAAACAGAATTTTGCTGAGACTATAATTCCTTTTATCTGGGAGCAAACGAAGGCAATGATCGGATACAAGATGCTGTCAAAGCAGTCGGATGATAGCCGTTCTGATGTCGCTATACCATTTGTCTGTGACATAGGTAAAATGTGTTTTCTGACGTCATTCATATTTTAAACCAATGAGAATTTGCTCGTATTTTGGTTCCATTTCCGATCGACTTCCAAACCTTATTTATTCTTTATTGCTTACAAATATTTAATTTCTCTGCGCAACACATTATTTAAAGCAATTGCATCACCCTCCTCAACAATATAAACAATAATGATAAATTTTCTTCAATTAATGGAATGCATTATATTAATAGTAAACTTCAAATTGTGTGTTATAATAACAAATATTAGCAATTAAACAATTAAAATTGTTAATTTCAACGCAACGGCAATACGTATTTAAAGCAAATATTTTAAAATTTGGCTTTATTTTTATATATTCATAAAATTATTGAACATCTGAAGAGTGCAAAAATTTAAATTGCAAACAATTATGTTTTTAAACAATAAAATTAACTCTGTAAAGATTTATAATGAATTCCTCCTCTTCAGTTGAGAATTTGTAATTTGTCTCTATTTCAAATTTGTAGCACGAGGAATAAAGCCTAAAACTCCAATTAAAGCTGTTGATCGCAACATTGCCAAATATTTCAAACCTGCTTGAAATAAAAATAAAAAAAATCATCGAGTGCACCACCCATTTGCTGACGTAAATACGATACAAATGACGTCATTACGTTGAATGTTTTACGCGCGACGCTTAGATCATCGCGCACGACATATCGCTCGCGATTAACAGTGGGTTTGCTCCCAGCCTTAGTAATTTTTAACCCTAATTGCGATTCATAAAAGATGTCATTAATACTCTAATTTTTCTTCTTTTAATGATAAATATAATACATGTAGCATGTTATCGACAGAACATTCAATTTGACGATTTAACTATATTTTGATTTATTATATTCATAGATACCCATCAGAATATAGAGTCTGATTTTGCGCAACTTGGATCTTTTTATCTGATAGATTATATATTCTCAAATAATTTTAGACATCATTCTAATATCAAAAATTTAAATAAAATATTCAGCACTTATGATTCTGGAGGGAAGGGGAATCTTTATCTAAACTGAATGTTGGTCAAACATAATTCAGCTCAAATCCACTGAAGTATTTCGTTTTGCATTATATTGAAAGAATGAACTTTAATCATACTGCTTTTAAGAAAAAATGGGCGATTTATAGCACTGCAAAATTCACCTTTAAAAGAAAGTTTTGCCACTTTTATTTAGTTCTTCAAAAGATATTTAACTCGCTTCACAGCAAACACAGAATGCTAAGGAAGTTTACCTTACATATAATCTATGGATCATTTTTGTGGAACTGGATTTTAAATTATCTTTCCATATAAATAATTAACTGAAAAGTGCATTTTGATATTTGATATACTGATTCAGGGCAAAAATCTTCAATGCTTGCAAGCTGCAAAAAGTTAGTTTTAAATCTTCCAATTTAGGTTTTAAAATAAATTTAAAAAAATAAAAGAAGCCTTTAAGATCAGTTTCACCTGAGAAACGTGAATAGTGGTATCCAAGAAATCCAGCAATCGTAATGCGTTTATAATTAGGATGTAAACACTTTTGCAAGGGAATGAAAATTAATCAACTTGTTCAAAAGTTCTCAAAGAAATTTGACCAAATATTAAAAATTTTTTTACCCACTGAGTCACTTTTCCAGAATTAAATTTTTTATTATCTAACTCCAAACAATTCCAATTTTTTCTTTTATTATTCCCAACCTCACAGACGCACATCCAAATGAAACAAAAATCACCTTTGATTATTCAACTATTGAAAAACGATTTATGACTTCTCAGCACGAAGAGCGGTCCTACCTTCCCATAAATTGTGATGAGCCCAGAACAAAGTTTATAATCGCATTTTTTTTGACAAAGAAAATAGATTAAATTACAATCATTATTTGCACACCTTTTACTTCATTATACTATATTGTGTGTATTAATGTTTTCATTATCCATATATAAGAGTTTTTAAATTCATTTTTAAACTAGAAACTTTATAAAAAAAAAAATCCAAAAATTTATAGTATACTTAAGTTATTTACAGCACTGGATTAAAAATTACAAATCTACACAAAAATATGCCTCTTTCAAATGCTTCCATGAAACACATTAAGAGAATATATTATTGGATGCAATTGGTAAGAGAACTGAATAATCGTTCATATTGTTGGTATACAATACAGTAATAACCTTTTTGCTAACCAGATTAACCATAATGCTAATTAATAAAAGCTGTTCCTTATGGTTTCCTAAGCTGTTCCTTAAGTTTTCAAAAAGTCAAGGATATCAATTTTGAGTATATTTTAAAAACAATAATTTAAGTGTTAATACATGCACAAAGTGTGTGTACACATTTTAAATTTTAATTGTAATTTTGCATAAATTAAGAAAGAAAACTGTTTTGCGATTGATTCGCAAAAGTTTTATCTATAGTTTATTAAATTTTGTATAGAATATAAAAATATAATTACGAACATTTAATGTTAACTTATATTTCTTTATGTCTCCAACTACCATAATTCTATATTTATAGTATATATCAAAATTTATAAAGCAAATCCTCGAAAAAATAAGAGTGCATCTCTGATTTAAATGATAATTACACAATGTGATTTACAACTAAGACAGAAAAAAATTAATGAAAAAGTAGCCATGTTTATGTTGCATTTCAACACTAGAAAAGAACAGTTCAGTAACATCTATGATTGCTCCCATCTTAAAACTAGTTTTATATCAACTTTGTAATTATAAGAAAAAAATGATGAGCAAAAAATATATTACAATTTTTTGTCACTTGGTAAACTACTAAAAATATAGAAAATCTTGTTATACCAAATTTTTAAATATACACACAAATAAGCAAACATAATAGATTTTATCACAGCAAAGACCAAGAAGAAATATTTTCTTTTTTAAATTTATTAAAACTAAAACTCCTAAGTTAGAAAGTAAATACTATATAGCTCACACTTCTTTTTTAAAGACTTACATAAAAACAATACCGAGCAAATACAGAATAAATAAACTTTTCAAAATTTCCAAGATTTTTTGCAACTGCCCAATATTTTTCATTTTTATATCTCAAATTAAATTATGATTTAATATACAGCAAAAAAAGTTACTTTTTACCCTCATTCATAAAGAATTACTATTGTTATAAGGTTAATAGTGCTTCTTGCCATATTACTTTTCATACCGAGAGCATTCAAATTTTGCATTATCTTAAAACAAATCACAAAATGCATACTTTACGTGAATTCTTAATGTGTCTTACTCTTTCAGAACAAATTCTATAACTATCCACAATTTCATTTAAAACTTTGGTTCGTAAACAAAATTTGCATTAGGGTACTTTAATTTTTCTCATTTCATTTTTTACTTGCAATATCCTTTAAAATTCTTCCTTGGTGCAAATTTATCTTTTTATATCCTGGGTAATATTTCACTAACATAAAATACTTGTTTTTCTTGAAATTAAAAAATAAAAATTAGTGAATTCATACATTTAACCCTTTAAACAGTTTGCCCGTACAGTGTACGTGCTACCCGAAATTGGCCTCATCTGGTTTGCCCGTACGCCGTACGGGCATCGATATTTTCTCCTTTCCTTTTCTGGTTTGCCCGCATTTTTCATTATTGAAAGAGATTATTTAGTATTATTATTTTTCAACAGATGGCGTGGCTTGTCCATGTAAATGAAATGCTTTTCATCCGGTTTTTTTATGTAGCGGAAAGCGGAACTTTTCTTTGAAATTTTTGTTCTACTGTATGCAGTGCTTGTGAATCTTATGGAAATTATGGATGGAATAGACGACTTAAAATACTTTCTTGTTAGATGATGAACTACATTCTGATACAGATACAGATATTTCTTCTAATTATTTGGATTATTCCTCAGATGACTCGTGCAGTGAGCTCAGCTCTGATGAAGATTTGAGTTCTGCAAGAATTTTTACCGAGGTTGATGTGAAAAATCCACCTGCTCCGTGTCCTCGATTTAAATTTTCTGGTATTCCCTCTGTGCACGTACAATTTGACGACACTTCTGATGTTCTACAATTTTATGAAACATTCATTGATTTTTCACTCATGAGTAAAATTGTGGAAGAGACAAATAAATACGCTAAACATGCATGCAGAAGGTACTTTAGAAAAGCAAACATTTAGGGGTTTTTGTGTCCAAAATTGTATTATAAAAATGTTGTAAAAGCATTAAAATTGAAAAAAAAAAAAAAAATCTTAATATTCTTATTCTATTAAGTATGGTACTTAATTAAATGCAATAAAAAAATATGCCTTTTTTGGAAGCATTTCTGGTAAAATAATTGACCGCTTAAAGGGTTAAGGAAAATGTGTATATTTAAAATTCAAATTAGACTAATAACTCAAAATTATTAGGAATATAGTTTAAAAATATAATGAGGTATTCAAACAAGTTGTAAATTTTTCAATATGTATGTGCGTGTGTGTATATATATATATATATATATATATATATATATATAAAGAATTTTTTTTTTGTTATTTTTGTTTGCCTACAACGTACAAATTTCACTGAAAAAATTCTAATGTAACTCAAAACAATTAAGTTTCACAAAAGTAGAAAAATAGATGGTTATATTAATGAAAACTATTTACAGTTTATCTATTAGTTACTAAGTGAGGTTAAATTCTATAATATATTTAATCAAACTGCTTTTATGAAAATGTTATTTTTACTGTACTTTAATGATAATGTAACATTTGGTAAACTAATTTTCAAAATTAAGATTACAAAAAGTTAATAAACGATGTGAAAATACAGAAAAAAAATTATTTGGAATTAAATTTAAGAAACAGAAATGAATTAAAAACTGAGCCCATAAGCTGTTAAACTGAGCATTCTGGTGTTAACTATTCAGATACTCAAGCTTAATCATTACTCATTTCGATCTTCCTTTAAGAATGAAAATCTATTATATGATCAGTTTCATTTTTTTATGAAAAGTTTATGTACGGGTCATAATATTCATCCAAACATTAAACCCATCAAACAGTAATAAGTAGTTTAAAAAAAATTGACAAGTGAACTGAGACACCCTTTACAATCTGCTCTTAGAAAAAAGATATATGCTTTTTACAAATATAAATCTAAATCAACTAAAAGAAATCATTGGAAGTTCACTTAAATTTAGGTCTCCAAGTTTCCTTTAAATAAAATTTTTATAGTGTAAAATTATATGAATTTTAGCATTAATAAATTAAGATTTCATTTTAATAAAGTTAGAAAATCATAAAACAAAAAAAAAATTTTTTTTTCTCAACAGTTTATTTTCTTTATCACTATATTTCAAATATCTAAGAACATACAATTCAAGAAAATTTTTAAAAAAATATCAAGTTCATTAAAAAGAAAATGTGAAGTTAGGAAATATGTAGTGGGAATAACTTGAATATATTGAAAAGCTGAACAGTTTTCACATTTTTTTGTGAAAAAACACTATAATCTTTAAAATTTAAACAAAAATTATAAAATGCTAAAAAAAAATCAATAAATTTTTTTTTAAGAAACTCATCAACATTACATTTAAAAATACTTCAAATTTTTGTTTACAATTAAAAAAAAAGATTTCAAAAAAACATTTAAAAGTCTAAATTTATCAAGCATAATAAACATGAATATCAAAAGATTAATAAATAAACTTTTTAAAACACTTATGAACACACACACATTAAAGGCTAGTAGTTTATCAGTAAGACATGATGCTTTACACTGAAACTCATAATTTCTGACTAAAAGAACTTATTCTTTAAAACATTTATAATTTTAAAAGAATTGAATACATAAATACTTTATATCAATCTATTTTCTTCATTGAAAAAAGCAAAATCGAGACATAATACTAAACTTCTATGGCATATATGAAATTATTTTAGACTTATGCAGAGTAAAAGTAATGACATATACTTTTGTAATAATTAAGGTGGAAAAAGACATGAAACAACTTTATTTCAGTGAAAGTATCACCAACTTTCGTTTTTATTTTACGGTGAGATGAGAGATACAGCATGTACTGTTCCTAATGAAATAATGTGTAAAATCTGATTCTTTTTTAATAAAAAGTTCAATTTAGAAAAGTAATGTGCTCATTCCTCCCATTTCACTCTGTTCTTTCACAAAAATTTCAAAATATTGATAAATAATAGTCACGGCAAGCAGTATACCAGTACCACTTCCAATGGCACCTGAAAAAAAGGGGCAAAAGTTATACTTATTGTACAAATGTGATGTAAATATACAAGCATAAATTACAGAAATTATTTTAATCAACATAATAATAAGCTATATAATCAAATGCAAAGTTGTTACCCAAAATAAAATATTCATTCATTCCTTTAAAATTCACATTAAATACATTAGCAAAATCAAATATTCAACATCTCAAAATTAAAAAAAAAAAAATTAATGTTAATTTCCAATTTCCCTGCAATGTAAATTGCATTTTAAAAAATTTAAAGAGACACTACACAAAACTAATACAAGAAACATTCAGTTTAATAATTATGCACAAATTTACTAATGAATAAATTACAATAAGAAATTCAATTCCTTACAAGATTTTCTCTTCTCATATTTTAACAGTTTAATTTATATTAAATTTAAAACAAAAGCACATTGGCTAGTTATAATATTAAAAAAAATTACTTAATCTTATAAAGTAATTTTAATAAAGACGCAATTGCACAGTATTGACACTTTTAATAAGTCTAGTAATTCTGATATCTACATGTTTATCATAGGGGATTCAAATTTTTAGATGTACATATCTTATTGCACTGCTTAGATCTATGTTGTTCTAAACTAGAACTTTTAAATTGGGATAAGAAACATCTAAGACTGATTTCTGCTGCACGTCCAAGCAATAAGAAGAATGTAAAGAAATATGTGATCATTTTCAAATCTGTCAACTTAATATAGGCATTGGTTTGGTTTCATTCTACAGTTATTTTAATTTAAATTTCCATAATTGCCAACGCTACTGGTTTTATCAGGAAACTTCCGATTTTTCATCATTTTTCTCGATTTCCTAATAATGTATGAAAATGTACTGATTTTTAGCAATTTCAGTGAAAGACTTAAAAAGCTGCTGAAAAAAATTCTATTAAGTTATTTTAGAAGCTTAAATAGTCAACAGATGAAGCAATAATATAAGTATTATAATGCTATAATATTTAAATATGAAAATGTGTTCCTCTGAGTTTCGAACCCCATCTGTCCACCTTGATAGGATGACACTTAAGCCCTTAGGGTGCCAAAAACTCATACAAGTTGACAAACCTATAATTATCATGTAGAGCAGACACTAGGTACATGTTTACATAAGCAGTTCAATTAGGGAGAATACTACTAGTTATTAGTAATTTAATTAGGGAAATATTTATAACTGAATTAAATTTATTTAGTAATGTATTTTAAGTTTTGATGTAATTTTATAAGTTTAATATTTATAAAGTGAACAACAGTAGTAAAAGTTGCCCTATAAAATAAATATTAGGACATAAACATTGATGTTAATTTTTTTACATGTAGTATATTCATTTATTTTTCATAGTTTCTTGATGAGGTTGATGAATACTTTATTAAAATATTCAGATTAACATAAAATATGTTTATACATTCTGAGAATGATTTATGCTAATCTAAAGAGTAAAATTGTCTTTTTGCGGTACTACCATTTTAAATATTCAAGCAAAAATGTTACTAGTAAGTTACTCCTGATTCTCCCCCCCCCCCCTCAAAATCAGTAGAATCTACTGACTTTTTTCTCCAAAATTGGCAGGTAGAAATTTCAATAAGAGCTTTATCTGAATATGAATTACAAAACCATAGCAAACATTCACTCTACAGCTGAGAGTCAAATCCATAAACTGTTAAAAATAATTATTCAGCTGCCAACACAGCCAAAATCTGCATCAAGATATTAAATACACATAGAGCATCATTTTGACAACTTAAATGAATCAGACAAAAAATTAGTCATTCTATACTTATTTTTAGAATATCAGAAGACAAAATTTACTAAGCAATATATTTTCAAAATTAGGTAACTAGCAAGATTGGTTACAGTTCATAATTTCAAATAATTTATATCCAGACATTAAAAGTAATTTAATTATTTAAAATTTTTAATTAAATTTATTTTATCTGACAATATAACATTGTATATTACAACAATTGAGTTATCTGGTAATAATGAAACATAGGACTAGAAAATGAGAAATATTTGTAATATTAAATTTTATATCCAACTTTAAAACTATTCTTATTAAATATGTTATGTCATAAATAATCCGCAGATAGTTAAATTTTATACTACAATTGTAAACAGTCGGAAAAATAATTTATGATAATACAATAATTATTATCATATAATAATAATAATATATGATAATAATTTATAATTTTTGGCAATGGCAAGAAATATTAAAATGTTTAACAGAAAATATATTCCTTTATTATTTGTTTAGCCCTCATGTTATTTTATGGCTTCTGCATAAAATTTTAATATATAACAAAATTTTTAAAATAAGCTTAGAAAATTTACCAAGAAAATCTGCAAGAACGGATAATGCACCAATACATAAACCGCCAAATGCTGCAGCTGTTGGAATGTAACGATTCAATTCATGAATCATTGATTTTTCTCTGTGGCCTCTCATTACCATTTGCTGTTCTTTTAATGTCTTGGCAACCTTAAATAAAATGTTAATTAATAACAAATTTTTACAAAAATAAATTATGTATTGTTTATATCTAATGTTTATATAAGATCATAAGCAAAGAAATTCAGTTTTTGTACATTATAATTTTTTTTTATTTCCTTTGTTTTTCTGTAGTCATTTTTACAAACTAGAACTAATTAATGAAAATTTAAAGTTAAATTACAAAAGTTAATCAAAAATAAAAAATTTAATTTTTAATAAAAAAACATTTACTAAAATACAAGTATTTTCTGGTTGAAATTTGAAGGCTTATAAATATTATTAACTTGTGATAAAAATGCTAGAATATTTACATATCTAAAAAGTGATAAAAAATGCAGAGTTTGTACAGATTTCCAAGAATCAAATTCCAGGAGTTTTAAGGAGTCTTCAATGAATCAAATCCAAAATTTCCAGTAGGTATCAATATTCATGATGAAAAAAAAAAAACTATTTTAAAAATCGTCCCTAACTATATATTCATATAATTATGTACATACAACATATTTCATTTATATTTGTAAATAATATAAACAAATAATTGCAAAAATTAATAAGAATACTCTATGTTTAAGTTAGAATTATATTTAATGATTATTTCAAAAGCCTTCAATGAATTTACACTAAAACAAAAAATTGTTTATTTAAATATTCAATATTCCTCTGATTACTGAATTTTATTATGCATCATAAAATAATAGTTATTATTAGAGTTTTTAAACATCCTTAATAGATTCTTAGTCATTAATTTACTGAGTATTTCACACACAAGATATGTATAACAGCCTTTTTTCAAACATTCTTACTCAAAACAATTATTAGATAAAGTTTGCAGGATGACTTTTTTCCCCCAATTATAATTTAAGTAATTCCTAATTTTTCTTCTACTTATATTCAAACCCTTAAAATTATGCAATTTCCCATCCACATATGCTAGGATTTTATATTTCTTTAATCATTCAATAGATTTTCCTATTTCTAGGTAATTTATATACATAGATATTAGGAAAATATATATACATATATATATTTATTTATATATATATATATATTTATTTATATATATATGGCTTTTTATGAGTCCACTGGTCATTAAATAAACAATTTCCTCTTGATTCACTAAAATTATATGCAATTTTCAGTAAGAAAGATTTGGAAAGTATATTTCAACTCAATAATTTTATATTTAAATATTAATATTCAATGACTTTTATATAATATTGTTCAGTGAATTTTATATTTATATTTTATATATTCACTGAATTTTATAATACAAAAACAGAAACAAATAGAAAAAGAATCAATTAAAATCACCCATATGATTGTACAGTTTGATTATCTTGATGATTACTTCACTTCACACACATAAATCTAAATCCTGACAAAACTGGATTGTCATGAAATTGTGACAGAAATAGACCTTTGTTGTATTCATAACTATTGATAGAAATAATCTAATATCGATTGTGTCTAATTGTAACATTAAGAGCTAATGCTCAAAGATGCTTTCAGACAATTTCATTGAAAATTTTGAAAATATATAAACAAAAAACTCAAAAATTAAAAAAAAAAAATAATAATTGCATCAAGCTAATTAAAAATTCGAGGAAGTCATGATTTTCAAGGAGTCCAGTTAAAATTCCAGGAATTTCAAAGGCCCTAAAAAAAACTTTTAAATTAAAAGAGTTTCACACAAGAGTGTTTAAATAATTTTTAAAATTCCAGAAGTTTCAAGGAGTTTTCCAGAAGTTGTACAAACCCCCTGAAAAATATGTAATTCAATTTTTTAAATGTAACATTGTTCAAGTCTTCACATATATAATTAAAACTTGTAGTTTCTTTCAAATTGAAATTAGATTTCAATAACATGTTAATTAAGCAATTATGTCTTATTATCAATCTAACTGATTGGAATTTAAGAAACCTGTGAATTATATAAAAATTATGTTGCTAGATACATTCCATTGAGCATAATAAATCAGTAAAAATCAGATCAATATATTTAAAAACTCACATCTTTTGCACTTGAACCAGACACTTCAATCCAAGTTTTTGAGAAAAACGCACATGAGCCTAGCATAAAAACTATATACAAGACTGCATGAACTGGATCTTCCAAAATATGTGCTAAGTTCTCAGGTGGTGATAAGTAGTAACATAAGCCTCCTATTGGGTAAGCTCTGGCAGGCCCAGCTCCACCAACATCCTGAAAAATAGTTTACTCATTAATTTAAGTTTGTTTCAAACAAACTGATATGAATCTTTTCTGTTAAACATAAATCTTGATATAAACCCTGTCTTGTCTATAGTACAATGAGAAATTTCTTTTGCTATGGTCTTAATAATTCTTTGCTACAAAGAATCAAAAAAATTATAATCACAAAACTTAAAACCATCAACCATATACAATTTCTTTCTAAATTTTTGATTCAACAAGAGAAAAATATCTTGGATTCAGATTTTTTAAAAGGGAGATTTCTTTGCAGAAGTTATCAAATTCAAGCAGAAATCTGATTTATATAAAAGGAATTTACAATATTTATGTAAAAAGAACATCAGAGATATTAACTTTAAAAACTTTTTAGAGGAGTAATAAGGGACTAGACAAGCTATATGTTATAAAAAAGCATGAGTATATTAATGAATGATAAAAAAATTTATAAGTGAGTTTATTATATCATTTACTTAAAAATTTAAAAGTTTTCATTACAATTTAATCATTATATTCTAAGATATTCATATGATCAATTTGAAGCAAATTAGTATATTAGACCCTGACAACATAACATAGTTAAAAGGAGTTACAAAATTTAAAGAATTTCTATAATTCTAAAATTAGAATTACATATACTTCACCAATTATATATAAATATTATCACATTATATATATATATGATATATAATAATTGAAAGCTTATAATATATAAACAAATTATAAGCTTTCATTTTAATTGCTTTATATTTCATTAGATATTACATTTCTATAAAACTGCCTTGTATATTTATATCACAGCAAGTTTTTGTTCATATTAAAAGTGTTTAGAAAGTTTAATGTACGAAGTTGTACACAAATCAAATTGTAAACAATACAACAATATTCAAAACTATATACCATTAGGGAAACTAAATATTCAACTGACAAAGCTTACAAATAAAAATATATTTTTCAATAAAATATATAGAATATTAATTACAAGCTTAAATTATACACATAATCTTTATTCTCATTTAAAACTCATTACAATTTGCACATTGATATTAGAAAATCCTCACAAAAACAGTAAAGTTTTAATGGGAATTTGAAGAAAAGAAAAATATAAAAGTACTACACATAAAAAATTTATTACAAAAGCAGTTAAAGTACTAAAATATTAGACACTTCACCTAGCTTAAAAGTTGTCATACATAAATTAGTTTGATTAAATAATAGTTAGCATAAATTAGTTTCAAACAAATGACTAAGTTATATATAAATGTAATTTCTCACAACATAATTTCAAATTAAATTTAAGATAAAAATTAATAAAGACCATGTTCAACTTACAGCCCATACTCCTAATAAGTTGACTAAGAAATTTCCGCTGAATTTTACAGCAAGCATCTAGAAGTATTAAAATAAATTTTAAATAATGATATACAAGAGTTAATGTACATATTAAAATTCAAAACTAGTTATTAAACTTAAAAATTACCTGAGAGATAACATAAAGGTTAGAAACAAGAGCAGACTGGAGAATAATTGGAATGTTTGAAGTGTAAAATAACTTAATTGGGTAGGAACTGTACTGTCCTCTGTAACGAGCTGATTTGATTGGCAGATCAACTCTGAAACCCTAATCAGAAAAATTGACAAAATTATTACATTATTCAAGTTTTAGGTCCCAGTTCATAAAATCAATATTTAGCATATTTAAAATTGGTCATGTTTCCCTATAAAAGAAAATGCTTTACATTGAAATTACCTTATAATAAAAATTATGGAATTTGCATAACTGTTAATGTTAACTATTGTCCTAAAATATTTAGTTAACCGGTTTGGTTGTCAGTCTTAAAGCCCTTTTTTATATATTAGAGTTAATTTAATTAAAACTTACACAGTCAAAATTTTAGATATGTCTACCAACAATTTTATTAAACATTCCAAAATCAATATAGCAAAAGAGAATACACAAACACACACTGATGTGTATATATATATATAATTAGTTTTTATTGCTGAGTAAAAATAAGTAGTTAAAATGTCAAACACATTAATTTTTCAAAATATTTAATGATAATTTTGAAAAAAAATTAAATTTTTTTTTAAATTTGAATTTATAATATGCAATCTTTAAATATTTTAAAATATTATTTCTTAAATTGTAAAAAAATTGTAATTCATTGAATGATTATAAACAATTTTTATAGAAAGAATGAACCCTTCAATGGCCGCCTTCCCAAAAAATTAACTTAAATATAGTAACATACCCAAAAGAGAAGATTACAAGCATTTTCACTTTGACACTCACAATAGATGAAGTTATAATGAAACAAACTGTGGTTAACATTTTTTCATGTTCATAATTTGAACAGCATAAAATCATTTCCTATTTCATGAAATTTTATAGAAATTATTTTAAAAAAGATTTTCAATACTGTGTTTTGAAGGTAAATAAACTTTGTACATGATGATTGTACATAAACTTTGTACACATGATTTAGATCTTCTGATGTACATGAAACCATCAGAAGATCTAAATCATGGGCTCCCAAACATTTTTTTCTCATGGACCACTATCAAATATTAACTATTTTTGGTGGACACCCTGCTCTGCTACATTTCTCTCTCTCTACTGTATTCCAAAAACTCCTAAAAATATCACTCTAAATTGGAGGTGTTAAGGAAAAAAAGTAGCACACTTTCTTATGTCCTATTTATTAAAATAATACTTGTGGTTATAAAAAATTATAGATTATAAACAATCAACAATTGATCAACATTGAACTCTGAAATGTAAATTATCAAAAATAGTCAAACTTTTAATGAGACAACACACTGACGACACTTTGCAAGTCTCAGCATGTGGTGTATTTATCTATTGTTCTATTCAATTCTGTGTTTGAACTGAATCTCAAATATTTCTTAGTACCTAACTAGTGAATGATGCTACCTACCTATGTTGATAGGTAAATCCAAGCCAACATTTTTGTTCTTTATTATGAAAACCAGAAAATTTTTCGTGGACACTTATAACTTGTAAACCCGTTTTCTTTTCAAATCTAGGTGAACCCCCATGTGGTCTCCTATGGACCCCTGGGAGTCCACCTGGACCACTTTGGGAACCTATGATCTAAATAGTAGTTGACACATTTAAAATATACCTCATAAGTAAACATTTGGATACACATATTATAACACATGCCCCCTCAATATAAAATTATTTATATTGAAAATTTTTCAATTAAACATTCTTTAAATAAAGTACTTAGAATCGTACCTGGAAGTATATTACTATTGCAAAAACCAAAACAGTTGCAAGAAGATTCATGAGATTAGGGAGATTCTGACGGTAAAATGCCTCTCTCAGAGCTCTCACTTTATCAGTACGAGTTGCTAACAGGTGGAATAAGGCAATAATAGCACCCTCAAATTCAGTACCTTAAAAATTATACAAAAGCATATTATATATATACATAGCTGTATAGGCAAAACAAGGACTGAACAAAAATATAAATAGCATGTAACCTAATTTAAAAGAAAATTTTCAAAGAATAATCATGGAAAAAATTAATGATTACAAGATATTAAATAAATTTTAACCATACCTCTAATTACATTTGATGTATATAAAGTTACAATTAAGTTACTATATTAAACAAAAAAAAATAATAATTAATGCAATTTCCTTTTAAAATATAAAAGAAAAATCCATTATATCATTGATTATTAAAACTTACACTTATTTGAAATAAATAGGAAGCAACATACATTAAAGCATACACAATAGGTTTTAAAATTACATAAAAACAAGTTTTAACAAACTCATAAATAAAGATTAAAAACATTGATTTTAATATTTACAATAACTACTGACATATTAATTTTGTTTGTTAAGATATCTGAATTTAATAAATAAATTGTTCAATAAAGCCAGCTTGATGTTTAATAAGTGCATAAAACAAGTTTAATATTCACATTAATTCATATTTAATATTCAAGATTGTTAACTAGATTTTATTTGTTTGGATATTTGAAGTTAATAAGTAAATCATACAAACTTTTAGGTACTTAAACTATACTTCTTAAATCTTATTAACGTAAAAAGTATATGATGCTTTTTAAATAACTATTAAATCTTCTTAGAAAAATTTATTAGTTTCAAACCATTAAATTACCTCGTCCAGTGTTGACAGTGGCAGGACTAAATGCTTTCCATACAATTGTTTCACAAATATTAGTAGCAATGAATAAAGAGATTCCAGATCCTAAGCCATAACCTTTTTGCAATAATTCATCAAGAAGTAACACAATTAAACCAGCAACAAACAACTGAAATTGATTTAAATTATATAACAAGAGTTTAAGTACAAAAATATACAGGTTTTAAAATTAAATTTCTTATTATAAAATTTAAAATATCATGGTAGCCAATGTAACACAAAATTTAAAACAGCAATTTTTTTTATTTGTGCAAATAATTTCTAATGTTCTTTCCATTTCAAATAACACACAAGGTGATATAATAAGATGTTAAACAGATACAATGATTTTAAAAAATTTTGAAATAGCTTCAAAATAACATTTTCAATTAAAATAGCAAATATTATATACACAAACCCAGGATAAATTTAGAAAAATGCTTGAAATATTTAGTTTAACTTACAAAGAAACATCATAAAACATTATGTGAAATACAAATTCAGCAATTTGCACAAATGAAATACTGTAATATTATATATTTCTATGATTAATTATACCTTTCTAAAAATAAAATTAAAAACGAAAATTGATAATTTATAACTAATGATAGATTATAAAAAAATACTATAACATGTAAACACTAAATTAAAATAATTTGAAACTTATCAATGTAAAAAAGAATCAGTAAAAAATTCTAAAAAGTAAATTTTACATTAGACAAATTTTCTGTTATTAATTCAACACAAATAATAAAGAATTTGAGAAAGACTTTAGAAGTATTCTTTCTACCATCCATAATATTTTTATACTTCTTTACTCTCAACAAGTTTATCAATGCATGAAATTTTACTTTTTAATGTCATAATAATGATGAAAACTAGTAAAGTATTAAAAAAAAAACTAGCTCCAATACAGCTTTAATTTAATTAAATGTAAACATGATGCTTGGAACCAAAACTAATTAAACTTTGAAATTAAAATATTTAAAAGTAACGTTCAGATAAATAAAAATTTTCATGCACTTTAAAAAAATATTAAGACTATATAAAAGCAGACACTCTTTCACAGGAGGTATGTACACGCATAATTATGTATGGTAAAAATTAAGGTTAGAATTTTATGAATTTTAATAAAACTTTCACTTAAAAATGTTATATTTCCCAAAAGTTAATTTTAAAAACATTTTCACAATAATTTTAAATATTTAATATTAATTGAATAAATGATACTAGGTAATCAATAGAATTGCTCTTTTACTACAGTTAAATATTACTTAAAAATTCATAAAAAAATTTCAAATTTAAAATATAAATTGCTATAAAAACATTTGTTTTCCACTGACAATACAATTGTTTTGATTTTATTCAACTTTAATAAAAATTACGAATCGTAAAGTATAAAAACACTTTCTGCAATGAGTTTTTTAAAATGCATCCAACTCTTGTAAAATTGGTGAAGAAATATTTGAAATATACAATGTCTTCAAAATATATAAAAATTTAAAAAATCAAACTTCATTTAAATAACCCAAAAATTTACTTAAATAACAACTAAATAGTTTTAAAAACTGAAGCATTCAGCTGAAAAAATCTTTGTATTATGACTGGTAATATAAAATTATGGAATAAAGCAAAATATAAATATATAAATAAAAAGAAAGAAATGAATGTAAGTAAATTGCAAAACCTAAGACACACAAAAGCCAGATTCAATTACATAGTGAATCTAAAATAAATATTTTATGCAATTTTTACTGTGCAAACTATACTAAATTACTTTGAAATCATATGCAAAGTTAGTAAAAACTGAACAGTCATTAACAGTTGCAATAATAAATTAAGCCATCAATTGAAAATTGTGCTTGTTTACTCCAAGAAAAAAAATGTATTCTACTGGTTTCAAATTCAATATTTTTTTGTAAATTTAACTAAGAACTTAAATTAGCAAATTTAATTAGCAGATGAATAATAATAATACTAATCAACAAGACAGAAATTTACTTAAACATAAAAACAGATTTAAAAATAAATAATTTATACCTGAATAATAATGAGAATACAAACACCAGCACCAATATCAGCTGGATCCCCATACATTCCAGTCATTACATACACAATAGCTTGACCAATAGTAATTACCATTCCAAATACTGAAATAAAAAATTTCACTCATCAATGATTTAAAAATAGTAAATGCAAGTACCATTTAAACCAATAAAACCATTTTCTTGCAATATAGATAAAAACACAGCAGTTTTTTATATATTGAAAATCACTTTCTACATAAAATATTGATTATTATATTGAATTTTATTAAAAAAGTACACATTTATAGATTAAATTCTTGACATTTTAAATTATATTTTTTTATAAGTATAGATTTGTTAAATAAATCATAAAAAATAAATTTTATATATTTTTATATTAAAAATAAATATTACTGAATTTAAAAACTTAAAAATTTAATTAGCAAATGAAAATTTGAATTTTCACATAGAAGATTAACTATATATATACATATATATATATATATATATATGTATATATATATAAACTTTTTAAACTTTAATTTATGTAGAAGAGAGTATATTTATATAGAAAACAATAAACTTACACTTCTGAGCTCCATTAAACAAAGCTCTGTCTTTTGGAGTATCACCGACTTCAATAATTTTTGCACCTGCAAGAAGCTGCATGATAAGACCAGATGTCACAATAGGAGATATACCAAGTTCCATCAATGTTCCTCTGTTAGATGCTAAAATGACACGCATCCAATAAAAGGGATCAGCGGAATCTGATGACATAATGCCAAACAGAGGAATCTGTAAATAACAGTATCAGAAAAAAAATTATTTGTAACCTTATTATAAGTATAGATTTATCATTTAAACATTTATAAATACCATCCTCAATTTCATAAATATAATTTAATAAATCAAGGGCATAGATCTTAAATATATTTTTGAAATAAGGGAAACAAATAGCAAGTGTAATTTCAATTCAAGTTTTTTTCTAATAATAACAATAGAAGCTTTTATCGCATTTAAAGCCTTAAGGAAAACAATTCTAAATAACTAAATACTAATGATGCAATTACCTTCTATTGTTAAATATTGGTTAAATTTTGATTAATACTATGAATATAAAATAAAAACTTAAATTGTTTTAGAATACCTTAAAGATTTCTTTGCGCATGTAAAATTTTAAACAATATTTTTTTTTTTATGTAAAATGTACATATGTTTTTTTATGTAAAATTTTAAACAATAATTTTTTTTCCTTTTAAATAAATTTAAAGCTTAAAAAATTGTCAAAATGAAAATTTTTTAAACAAAATATTGATTATTTTCTGCAGTTTTACAATTTTTTTTACAATGTTCTTAAAATATTGTAATCTTTCATTAAAAGAGTTTCTTTTGCACAACTATATATTTTAACACAACAGTCAAAATTTTGATTTTTTCCCCTTTATAGCTTCTTGTCTACAGATAATTTCATGTCTGAAATAAAAAATTGTGATCTTAATTGAAAAAATAATTTCCTTTTCTTTAAGCACAGTAAAATTCTGATGACCAATCTTTTCTAGAGAAACTTGGTTATCTTTAAGTTAACCAAGTTTGTGCTTTTCAAATTTTGATGTTGCAAATAACACAGGATTGTGCTCTTACATAATTTTTCAAATTTATAACAATGTTTTGTCATTGACAATAGCATCCATAATATTGAAAGAGACCATCAACTTAAAGTTTTGAAAATGGAATCTTAACAATTTTCATTAAAAGAATTAAAAATTTAGCTTAGAACGCAATTTTGAATTAATTTAAAGCTACAAAATCACTAAATTCTGGTTTTATTCCCTTGGTATAATTTATCATTAACCATTTCACTAATTTTATTTACTTCTTAACTTTGGGGTTTTTCATATGGATAGCCTAATTTTTCTTCAAAGATAACAGAAAAATTTGATTTGAGAGAATTTATAAATGTTTATAAGCTTTTATAATCATTTCTACAATAAATCTAATAATAATAAACTAAATCTATGGCATGACAGCCCATGAGGACTCAAGGCTTACAGTGCCCATATCTATTTTCCTGACAGCAGCCCCTGAGATACAAAGCATACATTTCAGTTAGATGGTCAGTCTAATGCGAAACCCCCAGTGCTTAGTTCCCAAGCAAGCTTGGTACTCAATTTATCGACCCACTGAAGGGATGAAAGGCTGAGCAACCTTGCCCATCCCAAGGATATTGAATCGAATACAAAATATAAATCAAATATATATTACTCTAGATTTTTTTTTATCTAGAAACAGTCACAAATTTGACAAGTTTTCAGAAATCTGAAGTGTAATATTTTCTATTACTATAGTTCTTTCATCTAATAATTTACAACATTTGATAAACAGATGCACCAAAATGCATGAATTTACAACCACTCTTAAAAAATCTGAGACATAATAAACAAAATTCATGCCCTGCTCTTATGTTTTATACAAAATAAGTAAATATATAAAAATAAAAACTTAAAAAAGTATTATAACCTAGCATAAAATATAAAATAAGATAGTCACTCTGAAGAAATTTTATTAATTTACTAAAATGTGGTAAGTACCAATGTAAAAATTTAAAATAAGCTTATTTTCTTTTTTATCAAATAACATTAAAAAACTATTCTTTAGACTTATTAAAAAAAGACTCATTTTCCTGTCCAGGGCCTGAATTTCTTTTTTTCTAAGTAATTATTATATTACTTAAATATATCTTATTTCAGATTTTTTTTTAAGTGATAAAAATTAAATAATATATAATCGAATAAATGAAATTGCTTGAAAGTTCATAAGTTGCTAGAATGAAATGTAGTTTATGACAGTAGCTCTACAAACACTATATCAATTATTTCATAAAAAATAGAAAAATAAAGCTTTGAAGAATTATGAAATTTATAAACTATATTCTCATATATTTCAAAATCCCCTCAATTACTATGAAAATGCATTTTCTTTGTCGAAAAGATTTTCTACACTATTTTTTAATCTATGAATGGTTGGGTAAATATCACAAAAAAGCTTATTAATTTACAAATACTGTATCCATTTAATTTTTTTCTTTTTTTTCAAAAATATTTTTCCAGTAGATAGATTTAATCTTTTAGAGCCTAAATGTGTAGATAGCAGTAATCAATTCTCATCAAAAACCTTAAACTTAATATTTATCAATTTATGTCCCTTTTATTAGCAGTTAATTAATATTTAATGAAAAAGTATATTATTTAGTTTTCTCTAAAGAATGACTTTCAGTCACACCATAAATTGTAATATGCACTGCACAAGTTTTTCCCATTTTTTGTTTTCTGGACAAAGTCTGTAGTCTGGACTAAGTTAATTTATTATTAGTTGTTCCTTGCGATAGCTACAATTTTATATCTAAATAAAAGTCTTTTCACTCAAAAGTTTTGTAATTGCTTTGTATTTAACACTACAAGTATTCAAATTTGCATACAAATATTCAAATTTGCATGGGTGAAATTGCAGCTAGTCTCATTGCCTAACTACTCAGATTGGGTAATAAGGATAATAAATCTTGATTTGAAGACCAATTAAACTTCAGATGAAACTTGTCTCAAATGATCCTCTTAACTGTATCTAAATACATATTGAAAAGAAATTATACTTAATTAAAAATTTCTTTTAAAACAATCTTTGAATCAAAATATCAATTTCAAACATTTTCAAAGGTCGGAAATCTACCTTCAAAATAAAAAAGGGCGCATCATGCAATGATTAGAAAAAATTATTATAAATAATACAAACAAAATTATGCCATACTGTTAATGCAGAGAATAAACATTTGTCAAACTTAAATATTATTCTTAAATGATTTTTTTAAAGCTTCGAATTCAATATTATTAAACAGAATTTACAAATGTAACATTAGATGCAACTCTTCAGTTGTTAATCTTCTATGAAAAACACATTATAATATTAAAAGTGTAACAAAATGTTATTTAACTTTAAAAGTAAATAACAGTTGTCTCTAAATTATCACAATCTTAGAAATACAAGACAAAAATATGTAAATTTATAAATCTAAAGAAATATTAAAAATCCAAATCTCATTTTTATATCAACGTCTTTTCTCATATTAAAAAAAATTTAATATTTTAAAAAAACTTTTTAACAAGTTTTATATGCAACCAGCAAAATAACTTGAAAAATACATTTAATATTTATTGACCATAACTTTAAAGCAAAATTTCAATTTATCATGATTTTAACAAAATGAGAACTAATTGGAACCCCTGAGCAATTGTTCAGCAAACTAGTTATGTAATATGAAAAATTTTAATATTGTCAGGATCAATAACAATAAAACTACCATTTCTTGATTAAAAACATAATGAATCTTGTAATGAAGTTAATTTGCTTTAATAATTTTAACATCTATAGCTTAATTTATACCAATTCATTGGGAAAAAAATGTAAAGAAAATTAACTTTGCCTCAATGTTATCGAGAGTAAAAAAAAAAAATCTTGTATTTTGACTTTCTTATGCTTTATACAAGATAAAAGGCATCAAAATTTGCAATGAAAGCAATACTTGACACAAATTTTGACCTTATTAAATTGTTACATATCAGAGAAGATTTTCAGTTGTTTAAAAAAATAATTTGTTGATAAAAAAAAAAAATTAGGTACATATTCAAATTTACTGTTGATTCATAAATTTGTGAAAAATATACACATTTTTGAATAAAAAATAATAATTCCAACTGTCTAATTTTTATATTGAAGTTTTATTACAGACCAATGCCCTACAGGACATACTCTTAAAAAAAGATCTACTTTTAAGTTAAATAGATATTTATTTTGTGAAAAAATCCTCAAATTACAAAATACTTTACTTAAACAACTTTCAATGTTAATATTTATTAAAGAAAAATATAAATAAAAAATTGATAAAGTTTAAATTATAAAAGCATAACATAACTTAAAACTACACATAAATTAGACACAATACTTAATAAATCTCTAAAGAATTAACATAGTTACTTATACTCAAAACATATTAAATACTTACTTGACAGCATACTAGAAAAATAAATAATGTAATTGCAGTCCATAGTACTTTTTCTCTAAACTGGATCTGAAAAATGAATATAAATATTAAAAACCAAAGTCTCATCATGAATAAAACCTATTTTAAAATTATATTATGCTTTATATGCAAAATAAATTAAATAAATGTAACATTAGTGTTTTATTTAATAAAAAGACAAAACTTAATTATGACAAATTTAGTTCATATTTTCCAAGTTTATTAGATTTAAAGAAGCTAATACACACTAATCATTCTATGCATTGAAAAATATTCCTCATACAAAAATTACTTAATTTGGATAGACTTAGTAAGAATTTTACAAAGGACCAAACATTTTCAATAAATTATTATCAAAACATCTTTGAAAAAATTATTTTTTTGTGCGCCCAAGTAACATTAATTACTGTACCCAAAAATTATAAAAATCCACTAAAATTGACAAAATAATTATTAAGTCCTTGCTCTTCTACAATTAAGTAGATTTATTTTTATCAAAATTCTTTACTGAATAAGTGGGTTTTTGCCAAGAGCAATAAACATCACATAAATCTTACCTTTCCATTACAAAGAAGAGCATGAAATTAAGGTTTTAAGTACCCATTTATAAAGATATTTTGGTTGAAAGCAACTATTTATTCTGTTTAAGACTGTATACAACCTTCGATATTATAAAGAAAACTTAGTATTTACAAAGTATTGAAAGAACTTTCATTTTACTTTTCTACATTGAAATTAAGATATATTGAAGTCATATTTTCTCAAAATATTTTATAAATTATTGAGGCCACATATATCTTATAAATATATTTATTCATTAAATGATATTTAATAATTTTCCATTACTAAAAAAATTATATACACTTCACTGATTTAATCACTAGATAAATCGGTGAATTGAATTGATCCCTATTTAAGAACACAATATAGAATGAAAAGCTGGTAAATGGATTACCTCATTCAGTGACCCTTAATATTTAAGCAAAAAGTTAATCCAGTTAAATGGACATAAAATAAAATGAAAACTAGGAAAATATTTGGATTTCTGAAAAAAAAATTTTTTTCATTCTATAAAAATCAATAAAAAATTACAATTTAGTACAATGATTAACACTGAAGACAAAGATCATCACCAAGACTAAATCTATACCTAAACATTCCCTTAAATAAATGGTTTAGCAGCAGAAAGTACTAAAAGTAACACGTGCCTATCTGTTCTTAATGGAACTGCTAATACCTCCACATATATTGATATAGTTAACAAAAATCTTCAAGAAAGGCAAACATTTAATCCAGATGGCTTTTTCCTGTAGATATAGATCGGCCTCACGCTTAAAGAATAAAATGCTAGAGTCTAAGACATGATTTATGATAATAGAATAAATATTTTAAGATAGCCTGCTTCATACCCTATCTCAGTCCCATAGACAATGTGGAAAATAAAAACAATTAAGCTGAACACACAAGAGGAAACACAGAATAGAAAGAGGATTTGGTACAAAAGTTTGATGCTCAAGGAGAAAAAAATTTTCTATATGGCATTATAAAAGGATAAAATTCAAAATTTATTTTAATTTCTGTTTTGCATTTTTGTTAACTAAAATAAAGTACTTTTGAAATATATTAGTGTATAACAGGTGTTTACCATTATCTTATTAATTTTTTTTACTGCCAACATGCAGTGCACCGAAACAAAAATTGTCAGTCTTCAGTTGCAGAGGTAAAAAATCAACAAGTATTATATATATATAAAGGCAGCTATCCACATAATGTATAGTTGCTAACATATAATGAAATAACTCTCCTCAATATAACCCAACAAAAAATTCTTTTACTGGTGTTTAAAACTTTGTTGTTTCTTGATTGAGATCATTTACTATTCCTTTATATTTTTTCTTGCTATAGATTTCACTATGTAGAGTTTGAATTTTAAGAAAACTGCAGTACATTTATTATAAAAAAAAAAAGAGAAGTTATTTATGAATAAAAACATTTCATTACCTGTTTCATACTTGAAAAAAAGGTTTTAGCTATATCCCCAAATATATAACTTACAATTTTAAAGAAAGTTTCTAAAAACAAAGTCTCAGAAACATACAAGTTTTTTTTTACATCCATTGGTTTGGATAGTTTTAGTCTGTTTATCTTTGCTCCAAGATAATCTCAATGATATATTTAGATAATCAAGAATCCATTGAATATAAAAATTAAAGTTGTTAAACATGTATATCATAATAAACCCAATAATTATTAAATTTTTTTAATACATTATAATATATACAATCAAATATACTTACTTTCCTTTCAGGTTTTGCTACTTCAGGTAATATGCCACAGAAAGGCTTTATTACTTCTAGAAATTTGACTATAATAAAAAAAAGTGTTGTATTAAAATTTGTTAAAAAAAATAATCACAAATAAACACAGTATGGTATAAATTATTTTAAATGGAAAGGAATGTCTAAATTAGAATAGAAAATAATTAACTTTTTTAATTGATACAGCTAGACATGAAAATTAATTCATATTTCTAAATCTTTATAATAGTCAAAAATTGAGTAATAATTTAAAATATTTTTGTTGATGTTAATTGTAAAAAAATACTATATTTCTCTACACTATAAACAGTTTTGTAGAGTAGGGAACATCAAATTTAAACAGTTTAAAATCAAAGCAAAATATAATATACAGCAGAAAATACTAAAAATATTTTCAGCCTCAATTTTTCACATATTTTAGGACTACACTCGAATAATAAACAAAGTTAACAGTTCTATAACACAATACACTTTTCAACTATTCAAACTCTGGTTAACATCATTTTTGTCAAAAACCTCCAATCAAGAACTCCAAAAATTGGATGCTATACGGATTTTAATACAAGTTCTTTCTACAGATTACTATAAGATATCGATAAAGAACTGCCACATAATTTAAACAATTAAATAATAAAGTTGTTAAAAATTAAACTTCAAATAAAATAAATTATGTTTATTTTATTGTTTATTGAAAATATGATAAGATAATCTAATTATATTTTTAATCTATAAATGACACTAAAGATTGAGATGCTTCTATTATGATTGAACATATTTTCAATAGAAATTAGATAAAATGTGAAACTAAAAAGTAATCAAATCATAAATTTGCTCAGAGATTTTTTTTTTAATGTGTATTTTAGTAGCTGAGTTTCCTAAAAATTTAAAGCAGTTTTTGATATCTTACAATGACCAAAACCACTTTAATTTGGTAAGGTCAGTCAGGTTTTTTGGCACAAGGTCCAAAAAGGGCAAGTTGCACCAAATTATATTTATATATAATATTAAAAAAATCTTCCAACAAAACCCAGCAACATTAAAATATAAAAATAAATGTATTTTGTTCAGTTAAAATATAAATAAATGTAAATTGTAAAAAGGAAATAAAAATGAAAATTTACAAAATTTAAATTATAACAATTAAATAAAAACAATTGCCTTTAAAAAGGAAAAAATTTTACTTGATAAAACAAGGTTTTGTTTTGTTTATAGTATTATGTTCCAAGATTAAATATATCTAACAAGATAATCAAAATTAATTCCAATTGAACAAATATTATACAGAAATAAAACTAATATGGTACAAAATATTATGAAATTAAATACCCTATAATCAATATTATTCATATTAAAACCATAAAATTTGTTAAACATTTTTTCTATGTTATTTTCCTCTTAAGAGCTAATTGAAATGAATTTAAATTGTATTTCAAACTAAATATTTATACTTAAGATACAAGTAAAACATACGAAGTATTAAAATGAAACTAATCATTCTAAATCTACTAAAGCATTCATTTATTCCTACTAAAGCCTTTCTTTAAATTTCCATACTTTATGCCAATTCATTTTCATTATAATACAAGTTTTATTCATTCATTATAATACAATAGTAAAAAATGAGGCAATCCTTGATACTCTAGGATATTTCACAAATTATCTACTTGAATTCATAGAATACAATAAATTTGTTTACTTTTTGCTGATCTTGAAATTAAAGTGTTAGCGGCAGGAGAAAATTAAAGAAATTTAGTTTTTGTTTAAAAAGAATGGATATGCAAATCTCTCTTATTTAAAAATAAAATAATTCACTACAAGAGTAAAAAATGTTTTGAACAGGAGTTATTATAGACACTTTTTAAAGACACAGTCTGATTTCATACACAGATATAGAATATACATATTGAAAGTATTATATAAAAAAATTTAACATCATCAGGCAATTATATCGCATATTCTAATGTGGAAAAACTATTTTTATCCATGCTTTAAAACATTTAACTAGTTCATTATATATAGAAAAAAATTAGTGATTAAGAACTGGACAATGAACTCTAAAAATTAAGATAAAAATCATTTAAATAAATTATATATGATAATAAATTTATATCAATATCAAATTTAATATTCATCAAAACATGATTTTATTATATATAAATAAGAACAGAAATTATTTTAAACATGAATTTTAATTTTCTTATAACCAACAAGAAATTAATAATTTTAAGGTTTTACTTTTCATTTCGCAATATTATTTTCCTCCTGATAGTTAATTGAAGTACTCATTATTATACTTCACTTCAGTTTTCTCTTAGGATGAATTCAATTACATTTCATACTAAAATACTTATACTCAAGATATAAATAAAACTTATGAGTTATTAAAATGAAACTAATCCTTCTCCTATCAGTTAAACTATCATATATAATGTAATGATTTATTGACTATGTAGGGCATTTCAATATATGATGAAATAAACTGACTCATTAATATCAAAATTATAAATCTTTACTGCAGTAGAAATTCATTCTTGGGATACAATAAATAAGATACTTACACTAACAACTCTTTTTGTTTGAATACAACAATTTCATACAAGTTAAGATTAGATTAGATGAATTCCACAAATGAATTACCAAGATTCTAATTTATAAAATTTTTAATTTCTAAAGTACAAAATTTTTGTAGACAATGTACTTTAATATTTTTAAAACTTAATTATTACAATAATAAAAAAATATATATTTACTTTACAAATAAAATTCTGGATTTTAAAATTCCCCAAAATGAATCATAACTTTTTAATTTAAAGTTTAGAAAAAATATAAAATTAGTTTTGCAAGATTTAAATTGTAAGCAAAATTATAATTCATAGAAAATTAAGTTATTTGATATTATCAAAATATGTGTAAGAGAAAACAGTAAAAAAGAGATAATTATTTGTAATTTACTATTACATCAGATACTTAAGATAAATATTTATCTTAGGTATCTGATATAATAGTAAATTAATAAGATAATACTTTTACAGATACTTTAGAATTTAAAAAAAGATACATGTGTATGATTTGATTATTTATTACACTTCATCTTTATTTGGAACTAGACAAACAAAAGAAACACTAACTATACAGGTTTGAAGATACATTACAGAATTTAAATTATCATGAACATATTTTTACAATGTGCTGCATCAATCTTGTTTTATCAAGAAATTATTAAGTATCATATTTTTTTAATCTTCTGTACAGCATCAATATGCTTAAAGTTTAGAATCACATTTTAGATAAGACCCATGAATCATATCTAAGACATTTCTTAAAATAGGTTTTCTAAAATTACAATATGTCGAAATACAGATACAGCAATAATTAAATATTTAAAATATGAGCAGTGATTATTTTAACAAATGAAGTTAAATACTGTCTAACCTTTAATAAATGGAAAATTTCATAAAAATGAGAAATTTAGAACATTTTTATAGGTCAATCAAATTTGAAAGAATTTTTTAATCTAAAACATATTTTAGGCAATTGAATGAATTAGTTCATATGAAATCAATGAAATTAAATTTATTATAATAAAAAAATATAGGTTTTACAAAGAATGTGAGCGTTTAAATTGATTTTCTATCATGTGTGGTGGATATTGAATCGCCGCACATGAACTATTAGATAGAAATTACAGAATTGAAATTAGTAAATATATCAGTTATTTGAAAAATGTAAATGTGCATATAGTCATTGAAGAAAAATTTAGCATAGACAATAGCAAATATTAAAACGGGGTTATCAAGACATTGTATAGCTAAATGTAGATGTTTGACAATCTTTATTTACTAATATAATTTTTATAACAATCTATGAAATAAAACTGTTACAATTAAGAATTTTAATATCAGATAAAATCAGCAGCTTAAATATTTATGATAACAATTATTGATTCTTAAGATAACAGACAACATGAACATTGCTGAATTAAATTTTAGTGAAGAGTTACAAGAAAAACATCCAAATTTATGAATAATTACACTATTTAAATTATGTATTTACGATCAAATAATAATATATTTTTGATTATTCAAAGATTAATAACAGATCAGTGAAACGAGTGACTTACTTCCCATTTTGAATATACTTGCTCAGTCGTTTTCCGAATAAATTATAAATTATAGGAAATCTATAAAGTTAATATGCATCTATTAGAGGAATTAACCACATATACTGAAAAAGTTATATTAATTTGCACACGTGTCCACGTCACTTCAGCGAGACTTTTTAGCTGTTAGTATCTCTCATCAGCTATCAACACAGATTTTGAAGAGAAAGCTGCCACATCACGGGGACACAAATATGCACGTCAAACTTGAAGAACTGGGTGACGTTGACGCCAACGCATAAATAGCACCCTCTATTAACTACAAACCATACCTGGAATATAAATTTTCTTTTAAGGCAAATATGCAGTTAAAGTTATTAAAATATTTTCAAGTACAATTATATAGATTCACACAAAAAAATTTATTTATTTTACATTTAACTTAAAAAATGACAATAATTAAATTCAGTATAAATAATAAATCATCATATTTATATCATTTGATTTGGCAACACTAATTAACACTGTTTGTTTATTTCATATAGTTTTATTTATTTTTTCAGAACTAAATTGTTGAATTAAGTGGTATAAATTATCATATTTTTAAAATGTATGTATATACATAATGGATGTATATTATGAATTATTTAACAAGTCTTATTATTTTAGAGAAAAATATTACATTTCCAGAATACTGAATAAAATTTTATTACAATATTTTATTGTACATATTAATATTACCGATTGTGAATATACTATATTTTATTTTATGAATAATAAAAATTATTACACTTTATACTAAAGAGTGTATTTAAGAAAAAGTTAAAGCTAAGAAATTATTTTCAGTAATTTATTTTGAAAGAAATAAAGAAATTTAAATTTTATAGCTGAGTAAAAGAATGTTTTTCACTTTCTTACAACTGAATATCGAAAATTATTTCATTCATTTCTAATGCAATCATATTTTTTATTATACTTACACCATACTTACTTTTATTAGTGCGTTTTTTCATTACCTTTTTAAATAATGTGATTTTGATACATTATTACTGATGTATGCTACCTGCAGATGCTATTATATGAATTAACAAAGTATTTAAAATCTAGCTTAGGTGAAATCCTAGGATCGTTTACAGGTTTGACGTGATTTCCAATTTTTGTACCAATCAAATAAAAACTAACTGCTGTTCAAATGTTTCAAAGGTTGCTAGCACACAAGGTGAATAACCCAAATGTATACAATTGCATTACGTCATACAAATGCAAGAAAACATTCAGAATCAGTTTGATGCACTTTACCACCCTACTGCCATCTAGAATTAGGCTCAAACTTATTTAAAAGAAAGAATAAGCTATTAATTTGTAAATGTCTAATCAGATTTATATTTACATTCTCATCAGAAACTTAGATAATAACACTAAAAGATGAAAGAGCGGTATAAGTATGATATAATCCCACCAAGAGATTTCTCGCCAAATCTGGCATCTTTTGATTTGATTATTATGTTGCCGTTTTTAACTTTGTGCTGCCAGGTTTAGTTTTTTTCTCATGTTTTACATCATTTTTGTATCATGTATGGTTTTTTAAGTAGCAACAGTGTTTGAATTGCTTGCCGACAAAAAAGTCACCAATTGGAGGGGGTATACCCTACTAGCTATGAAAGAGTTGTTGTTGGAGTATTTAAGCAGTGGAATATTCAGATATGTTTTTGACTAAGTTCTCTGCAACAAGAGAGGAACTGACCCAATCTTAGACATGTTATTTGTCTAGCAAGGGATCTCACCATTTTAAGAGTGATTAATTGGAAGATTACGACCAAAAATAGAGCTGTCTGAAGGAAAATTCTTGAAGGCCAGGGCTGTTATGCCACTGAGGAAAGAAGGATTACCAATACAATAAAGAAAATTTATTTACTTATTCCACTCAGTGCAGAATTTATGCAAGTGGTAACTGTTATTTCTCTTAAATAAAAATAAATACAATTTCCAGTGTATACCTTGCAAAAAAATGTCTGTTAATTATTTAAAGAATTGATAATGGGATAGACTATACATTTTTCAAAGTGTCCCTAGGCTTCTTCTCAGTTCGACACCAGATTAAATGATGTTGAGTATGATGATAAAATATTTGTTTTTATGCTTCTTTATTGTTAAAAATCTTATTTTTAATTTGTAAAAATATTCTTTTTTATGAATATTAATAAGTATGTAAAATTTGTGTACAATTTTACATACTTAAGTTGTTGTTGTGGCTTTTCCTCATTAAAGATCTGACTGTCACATTAACTCCAATAAATTGTTGACAGTCAGAAATTACATATTTATAACTATGTAATCTAATTAAAAATTTGCATATTTTTTTACTGTGTTTGTATTATTGCATGATGTTTTTGGTGCCATTTTATTTCTTAAAACACACACAAAAACAGTTGACAACTACAAAAAAAAGTGCCAGTTTTTACCTAGGGCCATCTCAAAATATATTTTTCTTAATTATGTTTGCTGGGGAATTAAACACTGGGTGTTTTCTTGACCACCTAACTAGGACATGATTTGTAACCCAATGCCCTTGATCAAGAAAGCAGATATGAGCAATGCAGGCCTTAGCCTCTTATGGGCTGTCATGCCACTGAGTTTAATTTAACAGTTATATTAATTATTTCTCATTGTCAGTATGATACTAAACTTTTGAATATGATGAAGTGCTTGTATTTAGGTGTTCCATTAAGTGAAAAAGTTTTATAGTCCTTTTTTTAATAAAAGATGTTTTATAACCAGAAAATTATAGGTTTGTAAATATTGATCTTCTAAAGTTTCTATAGTCTACCAGAAATTATATTATCTATCATATGCAGATCATACATTATCTGATAATATATGAAAATCTACTAATTTTTGACAATTTCAATGACAAACTTTAATAAAAAGTCTAAATTTTGCCGGAAAAAATGTTTATTAAGTTGTTTTAGTAGATTAAACAATCAACAGATGGTGCACGAATATAATTGTTATAATGTTATGATATTATAATAATGCGTTCCTCTGAGTTTCGAACCCCATCTTTCTGGCGTGGTAAAATAACGCTTTAACCACACATGGGTGCCAAGAACTCCTACAAGTTGACAGTCATATAATTAACATTGAGAGCAGACAGCAGGTATATGTTTACACAAGCAGTTCACGCACACACAACTAGGATGAATATTACTAGTTATTAGTAATATAACTAGGAAAATATTTGCCACTGAATTAAATTTATATAGTAATGTATTTTATTTTACTCTTTTATTTATTTCATTTTATAAAATTAAATTAAATTTTAAGTTTAATATTTATAAATTGCACTAGAGTAGAAAACGTTGCACTATAAAATAAATATTGGGACATAAACATTGATGTTTACTTATTATGTGTAGTATATTTTTTACTTTTCATAGTTCCTTAATAAGGTGGATGAATAATATTAATATAATTCAAATATTAATAACTCAAATATTAATATTAACACAAAATTTGTTTCATTAAATCATTCTCAGAATGTATGATCTAAAGAGTAAAATGCTCTTTTTGCTGTACTACCATTTTAAATTCAAGTAAAAATGTTCGTAGTAAAAGTCTCCTGATTTTTTTCCCTTAAAATCAGTAGAATCTACTTATATTTTTTTCTCCAAGGTTGGCAGGTGTGTCATGCTATATATTGCATCAGAACTATTATTTTAGTATATATTTCATTATAAGGCACTCTTATATTATCTACAAATTTATTTATCTCTTCAATGATTTTTCATTGTTTATTAACATAATTATAGCAAAGTTGAATTTTTTATCTTATATTTTTTATTATTATTTAAACATGAATTTTTTGTATCTAGTAATGTATGCTTTTATATTTCAGGACATAATAATCATGTCTTATAATCGACCACATTTGAGTATTGACAGTTGGCTAGAAAAACTAGATTTATTAATATACAAACCTCATTTAAAAGACTATAATGGTGTTGAGGTAAAATCTTTAAATTTCAAAAATTTGTTTTGTGGCTATTTATTTTTCTTTAGTTATTTAAAATTATTTTATTCTTTTCGAATGCCAATTCTTATATTTTACATGTGAATGAGAGAAATCTTTTATCACAAAAATATCATAAGTTTCATATGAAAAATTATGTTACAGAATATTTATTACTTTTTAAAATGTTCTATATTTTTATATAGAATTTTAAAATTATTTTTAGTAATTGTTATGTTAAATTAATCTTGTGGCAACAAATCCTGGTATATCTGAATAAAGTTTGTAAAAATAGCTATGTATTACATTTACAGTATAAAAATAGTTTTGTTGTATTACCAGAACTAAATAATTATGATGAAAAACAATTATGCATGTCAAAGTCAGAACTGCAATTAATAATGATAAAATAAGATTGCAAAAAAATTTTAAACTTCATTTATCAATTTATTTTGTTTCTATTAGAAATATATATATTGTATAACATTCTTATAGAAACGCAATAAATTATAAATTTTCAAGCAAAAATTTTATTAGAATATTATGTATTGTATATTTGACAAGTAAATTTTTATTCATCTATTTCAATCTATGAAAAATATTTGTTTTAAAATTCGAACAAAAGCTAATTTGGTATTAATTTAAACTGCAAAACTTGTAATAAATATATGAAATTGTATAATTTTCTGTTGTCAACCTAACTATTCTTTTAATGAAATAACACTGTTACCTTAAGAATTGTTATACTACAATATTAAGAAAAAAGTGCTTAATGTTGATATGCATGTTTGCTGAATGCCTAAAAATCAACCCTAAACAATAAAACTTTATTTTTCTAAAAAATAGTTACAGGTAATTAAGAAATTTATTAAAGTTTTTAATACAAATATTAGTATTTTTGATTGAAATTTAATTGATAGTTGATGTGTTAAGATAAAATCAATTTAAGTCAGTTATAAAAAATGAAAGTATTCAATTTTTAATATTTTTGCATATTAATCTTTTTTTGTGTAAATATCTTTAATTAAATTAACCTTCACTAAATATGGATTTTACAAACAATTAAAAAAATCTTATTTATGATGATAAGTATTTGTGTTGAGTTATATTTTTTAAGTTTCTAAAAACCTAATAAAAAATTACCTTTTAAATCATTTCTTAAATCTATAAGTTTTCTGTAATCTAAAATTTTAATTCTTATTATACTTCACATTTTTTTAAATAAATGTTTATCTATTTATTTAGGATATATTATGGATGTCAGAAAGAGATTTAAAAAATATTGGTATTAATAATGGGAGCCACAGAGCCCGTATGAGCACTTCCTTAACTATTCTCAAAGATAAATTTGAAAAAAGTATGTGTATGTTACTTTTCATTTATAGATTTTAGCTATTTTTTAAAATATCATGTTTTAAAAAATGAACAAAAATATTTTTTAAAGAAAAATTTTCCTTAAAACATTTTAATTGTTATTCACAACTGATATAAGCAAGCGATTTCTAAAGAAAGATATATATCCAGAAAAATTAATGTTATGATAATGATGTTTTTATCAATTTTAAGTTTCTAAATTTATGGACAATGCATAAATGTTTGATAAATTTTCTTTCAATAATTTATCTGTAATTATGAATCTCTAAATATAATAATTTGAACTTGAATAATGTATTTAAAAAGAATCTTTTATTACTAAGATTTTGAGACCCACATAAATGCTTATAAAATGGACTGAAGACTACCATTTAATGCAATAACTATACAACACTTGGCTTGGAAATTAGAAATCGCTCCAAACCCACACAGTTCCATAGTTTTTTACCTTAAAATGTTATTACAATCAATTCAGTCAAAATTATAATTTAATTGCAGATTTTCATTGAATAATAAAGGAAAATCGGGAAACTCACTTATCATACATACTATTAACCTTTTCGTCCCGGCGGTACAACTGTTGTACCACGAAAGTGAGTGTCTCAGAAGACGACTATGGTACAACAGTTGTACCATGGATTTTTTCCCCCTTTCAAGCGCCTGACTTTTTCCCGCTCAAGTTTCTTCGGGAAGTTGAGTGCAATTTAATTGCTCCTCTTTTGTGTGTGAAAGTCGTAAAAATTGGGGACTTGTTTGAGTGGAGAATTTTGGCAAAAAACGATTTTATTGGCTCCTCTTTTTAAAAGAGAAGCATTTTCATCCTCACTTTGGCAAATTTTTTCATTACAATCAGCTACTTTTTTCGTCGCCAGAAAACATATTTTGATGGCTTCACGTTGTAAGGGATTGAATGATGAAGAAATTAAAAATTTATTGGAAGAATTAGAAGAAAATTTTGCAGACAGTGATTCTGATTGCTGTGATGAATCTGAATGCAAGGAAATTAGTTTTTTTGATGGCAATAATGATGCAAATTCCTCTGTATCATTTGATTTTGATTGGCGTAAGGCAAAAGCAGATGATAAGCTTATCATTTTTAAATTTACGGGGATTACGGTATTTCTGAGCAAATAAAGGATTTAGTTGAGGAGCACGAATTTTTTTATTTATTTTTTCAGAAGAAATTTTAAACTTTATTGCAGATGAAACAAATAGATATGCTTCCCAAATATTACAGTTACATCCGGAAAGTAATAAAAGAAAATATGGGACAATGTGGACTGATATTGATGTAGAATTTAAAAAATTCTTAGGACTCATTCTTTTAATGGGCCGTATAGATAAAGATAACATCAAAGATTATTGGACGACAAATGAACTGATTGAAACTCCTGTTTTTAGAAAAAATATGTCCCACGATAGATTTTTTAATGTATTGAGATTTTTACATTTTACAGACAATAAGAAAAACCAAAACTAGATGAAGAATACGACATTATGAAAATTACGAAAGATTTTTGATTTTTTAAATAAATCTTTTAAGGAGCACTATCATCCATCTGAAGATCTTGCAGTTGATGAAGTCATTATAAAATTCAAAGTAAGAGAGATATTCAAGCAACATATTCCTACTACACACACTATACAGAACTACACATATAAAGAATATTTTTATTTTTAATTGTATTAATGGTTTTTCTTTAATTACCAATTTTATATTTATGAGAGTCGGAGATTCTATATATTGTAATTTATGGTTTTTAACTACCAGTAAATTGGTATGCTGGCTTCTGCATTGGTCAACTATTTCTAAATTACATAATAAAACCTAGAAAATTAGCATTAGTGTCCTTACATTTTTGATAATTATAATCCCTATAAACAGGACTATTCTTGGTCTTATCCTGACCAAAATTGCTGGTTTTGAGATTGATATTTTAAAAGTTAAAATAAGAAAATATTATAAGGTAATGTTAAAGGTATCTCATAATAATTTACTCTAGTTAATACTCTATTAATTACTAATAGAAAGTATGTGTTAGGAAATTCCCAATTCAAAGATTTAATAGTCTTCGAAACATTTTCATTAAGAAACAGTGTTTATGTAATATAAGAGCTATTTTCACATTCTAGATTTTTAGATGGACTAATGAAATAAATTTTTTACAAAGAAATAATTTTGATTTAGTGTTAGAAATATGCTCTTCAAGATGAAATATATTTTATTCATTAGTCCAATTCACTATAGAATAAAGAGTACTAAACGTCACATTTTTCTTATGTACACGTATATTGGAATCGATGCTAGACATGTTTCTTGGTTTTTTCCTTTCGGCGTACTGTTTATGGAAAATATTGCAGTAGCACATTGTATTTTTTAATCTCACAAAAAAAACATGTAGGTAAAAATAAAATAAATATAAAAATGAAAATACATTCAATCATAAATTGAGATGTGGTAGATATTTAAAAAAGTTGCCTTTTAGTTGTGTCAGTCTTTCTTCTACGTAATTTTAATTTCTGTATAAAATTAAACTAATCACGGTTTTGGTTTTTAAAAATAATTTCATAAGCATAGTTTTATAAAAGCTAAAAATACAGAAGATAAGAATTTATTCCCAATATAAAGCTCATTCTTTCTTGCTAATATTCTGATAAGAATTTTATAAAAATATTTTCTGAGACTAATACGAGAATATATTGGAATGTATTATTTTTGAATAAACATTTTCAAGTTCTCAGTCATTGAGAAATGAACCGAATATTACTATTTATTGTATGACAAATGTAATATTATCAAACAATCAACCTGAATGCTACATATAAAGAGAATCTCAAGATTCGTCTGGCTACCTTCATTGTGCAAAACATTTCATACTTAGTTGCAGAAACATGCAGAAAGAAAAATTCCATTTTTAAGTTTTTTTCCTTAAAATGAAGGATATAAAAGCATATATTTTAATCCATTCAATATAAAAATTTGTTATAAATAGAAATACTTAAATCAAAAGAAAACTGAAACCATTTCTGTATTTAACACACAGATTACTTTTAATCTTTTTCAAATGCAACTTCAGCAATTTGCTTGTACTTACTCATAAAAGGAAATATTTGTTCAAAATATCTTTATTTATTTATTTACATATTTTAATATTAGGCAGACAGCTTTTAGGAATATTTTTGAAATATTCAGTTAGTTTATTGCTCATCAATTTTTATTATAACTAATTGCAAATTCATTACTTTAAAGAAGTTTATGATTATTTTAAATAATTATTTCAGAAAATTCTCTGTAATAAATTAATATACGCCATATTCTTTTTAAAACTGACTAAATTTGTTTAACAAATGCATGTATATAATCTTCAAATTCTTATAACATTTCTTAATGTGGTATATAAAACAACGATTAGAAAAAAATCGATAGCTTGTTGATAAGTACAGTATTTATGGTAAACACATTTTCATTAGAATTACGGCAGACCTAGCGTGGCGTATCTCCCTCAAAAATTAAAGTTTCGTCACGGTGAAACCTAGCTATTTTAAGTATAACATTTAAATGGGAGGAAAATGACCCTCTCCTTTCGGTAAAAGGGGTAGGAAATGTCATCTTTTCGCGCCGTCCTAGGAGCAGTTTTTTGAAATGGTGAGGCCATACTCAAAAGGTTAAATTTAAGAATAGGGTGTATATTTTGTAATAACTTATTTTAGAGATAATATGACTAGATTTTAAATTAATAATTTTTCTTTCCATGTAAATCTAATTGAAGTTAACTATTTAATATATACTACTATTCTCATTAAAAATAATAGCTTGTTATATTCACATAACATTTACTTTAATCATTGTTTTAATAATGAAAAGAAGCTATTTTGGTGTTTTATGTAAAATGTTAATTTATTTTAATTTTAGTTTATTCTAGAGATAGTCATGACTCTCCTAAACAAAATGGAAGTAATTTTACTTTGCCACGTACAAGGTAATTTGCTTTTTGTTATTTATTTTCTTTTAAATTTGTCTGTTAAGCTATTTTAAGTATAAAATTTAATTCAATTTTGTTTTATTTATATTCATCTCATATGTTCAAATTGAAAAATTTTGTAAAAAATTATATCAGGGCATTTATTTAGCTACAAGAAATAATGAAAATTATGCAGTTATTATTGTATATAATTTATTCATTTGTTTATTTTTTCTAAGATAATAAATAGACTTAAATTGAAGAATTAGATGTCATACTTCTTTCTAAGTCTACAGTAACCTCAAAATGCTTACAAATATCTCTTAATCCCATTATCCACTCATTTCAATTATTTTAGTATTAATCATAGTGTTTAAATTTATTTAAAACCAATTGTTTCACTCATTGTTAACCATAATTTACATGATTTGTCTTCTAGTTTGAAAACTTAATGTTTATAAATAATTTTGCAACTGATCTCGAGAAATTTGGCAAATAAGCAAAACTGCTCCATATAAGTTCACATTCTATTTAGTATAACATTACAATTCTTCATTGAAAGTCAAACTGGCAACTGAATGCCTAATATTTTGGCTATTAGTTCAACAGCTTTTTGTTTGATTTACTCCTCAAGTATGAATGATTTAAAGATTTTGAAATCCATTCTAATGGAAACAAAAGGTTTGGTTGAATTAACTCTTGTGAGTAGACTGTAGATTGATACATTCAATGAAATAATCATAAAGTAAGTTTACTTTAAAAATTATCAAATATATTTTTATTTGTCATGATATTTAATAAAATAAAATTTTTGAAGGTTGTGTCATTGATAATGTTCAGTTGTATTAATTGTTCAGTATATAATATTTCCTCATTGTAAAAAAACAAAATTATTTGTGTGTGATATGTAAAGATGTAAGGAACTTAAAATATAAATTTTTTTTTAATTTATTTCATTTTAGCTACAAAAAGTAGTCACATTTTCCTTTTGTTATTATTAAATGCATTACTTTTACTTTATAGTTTCCTAGAAATTAAATACTGTAATTTATTATAAATTCTAATTTTTAATGTATTTAATATGTATTTTTAATATAATATTTATTGTATTTTTAATATAATATTTATTTTGTGACTTCAAATTTTTCATATCTAAAAATCACAAAAATTTAAATTCTGCTATGCAGAAAAAAAAATACTAAATCCTATGAGCCTGTATGGTGCCAAATGTGCCAAACCTGTAAATTTTATCAACAATCTGCAATTTTATCTTCTAATCTGGTGTGTGCATGCATGAAATTTCTTTTTAGTCATAGTAAACTGTGAAGCATTTTTTATTTATTTATTTTTTCCATTTATTCTTGAAATGTTCATGTTTGAAGTTATGAAAAAATGAAGTTTTGTTTTTGAAGTAGATAAAATTTAAATACTTGTATTTGTGTATTACTATCACATAGATGGTAATAAATTGAATTTTTATTTTTAATTTTTTTATAAGTGGTATTAGATGTGTATTTTTACTTTCTGTGTTTTTCAATTAAAACTACTGCTGCATGTAATTATGTGGTCTATTAACTATTGTGTAGAAGCATTTGACATTTATATATTTTGGCTTATTGTGAATTGTAATATTTGTTAGTTAAAAAATGATTTTTTTTTAATGTATGTTATTTCCTTTATTCCACTAGCTTTATTGCTTAGTTGTCCTCCATTCTAGATTGCATTCCAATGGATGTCCTTTTTAAGGTGGTTGCCACTACCATTTTAATTAAAAACCTGGTTTTCATAAAAATGTATGTAATTTACATAATTAACTTAATTTTACTGTCCAGTTGTTCTCTTGTTTTAGACTACATGGCAACCTGTTTTTTAAGTTGGGCACCTTTTCCCTGTTAGATAGCAGAGTTTTCATAAAAATTATTTTATATTTTAGTGATTATATAATAAAAATTATTATATATGAATTATTTATATTATTAATTTAGATTTATTGCATTGTTTCATATTGTTATATATGATGGTTAGTAATACCAGCTTGCTATTGTTATATATACCATGTACTTTTAAAATGTTTGTATTCTTTTAATTGATTAAAAATTGATTATATGTATATAATATTGGGTGAGTATGAAAATTAGTAAATTTTTTAATTATTTTATATTTTGTATTTGTAATCTTTGTTTCCATAGCTTTGAAATATTTCTGTTCTATGTAAATATATTTAAATGTACTAAGATCAACATTGAGTGTGATCAGGATTTTGAAAACTAGATATTGTACATTATTAAGTTGTCATAATTTAAGTTGGTGAAATAACTATGTAGCACTTGGCACAAAAATCAAGAGTCATGTTAAATCTATGCTCATGGGGGATTGTATCTAAAAAAAATTATATTAATTTCTATCTGATTAAAAAAGTATTACATTTGTTGACAAATTTAAGTTACTTTCTACCTAAAATAAAATATCTTTCTGATAAAAATGTTTTTTTTTTTCTTCTTTTTCTTCTTTCAATTTATTTTTGTAGAATAAGATAATTTTTAATTTAGATGATTGTATCTTAAATGTTTAAAAAATTATGTTTCTAATATAAATATAAATTTAAACAATGTAAATTTTGAAACATAAAAGAAAATTTCACTGCAGTTATGTCTATCATGATTTTTTTTAGTATATCTCCTATACGTCATTCTAGTCTTGAAATGACTCAAACAGGAGTTCGTAGCTGGCCTTCAACAAAGCCCTCAAGTTTGCAAAGTACGAAAAATTCTAGTCCCAGATTAAGCATGGTAAAATGTACTTTTTATTATTATTATTTACAAAACTAATTTTTTTTTTTTATTTTTGATGAAAGCTTCTGGGTTAATTCAATATTTTTGTTCCAAAAATATAAAACGTATTCAAAATATTTTCAGATTAAATAATTATGCCAAATTTACTATTTAAATACTTCTTTCCTAATAGTATATACAATGGTGACCAAAATTGTGGACACTTTTGGAAATTTTTATGTTTTTGAACTTTGTATGCTTATAAAAAATGATACATTTCGCAAAATGCAAACTTGGATATTTCATTTTAAAGAGAATTTATTACTGAATTCAATACAAAACACAAAATTCAATTATTTGCAATACAAAAAAGTTATATGTACTTTAATATAAATAAAAAACACAGTTATGAAGTGGTTTGTTATGTCTAGCTTTCGTGGCCTATCACTGTTCTTGTTCTGAGAACCAATCAATGTTAGTAACTGCCAGTAGAAGCTGACATTTTGTTTACACTTGAAACATTTCATTATTTTGCTTTGTTCTGTAGAAGGAGGACCTGATTCTTATACATTGCAATTACAAGTAGGAATTTTTGCAAAAATGTTTAATATTTAGTCAAGAAGCAATGACATCAAATAAAAGAGTAGATTGGACACCTAAAAAGAGATGTAATATTATTGTGTTGTGAGAATTTTATCTTTCCTATGCTGAAATTGCAAGATAGGTGGGTGATTCAGTGACTACATCTGGAGTCCGAAAGTTTTATTTACGATATCAGGAGACAAATTCAATAAAAAACAAAGAAAGAAAAAGCTGAAAAGGTGCACCACATCTATTGATGACAGAAGAATAAAAAGACTATGTTTCCAAGATAGAAAAATGTCATCAGCGGCTATCAGAAGTGATCTGAATGATGCTGGTATTTCTGTCAGTTCAAGAACAATCAGGAGAAGATTAACAGATGTTGGACTAAGAGGTAGAATTCCACAAAAAAAGCCTTATCTTAATTTTTAACAATGAAAAAAAGACTACAGTGGGGAAAGGAACACATTATTTGGACAGATGATCAGTGGTCACCAGTTATATGGAGTGATGAAACTAAGCTATCCTTATTCGGTAGTGATGGGCGAAAATATGTAAGATGTAGAATAGGAGAAGAGCTTCATCCTGACTGCATTCAAGCAACTGTGAAGAACCCAGTTAGTGTTATGATTTGGTCATGCATGTCAGCAGATGGTATTGGTTGCCTTCATGTCATCGATGGGACACTGAATACCAGAAAATACATTGACACTATTCTAGAACCAAAACTTCTACCTTCCATCAGAGATCTCTTTCCTAACAAAGCTTCATTTATTTTTCAGCAGGATTCTGCTCCTTGCCACATGGCCAAAATATCGAAAGAGTGGTTTCGTACAAAGAGCATTAAATTGTTGTCATGGCCAGGAAACAGTCCTGACCTCAATCCTATCAAAAATTTGTGGCACCGTTTGAAAACTCTGGTCCAAATAAGGCATACATCAAATAAAAGGGAAGTAATTGAGGCTATAATTGTTTCCTGGCATCATGTAATAACGAAAGAAAAGCTTAAAACTCTTGTCAGCTCAATGAAATGTCGATGTAAAGCTGTAATCAAAAATAAAGGATACTCTACTAAGTACTGATAACTCACTGCAATCATCACTATCTAATGTATATCAATAACTATTATCGTTTAAATTTTTTATATTGCAAATAATTGAACTTTGTGTTTATTGTGTATTGAATTCAGTGTGTATTGGATCATTTGTGTATTGAATTCAGTAATCTCTTTAAAATGATATATACATGTTTGCATTTTGTGAAACGTAACGCTTTCTATAAGCATACAAAGCTCAAAAACAAAAATTTCCAAAAGTGTCCACAATTTTGACCACCACTGGGAGTGTGTATAGATATATATATATTTTAATTTGTAAAATAATTTTTGTCTTAGACTTTGCAGATTACTTTAGGAATTTTATGACTGTCTTATAAAAGAATTGTATTAATTGCAATATTTATTAATTGAAAACTATTAAATCTTAAATATGACTACCCAATACATTTTTATTGTAAAAAAAATGTTTGAATTGTTGTCAAAACTTTGATATATTATTTATCCAAACCAAAGAATTTTTTAATTTAGGATTAGCCAATAATGATAATTGAAATATATAAATTTTCTACATTGTCAGGTGAAGGATCTTGATCAGCATTTTCTAAAATTTTAATTATCTACACACAGCTACAAAAGAGAAGATTAATGCTAAAGATAGATGTAGTTTGATCCTCAAGCAAAAAATAAAAAATTATGACAGTATAGATTGTTTGTACATAGACAATGAAAAATAGTCACTCCAGTTTAATGTTTTAATAATTAGAAGATTCATACTTTGTGTTAAATAAATTTATAATTTATTTTGGTAGTTTTAAGAATGTATATAATTTAATATTTATAATAAAATTTTAATAAATTTCTGAATATATATATATGAAGAATTTACTCATAATGCAAGAGAAGACCATTAATTTATGTTTCTCTTTAGTGTATCTTCATATATATTTTTAATTTGCAATTCATTTTATATGTCTTTTAATATGAAAAAACTAATTCACTCTTTTAACAAAATTGGTTCGTTTGTGCACCCTTTATCCTCCTTTGACTGAGAAAGTCAAATGCATTTTAAGCTAAGCCATTTCATAAAATCTTACCTTTTTGTTTATCTACTTACTTTTTTTTTATTCCTTATTGATTTCAACTATGCAAAAAATGTACATTCATTCCAAGTACTTTAAGGTAATGGAAACATTATGGAAAAAGAGAAAGTTACCTTTACAGAATTTTATTTTTCAGCAGATAAATAACCTTGCTTATATATAAGTGTAACATACATTTTCTGAATTCATTTTTCTTAAAAATGTTTAAAAAATGATGTACATTCTTTTTTTAAAAAAACAAGATAGAAAAACACAAAATAAAAAAGTTAGAGGTGACATTCAATATAAAAAAATTAATAAGATAGTTGATTAATAAAATAATTTAAATGTTTGAATATTCTTCCAATTTTTATTTCAAATCAAAATCAACTTGTAAATGTGTAGGAAAAGAATTTTCAGTATATTTTTATAACAATGTTTCTGCGTATATCATTTTGTTTCATATTTTTCCTAAATACAATGCTATTCAACCATGTGTGTCAATGTATTTCCTATTTTGAAATTTTATTAACGAACCTTAATATAAAATAAATATAAAAAGGGCTTTTAATCATCAGTCTATTCACTACATGATGTTAATTTTATAGATTATTATTTGTTTTTTAAATATTAAACTTGAGTTAAAAAAATTAAACATATATAACTTCAAATTTAGGATTCATATCCAGATTCAGATGCAACAGCTGCTGACTTGAAGAAAGCTTTGGAAAGAGAATTAAGCTTGGATAGTTCTGATTTGAGAAGTCATGCTTGGTATCATGGAACTATTCTGCGCCAAAGAGCTGAAGAATTAGTAAAAAATGATGGAGATTTTCTTGTTAGAGATTGCATTTCACAACCTGGTGATTTTGTGATTACATGTAAATGGAAAGATTTGCCTTTGCACTTCATAATAAAAAAAGTAATGTGTGAAATTTTAAATAATACTAAATTCTAATTTTGTAATTTATAACTTTATAATTTTTTTTTTTTTTTTTTTTTTTTTTTTTTGCATAGTAATCAATTAGGTTTTTACTTTTCTTTTAATTTTAATAAATAATAGTCGTGCTAATATATATAATGTAATCATAACTCCAATATTGTATTTTTGCACAAATTTATTTTTAAAAATAATGAATGAAAACTAATAAAATCTTCTGTATTTAATTATAAATACAAGTTGTTTATATTTCTGCAATGTTAAAAATTTTAGTAATAAATAATATGAACTGTTGTGCATAATATGCTGATTTTAAAATTATTCAAAAAAGTTAGTAATATTTTCTTAAAAAGTTAAAATTTTATAACTGGAACAATTATTTAATATTATTTTCACTGATAAATTTGCAACTTTGAAATAAAAACAAGGTCATATATTAAGCAATTATGAAAAAATAAATTTGGTAGATTATGCATACATATTTAATCTACTTTTATCCAACTAATATTAACACCTTTTTTATCTTTAGAAATAGCTGAAATTTTGAACTAAAATAGCAGAAATATTAAAAATATAAAAAATGAAATATATTTATTAATACTATTCACATCAATGATTACATTTGTCTTTTGATCAAACTTTAATGTTTACAAATTTTTCTAATAATTTTCACAACATATTTTTTTATATCATAGTCTTATTCCATTAAAAAAAATGAAAACTTGTTTATATTTCTAAAAAAATTTTGTAAGGATTCTTTTCACATAAAAACATACCTAAATATTCTCCTAAAATTTGCTGTGTAAAATTAAAAAATTTTCAGTGAAATAAAATTTTCAGTAAAAATTTATAGACATAATAATAGCATTCTATTATTATGTCTATAAATTTTTACCAAATAAATTTGTTATATTTTAAAATTACTATGACTTTGTAGCAGTTTAAAAATGTGACGTGAATAATAAAAAAATTTCTAATTATATTAATTAACTGTAGCTTTAAATAGTTAAATATATTTTATTATGAACAAATTCATTCATTGTTAAATAAAATACTTTTCATATTGTAATAATGAGTGTTAGTAATCATTCTCACTCATACACAAACCTATAACTGCTCTTAAACACATTCTTTTCAACGAAGATTGAGAATAAACATTCTTTTCAACGAAGACATGTTTGACTTATAATAAAGCGATTTTAGCACTTACACAAGTTTATGAAATGTTTAATTATGAACTTGTGAAAGAGTGCTATTTTGGTGTAAAAACTAATTGAAGTATATCTGCTATACAAAAATAAATAGTGATTATTCAAAAGGCATTAAAATGAGTGTACTGCCATTAAATCCTCACATCTAAAGGCACTAGCATATGCACCAATTTTTCAGATTACCTAAAAAAATTTTAAATTTCTTGACTGGAAAATGATGTTTTCTTATTATATGATGTATAGACTTAAATGCAAGTATCTTTTCTTGTTTTTATTATATTCTATACTTTTTATCTTTACTTCATTTAATTTTTTTCTACTCTGAATGTTTTGATGAAAAATATTTAAAACTATAATTATAAAAAGACACAATTCAAACTATTATTATTAATATACTTAATAACTTTGTTGCTATCATGAGTTTAATTTTTCAAATATTAGATTTTGTAGCATTTTAAAATATTAATGAAGTGACTTAAAGATATTATCAATATTTTTAATCCGATTTCTCATATTTGTACTATTATTTATCTGCATAAAACTACTTCGGGTCAATTATAAAAGAATAATGCAGTATGTTCAGTAGTGCCATAGAGCATGCTGTTATTTGCTATATACTTTGCCCTTATAAAACATGTTCTCCATTTAATTCGTCACCCCTCATTAAATTTTCATCAAATTAGTGGACATGAAAGACAAGGATAAGAACTATGATATAGCAAATAGCAAAATAAAGAATATTTTAAATTACTAAGACTTTTTACATTGTTGCATTAATTATGTTTCATAGATTCAACTCTAATGGTACATAAATTCACTTTTTTATTTCAGATATTTATGTTACTGTTACATACACTTTTTCAATACAGTAGAAAAATATATAAGTGAACATGATTTATATCGACATATGAAAACTTTATTTTATTTAACTCTAGCAGTTAGATAATTCAAAATAGAAAAAGATTGATAAATCCATTTTTTAAAAAAATTAATTTAAATTCTTCTGATATCAAAATTAAATTTAATAATGAACTTTTGTTAAAATTCTATTTGCATTATGATGTTAAGCTATTGAAATGGTTATTTTAATATTAATATGTGAAATTGCCAATGATGTGTAATTTTTATTTAATTATCTAGGTCATACTGCAACCTGATACAGTTTATGAAAGAATTCAATATGCCTTTGAGAAAGAAAGCTTTGATAGTATACCAGACTTTATTACGTATTATGTAGGTAGTAAGTGCCCTTTGTCAGAAAATTCTGGAGTAATCATTAGTCAACCAGTAAATCGAAGTATGCCATTATCATATTATGCTTCACGATACGGAATTCAATGTCAAATACATTATGTGGCTAAAGCATTAGAAAAAATTCCACCAGACTTCTCGACAACCAACAATGATCACCCTTTGAAACCAGATTTGCAAAATCCAATTGAAAATATACAATTAAAAATGTTGTCCTCACCTAATAAAACAGAAAAAATTGAAATTGTTGAGAAAACTAATAATAAAAAAAGTGATTCTTCTAAACATGTTAGTAATTTAATTAGAGTTGGCAGTGATCCAACGCTTTGTCCAAATACTGAAAAAAAGACATTGGAGGCTAGGCCCAATTCTGGTCTATTTAATTCAGATGCCTTAGCATCTGTCTCTGTAAACAGTGAAAATAAGCCACCTCCTAAACCTAGTCGAGTTCCATCAAGAAGGTGCGCACAAAGGCCTTTTGTTGTAAAAAAGGAGCGAAAATTGTCTAATGATGCAGAGAATAACTTTATCAATGCTATTCCTATTCCTAATACATCATTTGCTCACCCATCTTTTAAAAGACAACAATCAGAAACTCGTTTTTCTTTTTTGGACAGACCTAGTGTTTCAAGTGAAAGCTCTACGCCTGATATGGATTCAATTAGCAAAAAGTTTACAATTCCTAAAATCCAAACTTCATCATCCTTTGAACCACAAAAATTTACATCAATGCTCTTAGTAAATGAAAATTTACCTTTGGAAGCCGCAGTTTTGTCCCACATTCGAACTTTATTGCTTTCAAATAGTTCCAGAATCCTGGCATGCCATCTGACAAGGATGGATTTAGAAATTGCTCAACATTTTGAAGAAATAGATTTAGGAATGGGTGTGACAAGTGGGCTTGAATATTTTTTGCTTCCACAAGGAGAACAAATGTTGAAGGATTTATACGAAAGGTAATTCTACTTTCTTCTAACGAGTTTATAACATTTTTTTAGTTTTTGGTTATTTCTATTTAAAATTAAAGTGAATAGAAAATAGTTACTTAAGTTTTGTAGAAAAAAAGGCAATGAATGAACAGTCACAAAAAGTTGAAAATTTTTCACATTCATTTATAAATTGTTTTCTTAACAGAAATGATTTGTTTAAAATATTTCTAATTTCTACTAACTAAATTATTTAAGAATATTTTGAAGTACGAGCTGCTTATATTTCACTTATCTGCTTAAATAGTTATCAGAATTTTTATAGTAGTCAAAAAATTATATAAAAGCAATTTATAATATAAATAATGTATAGATAGTACATATTTATAGAAGAAAATTATCCACATATTTGCAGCGAGAAATGTACTAGAAATTGTTAAGCATTAATTTTCAAAAAACATTTTATAATAATAAAATGGAATAAATTTACTTAAAAAATTAATTTGTGAAAGTAATTAATATCCTAATCATGTTCTTCAATGTGGGAAAAAACATCAATATTTTTCTTAAAAATTTTTAATTCTTCCCAAAATTAAAGCATTGTTTTTAATAGTAATATGTAATTAAAAGAAATCTGTAACGATTTCATTTGTAATATTTAAAACAGTTGCATAGTAAATTTAATACATTTAGGTATGAGAAAAGCACTTGTAGTATGATCAATATAAGAATCTGTATTTTATTATAAGAGTTTGATCCTTTAACTCCAAAACAACAGTTAAATGAATTCATATCTTGCATTATAAAAAGTTTTACAGCATATAGTGATAAATTCTTTGTTTGATTCTTTTAGTTTCAAAATAAAAAATTCTGAATGATGAATTCAATAAAAAAAAATTTTTTTTAGAAATTCCATCTCATTATTAGAAAAGTATGTATTTAATTAAGTTCTTTTTTTTTTTTTTTTTTACTATTAATTTATTTTTGCAGCATTTAGCGCATAATATATGGTTAAGTTATTTAATAATTTTTCAAAATTCATTTAAATTAAAAATAATTAATATTAAAAAATCTTTTAACCTAATAATTGTAATAAATTATTATATTAATAATTGCTTTATAAGAGAGAGTTGCCTTTTAAGTTTCTACAAAAAGTAGAAAGAAAGAAAAAATTTTGGGCACAAACTATTTTATTGCTTCTTAAAGTATTCGCCTTTAAGATTTATACACTTTACCAACTGTTCAAATCAATTCTTGAAGCAGTTTTTCCACTCTGAAGTTGATAACTCAGAAACATGGTTTTGGCTTCTTGAGGTGATGAAAATTGTTGCCCACACATTTTTTTGTTCGACATAAGGAAACAAGAAAAAGTCATTAGGTGACAAATCAGGAGAATATGGACAATGAAAGATTAATTTGATATTTTTATAATTCAAATAATCAATTTTTTGATGTGCTGTATGGGAGCTGACATTGTCGTTAAGAAAAATGTTGCAGCAGTTTTTGTTTTTCCTGATTTCATTCATGACTTTTAGCAAACAAATTTCTGTATACCATTTAGCGTTAACAGTTTTTCGATCCTCTAAAGGAATGGTTGCAATATGCCCCATAAGGCAGAAGAAACAAAATAATTTTCTTGGAAGTGCTTTGTATACAAACAACTTTTGTTGGATTTGGTTCATTTTGAAACACCCAAACAGTGTATTGTTGTTTAATTTCTGGCATATACGAATATATCCAAGTTTCGTCACCTGTAGCGTATGGATTTTGCTATTCCCAATTTGAATTTTTTTTTTCATTATACCAATTTACACAAATTTCATTTTGAGCTTCTGTCAAATTGTGCAGAATCCATCGGGAACAAATCTTTTTAACAGTTAAGTATTCCTGCAAAATCGAATGTATTGCAGTCTATGGTGGATTTTGGTCATCCTTCATGCAATTCATTACTTATGGACACACAACCATATTCTGCAAACCAATTGTAAACAGTCTTTTCTGATAGTGCTTCAATACCAAAAAGTTACATGAAGTTATTCTATGCATTCTTGTCAAGTGAGACCTTTTTTAAAATCATAAATTCATCCAACGGAAACCTTCACAAGTTATTTCCATTTATAGAACTTACTTGCTTCTTTAGAACACTCACTGTAAACAAACTATGCACATGATTTCTAAGATGCCACTCATTCCAAGAGAAAAAAAATGTGAATTTTACAAATATCCTGATAAAAAAATTTCAGCAGCGCCCTCTATTGTTTATTTGTAAAAACATAAAAGGCAACCCTCATATGATATGGTGCACTTTAAGCATATTAACATTAAAAAATGATGTATTTAAAATTATTTATATTTTATAGAAGTTATGTTAAAAACTTAAAAATTATCAATAGTAAAATATATTCTAAGTATGTCAATGCATTTTTTTCAATGCTAATGAATGTTTCCAATGTCTTATAATAAATAAGCTTAACAGTTTAGTATGGATAAATAGGTTATTTTCAAAGAAATATTTTCTGGTCTTCTCTTCAACTATTCATGGATTTGACTCAGATCTTGAATTTGGATGTTGTAATGGTTTGGAATCCACTTTTGAATTACAAAACTTGATCAAATTAGTCTTTTGTGCCTAAGGTAATCATAGCACAAACCAAATCAGTCATTAATACTTTTATTTCCAGAGATATGACTTTTTTAATCATTTAACAATTAAAAAAATTTTTACCATCTCATAAAACTGATTAAACTCTAATAAATTTCCGATTTCTGCATTTATATTTTTCAATATGATACTTTTATTTTTCCCATTGTATTGCCCATACAGACTTCACATTAATATAATGAAATTAATAAAAAAGCAATTTGCTATTTTTTATTATGTTATAGAACTGAAAGCATGAAATTGTTTGTTGCTGTTTCAATTTTGACATCACCTGAAGAAGAAGAAAGGATAAAATTACTAAATAAGTGGATTGAAATTGCAGTAGAAACTAAAACAGCTTTAGGAAATTTTTATGGATTTTCATCCATAATGCTTGGGCTTACCTTACCAGAGGTAAATACCTGAAAAGTATTATTAATTTCTACAAATTATTAGAAATATATTTACACATTTTAAATCACAGTTGAATTTTCTAAATAACTCAATACTTCATTAAAATATAAGTATTTTAAAAATATAAAATATTTCATTTGATTTTATTGTCATCTTATAATTTATATAAAAAATAATAATTGCAAAAAAAATTTGGCAGGTGTATACATTAAACTCTTCTCCCAATGTACTCCTGCAGGATACATCATGTTGACTTCTGATGCAGAAATCTTTGTAATCTCAACTGCTCTGAAAAAGCTCAATGTACAGATCAATTGCTTTTGTAAAGCAGTTATTCTAGTTGATTCTAAATCAGGCATCTAGGCAATAGCCATAGATAATCAGATTATAGGAATAAGACAATTCTTGTTTTCTCTTTATAAATACAACAAAACTAACACTTTTTAATGAATCCCTTCACATGTGGGTATCAATTGGAATGAAAAAGCAGATTCACTAGTTGGAACACTTCAAAGCAATTCACTTAGAAATCATATTTTTAAGAAATTAATGAATACATTTAGATTTGACCAGGCAGCAAAACCTGGGCTAATATTCAAGACATTTGAAAAAAGTTTTGTCTAAAATCCCATAAGGAGGTTGTGACAAATTTCAGACTGCAACTTGGGAATAAAATAGGCATCCTTTCATCTAGTTTATGCCAACTTTGTAATTCTTTGCACTAAAAACACAGAACATCCTCTTGAATGTCCTAAATTAGATCCAAAACGGAATGACATAAGTAAATTTTACTGGAACGCCAAAATTTTCCTGAAACCTTTTTAAAGACTGCACCTCTTGTGTTCTTTCCATAACATCTTTCTCCTTGTTATTTTTTACTTCTATTCTCATTTATTTTGTTTTAGTTATTACTCTAAATGTTTGTTCTTTTTTGTATATCTGTCCTTATGTGATACTTGAACTGTTTTGTATTAATTTTTCTAAAGCCATATGTAACCACAACATAATCACAAAAATAAAAAGTTTAATGCTTTAGAAAATTACAAAAATAAAATGTAAAATATCAAATTCTTAAAAAAAAAAAAAAAATACTTAAAATTTTTAAAAAAGGTAGTTTTACTTAGTCATATAAATTTCCTTTAATTTCTAAAATAAACCAAATTAATGTTTGATCATATTTAAAATAATATGACATGTAAATTATAACATCCTAATTATAAAATAACAAAATTTCATTCCTGAATAAAATTTGCATATTTTAATTAGAACTATTGAATTAGGAGTGAAAAATTGAGAAAACGTTGATAATTTAAGTATATAAAAAGTGTATAAATTTAAATACTTTAAACATATGTTAAATATCATAGTATAGTGAACCATTATGCATTTAAATAGTATATTACTTCAAGAGAGACAAAAATATTAGAAATTAAATCCTTTTTTGAAAATTATTATTTCAAATTACATAAAATATTGAAGGATGGTCTATATTTATCAAATTTTAATATATCCAATAAAGCTATCATATATAAATTCTGATATTTATATAACCAGTTATACACTGAACTGCTATAACAAATATTATATTCTGTTTTACTTGAATATAATTGGATTTTTATTTTTTATTTTTACAAACATTTTGCTTAAAATCATCTTAAAAACAGATTTGTAATGATTTATGAGCTTTACTGATCATTTTGGTTGTAACTACATTTAATGGATAGCTGAGAATTTTCACATAAGTTAACATGAAAATTATGGATTTAATTATGAGACACCATTGTAATATACATTAGTAACCATCAAATAATTTGTTCGTTCATATACTTCTAACATATTTTTATTTTAAGAAAACCATCCAAATTTTTAAACAAGTAATTTCTTTCAAGTCTTTATTGCATTCATTTTATTGTTAGCTGCTAATTTTCTTTTTCATACAATATAATATTACATAGATATATAAGGAATATTTTATTTTAACTCAACTAAATGTTTGTGTCTTTCTATATTTAATTTAAAAAATCAAACCTTAGATATCTATTCTGATATTACTAAATAGAAATAATTTTAAATTTGATAAATTTTTTATATGAAACTAATTTTAAACATAAAAAGAAAATTTTTTTAAGTGCAAAAATTTTTAAATATTCATTAAATAACATTTTTTTATTGAAAATTGATATATAAGAGTATTGACATCTTTACTTGAACTTTTTAATATTTACTGTGGTTCCAACCAAATGATTTTTCCTCTTTATTAGTCTAATAGTCGTTCATAGATATTATAATTTTTCAAAATCACAATTCAGATTATTTGATAATGCTAATTCTACTTTAAAAAAATTTAGTTTTATAACTTTAAATTTTTATAAATATATGTGAAATAGGTTTGAATAGAGGTTTCAGAAATAATAAATTATTGGCAATATATAGAATAATACTTTCCCATATAATTATTAAATTTATTTAGTTATTTTATAAAAACACAAGATAAACTTGTTTAACAAGACTTGGCCAATATCACATCCTGCCATTTAAGCCCATTTTCAGTTTTAACATTAATGTCTGAAAAAAATTATGAGAAATCATGGAATATTTCTTACACACAGATCAAATTCAAATAAATATTTAAGAATTTCTTTAGCCAAATAACAAGGCATCTGATATTTGTATGGATGATATTTATCTTCAGTTAACATGCCATTGTGCTTGCTTTGATTTTATTGTGAATTTTTGAACTAGATTCTTTACCTATAAAAACTTGGAGTAAGAGTACCTCCAAATGTCTTATTTCACTGTATACCTTTTATTTTATTAACTCTTACATGTATAGAATTCACACTACCACCAAAGACAATTAGATCTACTTACTCCTTTATGGGGAAGAAATTTCTTTCACCAAATATATTTTTTAAATGCTGCCTTTCGTAGTTATACATATATGTACAATAGCAAAAAAAATTATATGTTTATATATTCTAATTATTTATACCTGTGTGTGTATAGTCTGAATTAAAATTAATTTACTGTTACATTTGAATATATGATTTTTTTGTCCAGATTATAGGTTTGCAATCAACATGGCTAGCATTAAGGCATTTACATACGGAAGTTGCTTTTGTGTTTGAAACAAAATTACGCCCTACTTTTAAAGTTCTTCATAATGCTTGCGGACCAGAAGCTCCTAATACATGTTTCCCATATGTATTATCATTGATCCTCATCTTAAAACAATATATGAATGAAATAGATAATATATCAAAACAATCAGAATCAAATTATGACTGCATAAATTTTCCTCTGCCAGGAAGCAATTCTGCAGATGATTATGGACTTCAACTAATTGCTGATCATTTAGAAATAGGCCGGAATATTTTACAACAAATTCCAGTATTCAGAAAAAATGGACAAATGTCTCTATGCAATATTAAATATGATGATATAATAATAGATATTTTTCGAACAGAATTTCATTTGCGTATGTTATGGGGATTTAAAGGTTCTGTTGTGTGTTCTGAAGATAGACACAGAATTTTTCAAAAAGTAATTCACTCCCTATACAACAAATGTATTGCAATATAAAATGAGGGTTTGAAATAGTATTTGTATTTTCAACCAAATAACTTTTAAGTAGAGCTTTATGTTATAAAATAATTGTATCAATATTTTTATAAGAAAGAATTGTGATTTTTATCTATACTGTATGCATATAATGTAGATAAGAAAAAAAATATTTTTAATGTAATTTGTTATTATCTTTGAAAACTATTTTTGAAATAAAATGATTTGTGTAATCAGAAAATATGTCTTTCTTAATACTATTTGAGATAATGTATAATTTTATCTCACTTGAAAGTTATCTATAAGAATAGAATTCCAATAATTAAATTTTACTTTAAGAGTAATATTTCTATTTGATTATTAAAAATTCTCTTCCAATACAATTCAATTTTAATATTAATTATTGAATGTATAAATACTCAAATTTTCATAGTAAATGGGTATCAATTATACATATGTAAGTAAAAATATAAAGTATATCATTAAATAAATATCAAATGAACAGAGCATAAGAAACGTGATAGCTTGTATTTTTATAATTTATGAGAATCCAAAATTTTCATTTTTTTTTAAATCCTAAAATTAAGAATTAGTAAAAAATGAGACCAAATTTTAGCACAATTTGCATATGCAAAGGATTTAGGGTTATGTAATATATGAAAATTAAATAATTAATAATCACTTCATTTTTTGATTTTATAATTGTATGAATTTCAATTTAATAAACTAAACAATAAGTTTTCTTGAGGTTAAAAAGAGAACACCCATTTTTATCTTTATTTCTTTTAAAAATTAAGTTTCTAGATAATCTATTTAATTAGATATGTTTATAAAACATACTCTTGGAAGAAATCATTTAAAATGCTAATTTTTAACCCTAAAGAATTGAATTTCTTTTCTTTTTAAAACACATCTTAAACAATCAGATGTTTTCATTTTTTTTTTCCAGTAATTATTAACTTAATTTTTTTCATGTGAAGCAAGAATTGTGCTTTTAAAAATACTTCATACTCTGCTTATTATATGGCAACATTTATATCATTTTGGTATTTAAAATATCAGTACTACAGAACCATACTTGAAATGTGACAAAAGTATTTTAAATTTTTGGAAAAAGTACAATTTTATCACATCTAATTTTATGTATAATTTTGTAATATTTGTATTGATCAAAGTAAATATGTTTATTTCAATTTTCATAACAAAAATTTCAGAAAAGTAAATCAGTTGATTAATAAAAAATAAAGCTGTTATATGAGAATTCATAAATTTTTAATCGCAATACATATATTAAAATTTTGTTATTTTAATCCAATTACAGATTTCAATCTTGAAATATTTATAGAAATACTTGATACTTTAGGTTTAAAACTATAATTTAACCTTTAAACTTCAGTTCACAAAGATTATTCAATTAAACAATCTTCCATACAATATTGAATTAATTTACTGAAATATAGAATTGCATAATGAAACATTTCAGAAGAATGAATAATTTATTCAAACAAATAATATCTCAGATAGATCTGAAATATTAATGATTCTGAGATAAATGTTTTTAATTCGAACTAAGGATATTTATACATTCAGATAATTTTAACATTTAAGGAAACCATTTTTTAATTTAAGCTATAATAAAGAAATAATCTAAATGCATTTTTACAGAATATTTATTGCAAAATATGTTTTAGTCCTTCAGAAATTATAAAAATTCATACATAAAATTGTATATTTGTATACATAAAATAAAGAAAAATAATTTTAATTGAAATTTTACATATTTATGTATGAACAGATTATTACAAAAATTAATTTACTAATTACTGATAAACATCTAATAATTCATTAAAATCTATTTGCCATGATAAAGTATTACCATGTTTAACTTGAACTAATGATTTCAAAAGTTCTGAATTTTGAGTACCTACTACATAAGGACATCCATCACACCACAGTCTATTGATATTTTGACAATTAAATAATTTCTTTACAAAGTCTTCATTTATGTCAGTAAATGGAAATTTGGCTTTATTTAAATGCGGCATAGAAATAATGATATCAATAAATCTTTCAGAAAAGTCCTTAACAAAACTAATACTTAGATGCTCAACATTTTTACATAGTTTTAGCAATAAGTAAATTGATTTGTAAGATTCTTTTTCACATAGATAAGAATGTTTTACTTTTAATTTAGTTACTTTATCTAGGTAATGAATATCTGATTGTATATAAGATTCATTAAAATCCTCATACATTATACCAACTAGATGCAATTTCTTCAAATTGTGACAAAATCTTGCTATAACTTCTACTGATACACAAGTATTATGTAAAACTATTTCATTTAAATTGGCTCCTTTAAGTTTAATAAAATTTGACACACTATTATGTATTTCATATGCTCTTCCCATAAATTTTATACTCTTTAATTTCTGAAACATCAAACATAGGTCTAAATGCTCCGGTTCTATTTCTTCTAAAATAGTCAATGTTTCAACATAAGGACACTGAACAGTCCAAACTTTTAGTACTTTAGTCAAAGATATGTGAGATGATAATCTATTTACATTGTAAGTAAGATCAATGAAATTATGCATATTAGAGCCATCAAGAAACCAATCAACTTTTGAGCTGTATAAATGATACATATATATTGGTAAATCATTATATTTTAATACTTGAAGATTGAGATGTTTTAAAATATATGCTAGTCCTTTATATTTCACTAAGGTACTTTCTATGTTAAGTACTTTTAGAGATTCAAATCCAGCTTTTTCTGGAGGACAGGCACATAAATATATCATCCCATCATCTGTCACATCACAGTCACTTACATTTAATTCATTCAACTGGGGACACATTTTCCTAATAAGCAACAATAAATCATCTGAACAATTAGTAAAACATAAATTCAACAATTTTACGTTAGGAAGGCAACAAATAACAGCTGACAAAATTTCAACAGTAGCAGATGAATTTTCTAAATTCATAGAAGTTATGGCCTGAAAAAAATTTTATTTCATTTGTATTTTAATCAGATATAAGACAATAATAATTTAACTAATATAACAAAACTACCCATAAGAAATACTGTTAAAACAAGAATGATTTCCCAGTTATAATTTTGATAAATGACACAAAAGATTAAAAAAAAATTAATTTTAATAAGAAATATATGTACCAGAATACAATTCATTTTAACACAGAGTGAATGGCATAATTGACCAAATCAAGATATTATTACATAATTTATATAAATAAGTTATTTTCCTTCATTTAAAATAATTATTATTTTACAAAAAAAATACTCAAAAAAGATTTACAATTGCTTCCCATATGATATCAAAAATAATTATTACTCTTTTAAGGAAAATAAGCCCTCAGAAATCTGTCATTTAACTACTTAAGTAATGTTAAATTTGAAAACAGCATAACACATCTTAGAATAGTTTTTTAAAGATTTAAAATTTCAAATCTATATACTAAAAATTATGAATAGATTCAGTTTTGTTTTAAAAAACTTGCTTAAATAACATTCTATATCTATTTTTGCTTTCATGACAAATAGTACTTGGTCTATTATGTCCATCAATCTCAATCCTTTTAAGTACCTTATATTAAGTGTCATTAAGTATTAAATAGGCATTAAAATGTAAGTGATGTAATAGTTACTATATTGACAATGAAACTAGTTTTAATATTTAATTTTTTAGAAAACATTAAAAACTTCATTCTATGCATAAAATTTAGTTATTTTTGTAAAAAAACACAATAAATCACTAATGACTGGCACACATTACTGGTAATGCTGTAACATTGCAATCAAAGTTTGTGATTGCATCTTTCAGTTTTCATTATTAGTATAACAGTTTGAATCAAATGAATAAGAATTTTTTTCTATTTATATACACTTTATAAGTTTTAATATAATTAACTCACAATTGTATAACCAAATAACGACAAAATTAAAAAAAAAAAGTTTTATATTCTTGCAATGTTTTTTTATTCAAAAAAAAATTATAACATCCTGTTGACAATTTATAAAAAATACTTAAATAAAAAGACTAGAATGAAAATTTCTAATAAAACCGTTGCTTAAACTACATGTGACATTTATGCTTTTGTATTTTATAATTCACTCAATAATACTTACAATAAATAGTTATTTTGGTTTTAACTGGAATGTAAAGAATATATAAGGAAACATTTATTTCATATATAATTAGTTAAAAATCATACCTATAGTATAATTTAATAAATCAGATATAGCCTAGTTTTTTACTGTTTTGCAATTTTAATTTTTCTTTATAATTCCTAAGTGCTCAATTTTGTATATTTGCTAGTATAAAAAGTTAATCGGTATTTAATTAGAAAAATTATGTCATGGTCTTAAAAATGCATTTGTATAATACATCAGTTAATAATGAATGTTACATTAACAAGTATTTTGTTGCTCATATCTGGTGTATAAATACAGCTAGATTCAGATATATATAAAAATTAATACATTATATAATTATTTACTTACATTTATGCATTCTCATTTGAAAAAATTTACTTACCTCTCCAAAATGTTTAAGCTTAGGAACAAATTTCGACACCCTATGAGTTTTCCCAATAATTACATCATTCCAAAAAGGTGAAATAAGCCAGTATACAAAGTCTTCTGTCAATCTACCACATTTTATTAATTCACTGCATATTTTATCAGAGTAACGACGCTCTGCAATCGGAAAAAATAACAATAGCAAACTTAAAATAACATTTCTTTTTTTTGTATTAAAACTGAAATTAAAAATTTATTCGACTTCATTTTTCACTAAAAATAGTTATTTTAAAACAAACTTATTTTTATTTAGGAACATTTATGCATTTTCTCCATTCGTATAAATAATAAATTTAGAACCAATGAGTATTAAATTCAAACATTTATTTATAATAAATGTCTCTTAATAAATTGAATAAGATTATTTTCCAAAAAAATCACTTACGCAAAAATTGGTTATATTTATTAATGGATTCTTCATGTTGATAATATCGTTCAAGATGACCAACAATAATTTTTAAGCACATCGTTTCCAAGCGTTTTTCTCTAACAAATCTCATGATTACACATAAACAAATTTATTAAATTATTAGATACAGTTAAAATTAAATAAATTGATAAACATAATGAAATTCCGAAATATTTTCAAGTTGGCTTGCTTTAATTTACTTATAAAATTACTTTTATACCTTCCGTAAACAACGCTGCGGCGCAAAATGTTTTGCCAAGATGAACTATTGGCGAATTGACTGCCGAAACCTATGTATAGTAAACCTAAGCTTATCCAATACCTCCTATTCTAAGAGGTGTTCGATAAGCACTCAAAGAGGCGTGGTTATATTTGATTCTTAAAAGCAGTCTTTAATCTTAACTGCATTGTGAAAGGTAATGGGAATGGAAAGCTAAACATAATGGAGAAAATTAAGAATAGCTTTAAAAGAAAAAGTTAAATAATTATAATTTTTTACTCATCTAAATCAGTTACTTATATCTAAATCAATTTTTTTATTTTAAAAATCAGTTTATATAATTTTTGTTAGATTGTTTTTTTTTTTCCTCACTGTTACCACCTTAAAAAATTATTCATATGGCTATAAAGTACGACAGTTATTTTATAGCTACTTTATATGGCAACCTCCGACGCTCTGGCTTTTCTCTGAAAATTTTGATTTAGATTTTTTGTTTTCCTTCCTTTTTTGTGGCGGTATAGTCTACTTTCCGTATCAAGCTTAAAATAAATATTTGTTATTGTTTTGATATAGATAGATCTTTGTTTTAAAGCCTACCATTTTGGCCAGCCAACCGATAGGTGAATTCCCAAACAACCACAAAGATCCACACGACGTCTAATGAGAGGGATGTCCTAGATATTTTTAATTGAGGACATTGTTTTGTCTCTGAGATGTCCACACGATGTCCAAATATCTACGGCATATCCACCAGTTATCCAAAGGGTCGTAGCAATAGATGTCAAGTGAATATTCGGATATTACGACATCTAGTGGATGTCGCTCAGAGATTTTCGATAACCCTTGGGTATACGGTAGATATTCAATAGATATCTCAGAGATGTTTTCATATCCATGGGATATTCATATGGAATTAAATACGATCTCTATGAGATATCTAAATGAAATCTGATTGGATGATATTTAGATATCTTTGTGTGTGTCTATTTTTCTGAACTTTTAAATTTTCTATTATGTTAGAAAAGTGAAATAGAGTTGTAATACTTATAAAAATTTTCTCTTTTAAATTAATAGGATCCTTTTTTAGCAAAATATTTACAAATATTTAATTTTTATAAAAGTTATTCAAAATTTAATGATTGAATATATATTTTTGCACAGAATTAAACTATATAAATTTTAGGATGTTTTATTGACTATTTTTTTATAAATAATTTTATATACAATTTTTTTCTCTAATACTTTATTAAACCCAAGTTAAATTAATTTTTTTGTAACTATTGCTTAAGCATTTCAAATAGACAGTCTGTATAACATTATATGTTGGTTTTCTATTCATAATGGAAATATTTTGATATCTAAATGAGTAAATTTTTATTTTTGAGACTAAAAATCATTTTATTAAAACTTATATCTAAAATCAAAACATCAAATGTTTGAAAGGGACGATGTCAATTTTTGAAAACTTTCACTCACCTCAGTTAATGCCAAAAATGGGCAATAAAATAAAGTTTTTTCATTGACTCTAATAAAAATAATTTTCAGTGTTTAATTTGTAACTCTCCAAAATGTTACCCGATTTTCAGATGCCCAGAATTTTTTAGGGCTAGTGGGAAAAAAATATTTTTCTTAATTAAGTAGTTCAGGTTATGTTTAAGATGCAATAGTTCGTAACATAAACTAAATTCTTTTGATTCTAATTATAAGTGTAAAATCTGCAAATCAATGTCTCATGGATACCTTTTGCAATACAGTTTTAAATCAGAAATAAAAAATAAAAACCAAAGTTTTGATCAGCCACCTAACAATACTCAAGAGCAAGGAGTTGACGCTGAGGTCATTATTCCCCCCTCAGGGCTTTCGGAAAATACATGTGCAAGCACTAATCATTATGGACATAAATATCAAACAATAGTGTTGGCTACTGCTCGCGTTTTAGAGTGAAATGTTTTTGGAAAGTCACAAGTGTTACGTTTCTTGCTTGAATGTGGCTCCATGATAAATTCCATAATTCACAAGGCTGCAGATTTGTTGCTGCTAAAAGAAAGCCAAGTAAATATGCGAATTAGAGGAGTAAGTGGCTCGTTGATAAATGTAAGATCTAAAGCAGTAGTGGAAATTTCTAATTAATCTAAAGGTTTTATTTGAGTTTCAGAATTTGTAATTGTTCCGAAAATCACAAACATAACACGACAGTTTAATATTAATTTTAGGAATTTGCCTAACGACATAAAATTGGCGGATCCCGCATTTTTCAGACCTAGGAAAATCGATGTTCTACTAGGGGCAGAATTATTTTTTGATATATTAAAATCAGAGAAATTGAAGCTCAATTATTCTCGTTTAATTCTTCAGGATAGTGTTTTCGGTTTTATTGTTAGTGGTTCAAATGACATTTCTAACACGACAAGCAATCATTGTTGTGGACTGATACAGATATCAATTAACATTGATAAAATTCTTTGCGAATTTGTTGTTGTTGGCTTATCTTCGTTAAAGATCTGACCGTTCGTCTGATCAACTCCAATAAATTATTGACTCTGAGAATATATCCTCTCGGGAAATTCCGACGGAATCCAGAATATGTTTTGCTTCGCGAATTTTTTGAACTTGAATCAGTATAAAGCTAAAATTAACATAACATTTCTCTTTCAAAATTTTCAAGATATTATGAGGATTGGTATAATTTTAAAACACAGTTTGAAACATTGATTTCATCTCATGATGAGCATTTAGACGAAGTTCACAAATTATTTTATTTGCAATCGTTCTTAATTGGAATTGCGTGACAAATTCAAACTACAGTTTTTCTTCGCTTTTTCATGCGTTTCAGGGGAGCGCTACAATAATAAAAGGCTTATAGTTAATTCAAATATTTCGGGATAAATAAATTTAGAAAAAGTTAACTATGAATTAGGAATTGAATTAAGATGTTTACCAGACAAAGTCATTAAACACGTTAAAGCTTTTTTTAAATCTCTTTAAATTAGGGATTAGATTATTTAAGTGCCAATATTTTGATTAATGATTTTTTACAAAAAGTATATAAGGAATTAAGAAGGCTCTACTGAATGTAGCTTAAAACATCTGAGTTACCCAAGTAGGATGAATTTATTGAGTTTCTAAAAGGCCAATGTCAATTTTTGGAAAACGTTCACGCATCTCAGTTAAAGCCTAAAATAAGCAATGAAATTAAAAGTTTTTTCGTTGACTCTAATGTAAAAAAACCGCAGTTTTTAATTTGTAACTCTCGACAATATCACCCGATTTTCAAATGCCCAAAATTTTTAAATAGTGTGAAACAAAGATTTTTTTAATTTAGAAATTCAAGTTATGTTTATGATGCTATATATAGTTCAAAGCATAAATGAAATTTTTGTGATTTTAAGTATAAGTGTAAAATCTCCCAATCAATGTCCCATGAATTCCTTTTGCAGGACTTTTCGAAATCGAATATAAAAAATAAAGTTTCGAGCAGCCACCCAACAACACCAACCAACACAACAGAAGTGCAAGAAGTTGACCCTAAAGTCAACCTTTCCCCCTCAGAGTTTTTGGAAAATACATGGAAAATACATTTCTGTGCCTCAAACTTTAAATATTAGATCATGTTTAATATTTTCGTTTCTAGGATCAACTAAAGTAGCTACTAAATATCTTTATTTCGTCAAAGGATCAACTTTAGCATCTAATAATTTCCCACTCATCCAATTATATGTATATATTTTTTTATCTTGCTCTATGGGAATTCTGTTCTTGAAAGTCTTAACTCCTTCACTAAGAAGGAGTTAAGACTTCCTTCAGAAATAAAATCCAGATATATTTATTCTCTTGATTTCGTTTTATGTGTTTTAGAAAAATGAGTTAGATTCGCCTTCGGTCTTTTCTTTTTGAAATACCAGTTTGCTTATCTTCTACATTTAGATTCTGAATTCAATATAATGATTTAAATATTAGTTTGAACCTCAAGTAAACTAACATTTTATTATAATTTGTTTATCAGTTTAGAAAAAGAAATTCATATTAACAAAATATCAAAAACAAATTAAAAGGCATTTTAATGCATTTAAAATGTGTAAAATTGAACTACTATACAAAGAATTTCATATATATCATTATATAAGTTACTTCCACAATTAAATCAGATTCTAACAACAATAGAAAACATATATTTATATTTCTAAACATTTTTTAAAAATAATATAAAAATTGCTATCAGATTGTTTTAGACTTTGTGCAAATTAAACTTATAGTCTAGAGATTATACCATAAATAAAAATTTATAAAATTATAAAACTATTCTTTTTTATATATCATTAATTATACATTTTTCTTACCACAAAATTACACTGCTGGAAAATTGCTAAGGACGGATAACACTATCATCCATAACAACCACAAAATGAAAGGAAGCAAAATCTGGAAAATTAGAATACGTGCAAGATATAGTAAGAAGAAGTATGCATATGCAAATTTTTTTTCCACATCTGTTCATCACGTGATAGCGTTCATATGAGCTTTAAAGGTTTTGACGCATGCAGACAGTTGTTGTTTCAAGTTAAAGTTTTACAGGATAGATTTACAGGACGAACTTGAAATTTTTTACATGTCTTCCCGACAACACTTTGATGATTTTATGAGTTAGCTGAATTATTGGAAAGATCGAAGAAGGGTGAAAAATAACAGAAGTTGCCTGGGAGTTCGACATCGCTCACAGCGTTATTTCAAAGCTGTGGAAGTCATTTAAAACTATTGGAAAGTAAAGTAGGCTGCACGGGAGTGGTCGTGTTAGAAGTACGATGACTGCAGAAGGCAGATATATCGTCCTGTCAGCAAAAAGGAACAGGCGCACCACAGCTCAGCAGGTGGTAAATCAGTATCTTGCTGCCTCAGAAAATCAGATCTCCCGTAAAACTGTTGCCAGTCGTTTGAGGGGAGGAGAACTATACGTTCACAGAACTTTTATGTGTGTCCAATTGACCAGACAGCACCGTACTGCTCGTTTGCAATGGTGTCGTTAACATCGCAATTGGGCTGAACAGGACTGGGCATGCGTACTATTCTCAGATGAGAGTAGGTTCAATGTGTCATCGGATTGTACACGCCAACTGATCTGGCTCGAGAGTGGTACTGCTAATCATCCAGAAAATATCACCATTGCAAACGGGCAGAACTGTGCTGTCTGGTCAATGGGACACACACAACAGGTCTACGGGCGTATAGTTCTCCCTTCAAACGCCTGGAAACAGTTTTTCGAGTGATCTGCTTTCCTGAGGCAGCAAGAAACTGATTTGCCACCTGCTGAGCTGTGGTGCGCGCCTGTTTCTTTTTGCTGATAGGACGATATATCTGTCTTCTGTAGGCGTCGTACCTCTAACACGACCTCCCCTGTACCGCCTACCACACATTCCAGTAGTTTAAAATGACGTCCACAGCCATGAAACAGCGCTGTGAGCGATGTCGAACTCCCTGGCAACATTTATTATTTTTCACCCTTCTACGATCTTTCCAATAATTCGGCCACGCGTAAAATCATCTAAGTGATGACGAGAAGGCTTCCACAAGGGGTGGAAGTGATAGTACCTTGTAAAGAAGGGCACTCACTGTGTGGGTCATCACGGCCCCAAGTGTGGGTGTATTTCCATAATTTTGAGTAAGTAAAAGACCCTTATCTTGGCCGTTAATTTGTTAATTTTTGTGTATAATCACAGTTTTATATTTTACACTATTTTTATTTCCCAGAATTTTAAAAGGTTCTTTTCTATTACGTAAATTCTAATGAAATTAAAAGGTAAATTTTGTTTTCCACAAGAAACTAAATTGAGAATTAATACGCTTAAAATTCGTCTATTTATGTCTCAAATGAAGAAAAAAAGAATTCCTTTTTTTATTATAAGTTATAAATTTTTTTTAAATAATTTCTTACTTATAATGAATTGCTGTACATCTGACAGAAAACTATCGAAATTTCTATCACACTTATTTAAAAAAATATACAGTTCGATGTTAACTACTGTTTTTGAATATTTTAACTTTTGTTCACATCTCTCTGTCACACTTTAAAATATTATTTTTTTTCCTTACATAAGTATCAAGATAAATGAAAACAAACTCATGCTTTATTTGTTAAGAATTAAACATTAATTTTGAACAAAAGTTGCCCAGTTGTAAAAATATTCTATCCTGAAAATATAAACTAGACAGTAAAACAATTTATTCTAAAATTTTTATTTTACAAAATTTTGTATTAGATTACATTATAAATAATATATGTTGTTTCTTTGTTTCTAAAATTTAGCTTTAAATGTTGCTCTTCACTATAATCATTAAGATGTCTTTTTAGCATATTTGGTCAAGTCTAGAACAGCACCTATAAATTTAACAATAAAAAAAATCTTAGAGTAAATAATACTTTTCCACACATGTATACATTATATTTAAAAGTATTCTTTTCAAACTCAACATAAATTTTAAGTTAAAAAATCTCAAGATTAAATTTATTTTTTGAATGTGACATCAATTGTTGACTCTTTCAATCTAGAAACATATGATCTTAAAGATTTGTAATGGTTATTTATTTAAAAGAATTGATAGTACCTACCAAAATATTCTGTTAAAAATTATATAATAACTAATTCAAGATATTAAATAAACATATAGAAAATCTAAATAACACAGTGATTTCCAAATATGGCAGCCATGCATGCATAGACCTATTAATAGGCCTGCGCAAGATTCTTCTTTGCTTCAATCTCAACGGTAAATGCTTACAACCACTGTCCTGCGATCACTCTATCAGTAGCAGACGATGGTGTTGTACACAATATGCAGTAGGAAAATGAGTGGCCATTTCATATATAAGTTACTGAATATGGAGCGTTGATGAAAAAATTCGGTGAGTTACTAACGAAACTATAATTTTAATATCATTGAGCTTCTGCTACTACAGGGTTGGTTTCAAACATATATTTGGTTTCTAAGATTTATGTTGAGCATATCATTGAGATTATGTTGTCCTTTTTCTAGAGTTTTTATTTATGTCTGTCAGGTATGTGGGTTATATATATAGGATTATAATAAGATATGCTCTATATGGAACATATCTTATTATAGTATATATTAAAAGGTAACTTCGCTTAACTGCTAATATGATTTTTAAACAGGGATTACAAGTCATTGTTAATAACCATTATGATACAGAAGGAATGTCTTATTTTTCTTCTTTATAGTGAAAATATAAATGGATGATTTTTTGTTAATCATTCAAAATTTCAAAATAGCATTTTTAACAAAGTTTATTTTTTTATCCTACGCCCGATATTTTTTTTATCCTACGCCCGACTCTGGTTTTTCAACCAAAATTCTCTGTCGGGCAGCCTATTACAATTTTGAGGTGAATGAAAAGTCATCTTCCTCAGAATTTCTAACTGCGACGTCCGAAAGTCCAGGGTAGGTGTGCAGGCAAGGTAGTCACCAGTCATGTTCTCTAGTCCACATGAAAGGCAGATCGGAAAGTCCTTCAAACCCAAACGGTGAAAGTGTTTTTGCAGATAATCATAGCCAGTTTAAAGGCGAAAATTAGCCACTCCTACAGCTCTGTAGAGGTTGCACGGAATAGGCTTTGTTAGAGAAGCCCATGCTTTCCCCTTTGTGCACATCTTGTAAACATTTCTAAGATAGGAGACTATATTTGACTTAATAAGTCGTTTCACAGTATGATACTTTAAAGATGGAAAAGACTGTTGTAGATCTGAGCCAGCCTTTGCCAATTTGTCAGCTGCATCATTTCTCGTGATAGCACAATGGCTGGGTATCGATTGCAGCACAATTTGACGTCCCTCTTCTAATAGAGAACTAATTGCCATCTGACAGAGATAAACAGACCCAATTCTGCTAGGAGCAATTGAATAGAGAGACTTCTGGTGGCCTGAGAGTCTATAAGAAATACTATGTTATTCTCATTACCCTTTCTGATTTCTTCAAGTGCTATTTGCACGGCGGCCACTTCACCATTGTAGCTGTTACAGTATTTCCCTACAGCCTGGCAAAGCCTGAAACTCTTAGAGTATACTCCTGAACTAGCATTTCTAATGGCATCCACAGCTGAACCATCTGTATATACATGGAACCAAATAGATAATGCGTATCGATTTCAGCTAGGGTAGCCATCCTTAGCTCAGAATCAGTGGAGACCTTCTTACTAACAGGTATTATCAGGTCTAGATGGCAATCAGCTCTATAAATATGGTTTTGAAAGATAGGGGTCTAAACAAAGAAATTCTATCTGCACCCGAGATCTTAAACCTATCTGACAATTCATTAAAAATGTTTATATTAAAAGCCATTATATAACCTACAATTTGTTTAATGTTTCACACAAATAATTGATTAATCAAATAATGAATGATATTACACTACTGGCCATTAAAATTGCTACACCAAGATGGCGACATGCTACAGACGTGAAATTTATACGAAAGGAAGAAGGTGCTGTGATATGCAAATGATTAGCTTGTGTTTAAATGAGGAACATTGTGTTTAAATGAGGAAATTGTTCAGCCGGTTCCTCATACACAAATTGCATTTGGACGTTGTTGCCTGGTGAAAAATTGTTGTGATGCCTAGTGTAAGAAGGAGAAATGCGTACCAGCACGTTTCTGACTTTGATAAAGGTCGAATTGTAGCGTACCGGGATTGCGGTTTATCTTATCGCAGTATTGCTACTCGCGTTGGTCGAGATCCAATGATTGTTAGCAGAATATGGAATCGATGGGTTCAGGACGGTAATACGGAACGCCATGCGTGATCTCAACGGCCACCTATCACTAGCAGCCGAGAAGACAGACATATTATCCGCATGGCCGTAATGAATCGTACAACCACGTCACGAGCCGTGAGTAAAGAAACGGGGTCGTTTGGAAGATAAGAAGTGTCTGCACGAACAGTTCGACTACGTTTGCAGAAGCATGGACTCTCAGCTCGGAGACCATGACTGCGGCTTCCCTTGACGCTGCGTCATAGACAAGAGCGCCTTCAATGGTGTGATCAACGACGAACCTGGGCGCACGAATGGCGAGACGTCATCTTTTCAGATGAATTCAGATTCTGTGTACAGCATCATGATGGTCGCATCCGTGTTTGGCGGTATCGTGGTGAACGCACACTGGCAGCGTGCATTCGTCATTGTCATACTGGCCCATCACCTGGCGTGATGGTATGGGGTGCCATTGGATACACGTCTCGGTCACCTTTTGTTCTCATTGACGGTGCTTTGAACAGTGCACGTTACATTTCTGGTGTGTTACGACCCGTGGCTCTACCCTTTATTCGAGCCCTGCGAAACGCTACGTTTCAGCAGGATAATGCCCGACCGCATGTATCCGGTATTGTACGGATCTTCCTTGATACGGAACATGTTCTACTGTTGCCCTGGCCAGCACGTTCTCCAGATCTTTCACCAACAGAAAACGTCTGGTCAATGGTTGCCGAGCGACTGGCTCGTCACCAAACGCTAGTCACTACGGTTTATGAACTGTGGCATCGTGTTGAAGCTGCATGGGCATCTGTACATGTACTTGCAATCCAATCTCTGTTTGACTCAATGCCCAGGCGTATGTCTGCTATTATTACTGCCAGAGGTGGTTGTTCTGGGTACTGATTTCTCAGGATCTATATCCAGCTAAATGTTTTGAAAATTTAATCACTTGTTATTTCTAGTATAATATATTTGTCCAATAAATATCATTTTGTTATCTGCATTTCTTCCTGGTGTAGCAATTTTAATGGCCAGTAGTGTATTAAGTATTATATATCAAAAAGCAAATAGTAAAACCTTTCGCAAACTCAACTTTTTACTCATATTTTTTTTAACATAGCTACAACTGAAAAATTTTGTTATGGTCTTTAAGATGAAGGCTTTGTCAATCATTTGGCGACTAGTTTGGCATTAAAATATTTTACCAATAAGCAGATTCTTTGTAGACTACATCCAATAGAATGCTTATTTCTGATGTCGAGTGTATATTCATAGTATATTCATTTAGCAGTTGGCAAATCAACGATGAAAAACGCCTTTTACTTTGTTAAGATCTCCTCCCGTTTGTCACTTTTGAAGATTTCCTATGGTTAACAGTGCATAATATGTTTTCAAAACAAATCATAATAATAGTAAACATTGATAGTGTGTTTTCGATATTTGAGCAATAGTATGAAATTATTTTTCGTAATGTAGCATAACATGGAATTCACTGCAAAATATATTTTATTTTACTGTTTTTTGTAATTTTCTGCATTGTTTCTTTTTGTAAGTTTCTTATAAAACGTGAAGTTTGGATAATTATTTAAAACGTTTATTAACAGATACTCTTCTTTCTGCTATTTTCTGATATCATAAAATAATTATTTAATATGGTAGAAGTATTTCAGCTTCTTAAAGAAAATGTTTCAAAATCGTGGAAATGCTTGGATAGGTATGATATTGATGTTTTTTAATGTATGCGTTATTACGTAAATCATGTATTCACTCATGATCCTCGAATTGATTTTAAATGTTATTTATTTTTGTTGAATAAAAGATGTTTATTTTTGATATCATGATAATAAAAAATGTACAAAATTTCTTTTCTAAAAGAGGATATAAATAATTGAACTTTTTGATAAATATAGTTCACTTTATAGTTATAAAAATGATATTTATGTTCACGTTTGATACTTTATTTCATATGTGCGCATTTAAGTATTTGAGTCAGATATTTTTTATCGAAACAATGTTCATGATGAAGGGTGTTAGATACTGTTTTTGGAGGCTCAAAATTAATTGCCACCAAAAATTGAAGTCTGACTTTTGCCTCATGTCTGTGAATCCTTCAATTGTGCAAGTTGGTGGCTCTTCCTTATTTTACAACAGGGACCATGCAGAAGACTACATATTTCACCTGCCCATCCAGAGGTATAATTTCACTTGCAGGATATTGCGATTATTGTATATTTTACGTATTTCTGTCTCCATTAGCAAATATGATTGATCATTTGTTGGGATTTGAACTCTGAGTATGAGAGCAAACATTCTTGCCAACCAAGCTTCAAAGGTCTATAATTAATATAAAGACATTATTCATGTTATTCACCATGTAACTGCAAATTTTAATGAATAATATGAACGTGTAAGTTACCAACACAATTTTACTTGTTAAATATTTCAATTAACATTAATTAACCAATATAATGGAAATACTTGGATTATGACCTTAATAAGACAAGATTTGAGGATTTAACTCTGAAATATAATTTTTAGCTTACAAAAAGTACTTTAATTTTAAAAAATTCTGATTTATGAATTTTTTTTTCATGTTATATTAAAATGTGTGTTAAATTGTTTCTATTTTTGAAGCTGAAAAAATATATGAAATTCATTTATTTTTTTATCAGAATAACTAAATTAAATTAACAAAATGCTTAAATTAATAAAAGAATTTTACATATCTTTTTGATGAGGTGTTTATTGAATAAAACAATATTTTTGATTGCAATATAATAATTTATTAAAATAAAATGTCACTAAAAATTTTAAAATAAAGAAATTTTGCTTATTTTCATTCTCAATAAGTGCAGTGTAATGTTTCTTTGATGCTGCATTTAATAATAATAGAGTGGAGATCAAACTATGATTTTTGAAATACATTTTCATAAAGAAAATGTTAAGAATTTTGTGTTAATGTTAATGAGGATTAAAAAGTCCAAAGAAATCAGTTGGGATAATTTTAAAGAAATATTATTCAACAAAGACTGGAATTGTAGAAAAGAACTGCAGTTGGATTTCTGCTGAGTTGAAATCTGTTCCATTTTCTTATGAATCATGCTTCCATCGGACAGATGGACATTGACAAATAGGATATATATTCTTTTGTACAAATTATATTTTTAATCGTCCTGTGTATTTTTTATTTTATTTGGCACCACATTGTTGCAGTATATATTTTCAAATATTCACTGAAGAAATTGCTATGGATTATAAGATGGTTTTTTTTTTTTTTTTTTTTTTTACTCGAAAAAAGGTCCTGTTGATAATATGCTGCCTCAGATTATATATAAGAAAATACAGTGATAAGTATTTTCTCTGAGTACAATTTATGATGTGTGAATGATAGGATGATTTAACACAAAGTGTGGAATGAATATTTTTTTAAAAAGTGATTTGTATTTGATGTCGATATGAACTAATTATAATATTTTCTTGGTTCCCTAGGTTTTGAAGAAGCCCAGAAGACTATTAATGCATTGAAAGAAGAAGTATGGCATTTTGATTATCAATGCAATATACACTGATTTTTAAATATTATTTTTTATTTCCATATACTAAGCTACTAATGAATAAAACTAAAACAACTAATAATTTTCTTTCTTTTTGTTTTTTTTTTACATAAAATCTATTTTTAACAATAATTAAAATTTTATGTTTTATTTATATTTAATACCTTTCAATTTCTTATAAATATGGTCATTACATTCAGTTAACGAAAATCTAAGAAGGTAAAAATTTCATATATATTTTTAAGATGGACAATTTACTTGTAGCTTGTTTAATGATAATCTTAAATTACGTTTCTTCATTGAAAGTGAGTATTTTTTAGCTTTGTAATTTATATTGTTTATTTATAATTATATATCACTTTGTTTTATTTATATTTAAATAAAAACATCCTTGTACATTTTTGAATTTTTATATTTATGCATAAATTATGCTTTTCCTTAGGTTCAGCTTGCAGAAGAAAAGATTTCTAAAGCGAAACGATCATTAAAACTCTCTAGAAATATTTCAGAAAACACGACACCTCTGAAGAAGATTTCTGTGGAACATAGAAAAGAAAATAAAAATAAATCAAATGATAAAAAACATGCATTTCAGGTTTGCTATGTTAAAAAATTAAATTTTGATATTTAATTATGTTTATTATGAGTTAGTGAAACTTATATTTAAGCATTTTAAGTTACTTTGTAAATATAATGTTAGCTTACAATATTTACCCTATGTACTGTGAGTTTTCTTATAATGTTTATTAAAATATCACTTATGTAATATTTTCTTTATATATATGTATGTATGTATAAAATAAGAAATTTCCTTCTATTCTCTTTTTATGAATAATCTGGAAGGGGATGTTGTATTGTTGCTATATACAGAAACATTCGTCTGTGTATGTTGTATATTTATCTGTTGCATTTAAAAATCGAAAACCTGATGCTGGAGATAATTTTGAAATGATGATAAAACTCTTATTAAAATATGATTCATTAAAAAACAAAGAACATAGTGACAAACATAAAAACACAACTTTATTACAGCATTTTTACTCTTCTACTACTTTACAAAAGAACAGAAAACATGAAATGACAAAAAGCACCGCTTAGCAGCCAGGCGCAGTTCCTTTCACTTTCTAACACCCCCCCCCTTGGATTGAGTCTCAATCTCATAACATACATTATTGAACATCAAGTCTCTTTGGTGCTTTTACTTATCTACCCGGCAAAGTAAATTTTTTCAAAATAACATTTTAAGGTCTCATTTGATGTCCAGAAGAAGTGACATTAACAGGAATTGGTTCCTCATCAATTTGTTTTTTATCACCATTAATATTATATTCATTTGCCTTATCACCATTGGAAAAATGTGTTGTATCAGTTGCAAAATTGTTCCATGTTGATTTTTAAGCCTTGTGATACAAATCTTATCACATTCGGGAATTAATCCTATAATTTTTGCTAATGGCCAAAATAAACGTTTTTTGTTATCATCTCTTATTATTTTTCCTACTTTAGGAACAGGAGATTGCTTTTCATTCTGGTTTTGTACCAGTTGACTCAAATATTCTTTTCTAAAACATTTCAAATCACTTAAAAGCTTACTTCTATATTTTATTTGTTTTACAAGACTCTTGCTCGTTTACTTGGTCAATATCCTGAACATCAAAGTTCTGATTCTCAACAAGAAACTTTACAGGTGTCAAAGGAACATATTCCTGTGAATTTTCAGATACATAATCAGTGGTCTACAATTAACTATAGATTTACAATGATAAATAATGATATATAATTCTATTACAAACAATATAGTTATATAAAGCATTTTTTATGGCTTTTCTAGCTCTAATGATCCAATAAATTTTTCATAAAAGTCATTGCATTATTTAAATATCCGCATGACATAACTTACATGTACATTTCTGATTAGCAATTTAGTGAATTCTCATTTCTCTGGTAACAAGATTGCATGCAGGAAAGATTTTGAATAATCTCTGAGAACTATTCTTGTTCTAACTCTTAAAATACCCTTATCATCTACAACAGTTTCAATAAAATTATATTTTAACTAAGTAATACTTTTGAACAAGACAAATTAATTTTTCTTTGGATTTCTCCATTTCTAATAATGTAAGTTCATAATCTTTGCATTTATTTGGATTAATTTTACAATTATTTACAAAATTCAATAGCCATATAAATATTCTAATAATTTTATTATAATCTGATACATTATTCAAAATCCAAGGGGGTGTGTCTTTTGAGAGATCAGTATTCATTACTTTCACTTTTTTTCTTTCCAAATCTACTTGTTCAGTTTGGCAGAGGGTTTCTTCCACAGACCAGTTTTCAGAACATTCTCGCAGCCACAAAGGGCCTTCTCACCATTTGGAAAAATACATTTGTTTCGCTGAACAAACCCGCAATTTACATCAGCAATATTCATATTTCCTGGAATATGTCTCCATAATTGACCTTTTATCAATTCACAAATCTCTTTAACTTGGTTTTGCACAAAAATAGACCAATTTCCTTGCTTTTTTTATCAGCTAAAGAACTGTAGTAGAATCAGACCAAAAGATAATTAAATTATTTTTAAATTTAATAATAATAGAAATTAAATTTTTATATCTGGCAAATAGAGTGCATTAATAATAGAATTCGCAAGTCTAAAACCTATGCCGCAAGCCATTAATTTTAAATGCAAAATACTTAAAGGTTTTAAGGGTGCAACTCCAGATTTTGCTCTTATGAGAGTTATCTTAACTTCAGCATTAAATACTGATTGAACAAAGACTCACTCTGCGTATGTCCCCTGCAAATATCCAAAAAAACATGTAGTTCAAATGTTGAATTAATTGCCATATATTGAGACAAAGATACATCTTTTAAAATATATAAATTTTTAAACCATTTTAAAAATTCACCTAATTTATTTTGAGACAATTCTTCATCCCCAGAAATTTTCATTTTGCAATAACATTTTAGGAAGCAATGTAATTGGTGTTAATAATCCAATAGGATAAAAAATTCTTAGTATAATTGATAAAATTACTCTTTTTGTAATTTTAGTATCAGAAGTCAAAGCATTCAAATCTGTGCAACATTTTAATGTATCATTATCCAAATTACTCCTAACATAAAAGTATCCCCTGAATGTTTATCAACATTTATATCCGCAACATGCAAATTAAAACATCCATTCATTACAATTAATTTAGCATGTTTTATAAATTGCTCTTATTCACAGCTATTAAATACACCCGATTCACAATTATCAATATAGAAGGAACGCTTAAGCTTCTGAGTTACATCATAATATTCAAGTTTACTGTTTTCTAATAAATGCATTATAGTAGCATTAAACAGGAACTGGCTTGAAGTGACTTCAAAAACATCACTACAATGTCTGTTGCTGACCTTTATTGGATGGGGGGAAAAATCTAAGAAAATCTCTGTGATGTGGTGCTGTAGATAACATCAAAAAAGCTTTTTCAATATCAACATTAATACCAATAGGATACAATCTAAATCTATCAAGAATATCAGGTATTAACTCAATAAGATAAATTTCTTTATACAGACATTCATTTAAAGAAGGCTTCCCTTTCTCTGAGGCAGGAGCATCAAATACAGGATGGATTTTAGTGATTTGATTCACTAATTTAATTACTGGTCTGTGGACAAATAATGAACATTGATTGTTCATCTCAAAACCTGGCATACGTTCTATAATTTTTAATTTTTCCCAGTCCTGAAAAATATGCTGATAATCAATAAACAATTGGCTGCATCCTATATGCTAATAATTTGCATGCATCTTTTCCAAAATAGTTCTTTACTATTGGATAGATTCATATTATTATATTTCCATAGAGTTCTACTTCATATCATCCATCAGGAAAAATTTTCATTTTATTATTGAAATCATCTAAATTAAAATCACTTTTTTCTTTTTCAACTGGGGTTGGATTAGAAATTCCTAGAAGTTCAAATTCTCATAATTTACTGAAAGGTATCTTCATAGAATGCATCAATAGTTTTTGAAATGTTATTCCCCTCATTTGAATTAAATTTACTAAATACATTCCACCTGATTTTCATTTCAGTGACTGTTAAACCATATTTTAATTCAAAAGGATTTCTAGTTAATAATTTTCCTATTACATATGCACCAATTCAAAAATTTATTTCTGGTTCCTTTTGAAAAAAATCTGTAAAATCTATTTTATTTTCTATTAATTCATTCAAAATATCTTTATTCCCAATTGTAGGAATAAATCCACAAATCTGTTTTTCAGAAAGACTCTCAAATGAGCAAGTAATACTTCCTTTCAAATTTTTGACTTCCACAGAAAACACTTAATGTTGTTTTGGTTTAGTTTCATTCCTCCTAAAAAGTGCTTGGATCACAGTCTCCTTCCTAAGAGGGGAGGCCCCATACTGGGTCTTCAAATTTTTGCTTACGTAGCTACTCTGACTCCCTGTATCTATTACAATGCAAACAGTTTTCTGGTGACTTTGACACTTAATCCAAACAGAAAGGGTTTGCAAAAATACTGTTTCTCTTCTGCCTGCAATAGAGAGGAAACTCTCCTTTTGGATATATTTTTGTTCTCTTATTTTTTCTTGCTTATTACACATAATATCATAATGATTATTTTTACAATGAGATTTTTTTAAACTACAATATTTACTTAAATGTCTAGCCTTTTTTAAACAAGAAAAACATCACCTAATAAAGCTTTTTGTCATCTAATGTCATTTCCTTTGCATTAAAACATTTTTCGCTAGGGTGCAATTTATCACAAAAAATGCAATCATTAATAGTCTTACCTGAATTGTTCAAACTTATGAATGATGCTCTTACCTGTTCAATTTTCCTCTGATTTTGACGGGGGTCGATTCCAGAGCAGGCCAGTAGTACCATTTCTTCACCCTTTACCTTCTGACGAAGGAAGTTCTAATGATATTGTTTTTGAAGATTCATGGTTATGCTTCCTTTCCCAGCTGACTTGTACTTCTTTGGGAAGGCAACTTTCAACCAAAGGTGTCAGGAAATCTCTGTATTTTCCTGAGTTTTTCCATGACTTTCTAATGTGCATAATTTACTTTATAGCTCATCATAAAGAGATGGTAAACCAGTTCTCACTCTTCTTGTAGAGGCATTCTTTATGACCATCGACAATAAATCTCACATAAATCTGCACTAGTAAATCTTCACACCTGAAATGTTCCTTTAACAGTTCAATTGCCTTCGGATCGTTATCTACAATAGCTGGGTTGTTAAGCACTAAAGGTTCAGCTTTAGAGCCTGAATCCGTAAATTGCAATAAATATTTAATTTTGTCTTCATCGGCAATAGTTCTGTTTTCAGGGATTTTTTTAAACTGAATCCAAAATGTGGGCTATTCTTTTGCTTCTCCATTGAATTTTTTAATTTTAATTTTCCGTAATTTTAACTTCCTCGATTCTGTATCACATGGAAAGGATACTTCTTTTAATTTTAAATTAATTTTCAAGGAAATTTCAATAAGTTAATCTTTGTAATTTTTAGCTTCAACAAAATCTGTATTAAATAATTGCTAGACATTTACAGAATGCAAAAGTTTGTCAGAAATTTCAGTCTGACTAACATTCAATCTCTGAAATTTATTATTCAACTGACATTTCAAAATTGAAAGTGTTTTTATATAACTTACTTCTTCCAATAATTCTAGTTCAATTTTCTGCAAAGTAAAAGAGAATGCTGTTCTTGGTTCCTTTTGTTTGAGTTTTAAAAGCGCCAAAATCCATCTTAAATTTCAAAGTTCAGTCTAAAAGCATAAAAAAAAAAATTCCATACCATTGAGGGTACAAAATTATGTTGTGTTTCAAAATCAAAAATAAATTTTTTTGACAAATACTTTCAATGTTCCCTTACATGGGGTTTACATCCACCCGATGCTGAAGATATTTTGATATGATGATAAAAGTATTCTTAAAATATGGTTCATTAAGTAAAACAAAGAATTTAACAACAAACACAAAAGCACAACTTTATTATTGCATTTTTACTCTTCTACTACACTGCAAAAGAACCGAAAACATGAAATGACAAATAGCGCTGCTTAGTGGCCAGGCATAGTTCCTTTCACTTTCTAACATCATCTAAAATGATTAAAAGTTTTCCTGAAAGCTTTGAATCATTTGGAAAAGACATTACAACAAATTTCAGCTGTTAGATTACTAGTTTTTATTCTTTTTTAAAAGTAAAGTTTCTGAAAGAATAACAAATTACTTGTTTTCACCTACTTTATTTATTTATTTTTTAACCATAAAGTGGTTGTTTCTTTTGTTACAGTTGAGATCCTGAGTTACTTTATTACAGTATTACAGTTTTAAATATTCATGACATCATATAACATTTCATCACATCGCATCGTATTGAGATGCCATTGTAAATCTGACTTGTTGATTTGTTGAATTTCCGACTTGTTGAATTTCATGCCTGCCTTCAAATCACATTCTTCCAGCAGCACCAAATAAGGCGAAATTCACCATCAAATGTCTAAGAATATTGTTGTAGTTCAATTTGTTAATAAAATGATTTCTTATATAAGGAACAAAGCATCAGTTTAAGAAGCCTTTTTCTGTTGATTCACACCATTAGCATATAGACAATAGAACAGCAGAAAAAGTAAAATGAAAGACGTGACAAAACATCCACTTTATAGTTAATTTAAATTGACCATTTAAATTTTTAAAAATTTTGCTAATTAATAGAATTTTAAGTTAATAATTGCAATATTTGTAAACAATCTCTTTTGAATCTGAAAACATTTTTTTTAATAGAAAAGTTTGTTATGGAATATAGATGATTATTCCTAATGTTCAGTATAAGATGAGCTTATTTGCTATTTTTCCATTATGTGAATGGAACAGTGAAATTTACATAAAAATGATTCAACCTTACACTAATAAACCATTCATGTGATATAAGTCATGTTGGGATTTGAATGGCTTTTACCTTGTAGATTTTGCCATCCACCATGTTGTAGCCTCTTCATATACCCTTAACATCAGTTATTGAATTATGATAATATTTTGCATATAGTTTTCACAAGCGAATTTAGGGATTTGGTTTAAAATTTTGTTTTCTAGTTGAATTTTTCTCATACGCAAAATGTGTCCTTAAAATACTAAACCATTCATCTGATGTAAGTCATGTAGTGCTGCTCACCCTGTCTGGTGGTCAGAGTGCCTGATTACGGTCCTGGGTTCGAATCCCAGTTTGGACATTTATGTAATATTATTTTGTGGTTATACTTATGTTTACATTTCAGATTTAAGCGAATCTTAAATTACTCTTTATTAGAAGTTTTATGCTGTATTTGTTATTTGTGTATATGCTAAGTAAGTTTTATGTTGTATGATACAGTTGTATTGCTGTATCGTAGTACCATTTGGCTTTTATTAGTTGTATTTTTCATGTATTATCATTTTTTAGGGAGTAAGTTTGAAAAAGGTCCATCAAAATGAAAGTGTTCCCAAAAAATCAAATAGTATCAGTTGTAAGTATTAAATTTCCATATGGTATTTTATCTAAATTTTTACACGTTTAATATAATGTATTGCTAAATTTTATATTCAGTTAAAAACTAAAATGCTTGATTGAGCATGAGTAATAATACATAGAATTATGAAATGCTTTGACACATTTTCATTATTAGATGACTGGAATGTTTTTAAATATTTTTTCAGTTTAATTTTAATTATACAGTAATAGTTTCATTATTTGCTTTAGTTAAAAGAATATTTTTCCTTTTATAGTTATCATTTAAATTCCAACAATTTATTTACCAAATTTTATTAGTATGGTAGCATATTATTCCAAAATCTATGAACTTCACCAAATCAACTTCATTAAGCATATTTTGTTGCCAATCTTGGGTTGATATTTTTCAGAATTTTCATCAATATTATCTTAAGGAAAACAGTAATTTGACTGACTTAATTTATATTTACAATTAGTTAGGAAAAAATTAAAAAGAATTATATGTATATGTATGTATGTATGTATGTGTGTGTGTTATAAATTATTTAATTTTCACTTAAAATATTAAATCCATTTCAATGCAAAATTTTATATCAAAATAGTATTTATTAAATTTTATTTAAATTTAAATTGTCAATTTTATTTGCCATCAAAAATAATCATCGGGATTTTATTATAAAACATAAACATTGTTTGAAAATTTGAGGAAAAAAGCAAAAATTAATAAGACTTTAATTTATTAATATAACTAAATTTTAAGTTTCATATGAGAAAAATAATGTATCATTTGATTTGATTTTTTTAAAAAAGATTTTGTCTTTTTGCTTTTTAAATACATTGTTAGAATTTATTATTAAATTTTTATTATAAATTACAGTAGAAGTACTAAAATGTTCATTTATGGTGGAGCATTATTAATGTTTTGTTCAAGGATCTACCCTGAAACCACATAAATAAAATGACTTTAAAATCTGATTAATTTTCTAAGTTTTTTTTTTATATAAATGTGTTTGGTGTTAAAACTCTTCTATAAGTTTACTTTGGTGTAAAAATTTAAATATTATGCTTAATTTTTTGTTAATCAATATACATGTATTATTAGTTTTTTTTTTAACTTTGTTAATTTTATTTATTTTTTTGATAATTTTATTTTGTTTTTTAAAAATAAAAATATTTCATTGTTGAAATTTTCTTAAGAGAAATAACTTAAGTTTTCATGGTAAATAAATAAGGTAAAGTTGTTCTCTGAGAAGTAAAATTCCAAAGGTGTAATTTTTTCTTCTATACCTTTTCCTTATTTAGTAATAATTTTTTTCTCTGCTTCATTGGAACTCGTTCTTGTTATAATTGCTTGGAATTTAAAGCAAAAATTAAGAAATGAAAAGGCTTTATTCAAATTTTCAAATACAACTTTTTTACTTAAAATGTATTAAGCAATTTATGATACAAATGAGGCACAAATAAAACTACTTATAAAATTATTATAATAGTAAAAAAAGCATTAAAGTTTTATAAAGTTAATAAATATTCCTTTAGCTACATTACTTTTATATCCAATCAGTTATATGTAACTTATGTGGAAGTTATCATCAATACTATCATAATTTTTTTAATATATATTTTACATGCCTATAATATGGTTATTCTAATTATTTAACAGGGTTTCAAATGCATCAACATGCAAGAAAGAATGTGGATTTACATAAGAGTCCAAATGTTAAACCTCAAGTTATGCCTCTTAAGAAAAGTGATTTTCAACAAACTCTTGTAAAAAGTGTGGAAGACAAGGTTTTGTCCACAATTTCTTCACCCGAATCTCATTCCTCAATTGATTCATTATTAAATATATCTTCATCTGTCAGAACATCATCTTTATTAACAGATACATATAAAGATATTGATGCTAGACTTTCACAAATAATTCAAAGGTATGTGTGTATAATATATGTTGAAACATTTTTCTTTTAGTGCTTTTAGTATCAATTACAGTCTTGTTAACTTCATTTGGATTTTCATTAATTTTTCTCTTACGATGGTTTAAAGTGTTAACGTTTTTTTCATTTATGTACATAATGTCAAGAACTCATTGACATTTTTATTCTTGTGTATTATTTATCTGGGGAATAAACAAGTAATAAAAAAAATAAAAGTCGAAACCTGTTATAAATATTTAGAAATTTTTTTTATCTAAAGAATTAAAACTGCTCATGAAATAACAGGTTTTCCCATGTCTTCATAATGTAAAATGAGTATCAATTAAAGTTTTTTAATCATTTTAAAATTTTGCAGATTATATAAAATGCTTAATAATTACATAATTGATTAGTATAAATAAAAACTCAATTATACAATTCAAAGTTCTCTGATGTTTAAGATTACACTCTTAGATATGAAGATAAGAAAAACACTATCAATTTTTAACTATTAAAAAGATGTGTTCTAGATGGATTCTGCACAATTTGACAGAAGCTCAAAAAGAGATCTGTGTAAATTGGTGTAAAAAAATTATTAAAAAAAAAAAAAATCAAATTGGGAAAGCAAAATCCATATACTTTATTACAGGTGACAAAACTTGGATATATTCATATATATGCCGGAAACTAAATAACAATCAACTGTATGGGTGCTTCAAAATGAACCGAATCTTACGAAAGTTATTTGTTCATGAATCACTTCCAAGAAAATGATTGCTTGTTTCTTTGGCCTTATGGGACATATTGCAACCATTCCTTTAGAAGATCAAAAACTGTTGACACTTAATTGTATACAGAAATTTGTTTGCCAAAAGTCATCAACGAATCAGGAAAAACATCAAAAACCGTATCATTCTTCATCACGACAACGCCAGCTCCCACACAGCACATGAAACAATTTATTATTCGAAGGATAAAAATATCAAATTAATGTCTCATTGCCCATATTCTCCTGATTTGTTGCCTAAAGACTTTTTCTTGTTCCCATATGTCAAACAAAAAACGCGTTGGCAGTGATTTTCCTCACCTCAAGAACCTCTTGCTTTCCAAAACCATGTTTCTGAGATATCAACTTCAGATTGGAAAACCTGTTTCAAGAATTGGTTTGAATGGATTGAAAAGTGTATAAATCTTAAAGGCGAATATTTTGAAAAACAATAAAATAGTTTGTTCTTAAAAAATTCTTTTTCTTTCTACTTTTCGTAGAAACTTAAAAGGCAACCCTCATACTATTTCTCCATGTGTTCTAAATGAATTAGTCCTAATATGCTAAAGGTTTTTTTAGAGTAATAGCTAAACTAAAGCAGTAAATGATTATAAAAAGTGTATTAATAGAGTAAATTTGATTTTGATTTTTTGAATTTAAACAAATCAAAGACATGTGCAAATGATAGAAAATCTCTTGCAACTATTAAAATTGATATTTAAATATAATTTGTTATTTTATTTCAGGTGTTAATTTAACTTTTAAGGTTGCTTGTGAAATTATTTAAAATTAGAAGCTGTTAATAGTGTTTACCTAACTAGCTGATTATTTGTAATTTTAAGTGCATTTTCATTTTTTTTTAAAAATTTACTATATAATTTAAATGTGTTTATTAAATGTAATATACATTATTTAAAATTGTTTTATATGCTAGTGTTTATATTCTTGACTGATTTTATAAAGTTTTATTTTAACATAATTTAAATTTCACACTTTACATAATATAATAATCACTTTTTAAAGCATTAATAAATCCATTATGTATTTAGAATAATCCTGGATATTTTTGTTAGTAATTTGTTTTTAATTCAACAGTTTTGTGTTCACATCTTACCTCAGATTTGAAAGTGGTTCAGAATGCACTTTACCTTACAGACTGCAATGCAATTAGCTCTTGTGTGCAATAAGTGATTTTAAAGCGACAAACCTATATTTCTATTTTTGTTGTTGAATTTGTTCATCTTATTTTTATATTTGTCTTTAAAGTTTTTTGCATTAAATATTATAATTTAATTATACTTTTTTTAAAATATATTATCTCTTTTAGATGTGAAATAAGCAATTCAACTCCAGTCACTTTTACATCTTGGGAAAAAGAATTTCTAAGAAAAGAAGTCAGTATCACTGATAGTCAAGAAACAAATTTGAGCTCATTACCTAGTTCTCCTGTTGAAACTATTGCCAAAGTTGTGGATAAGCCATCAGTTCCTAAAATATCTCCCTCAGTAAAAGATGTTTCTACAGCTGTTTTTGAAAATGTTAATAATGAAATGGAATGGATATCTGTTCCTAATGGGAAAATTACACCCCATCATCGAGATAGATCTGGTGAATATTGTATTTTTATATGCATATAGATAAAATTATTATATCATTATTAGTCCCATTGTGAAAGATTCAATATCTAAAAAAGGATCTTTAAATTTAAATAGAAAGTTAAAATTTTTTCCTACTTCTTTTTTTTTTTTTTTTTTTTGTAAAATAACAAATAATTGAAATCACAAAGTGTGTATTCTATTTATGTAATATATATAACTATATTCACATTTAATAATTACTATAAACTTTCAAAAATATTTCCTTCATTAATTTGTTAATATTGAAACTATAACAATTTTTCTCTTTTTTGTACCTTCATCCCGGAATTCCCAGAGATTTATTATAATGAATCATCCTTGAATATCATGATGAAGGTTAGAAATAGCTAATTTTTTTAATACCTGACATCATTTTTATTACTTTAGTTTGTAAGAAAATTCTCTTACTTAAAACTCTTTTGTGAATAATTGGCAAATTATTTTTCTAATTTTTAATATGGGATCCTACTATCAATTGTTTGATTTTTTTAAAAGAAAAAAAAATGCACCACACACACATCTAGTTATTTTAAACTTAAAAGTAAATGTATGAAAATTTATTGGATAATTCTTTCACCACTTAATGTAAGTTTGTATCTTTTTATAAAATGTTATTATTTAATAAAAATTTCTAAATATTGAATGTAAGATTGCTTATTAATAGTTAATATTAAAACTGTGTTAGGGTTGTTATGTGACATGCTGTGATAATATTTATATTGTAATAATTTTATGAAATTAAGTTAACAAATATATAAAATAATTATATTGATTGCTTATTTTAATTAAACATTATGTTCAAGGTGTACTTATTTAAAATTGTTTTTAGAAAAGTTGATTTTTTTTCCTTGTGTAAAATATTAAAGTATCATTATATATCATTTATTTTTCTTCTATCATTTCTAGATGCCCTTAAAAAGTTAAGAAGCATAATCGACAAACAAAAGAAAATTCAAGAAGAGTTTCAGAGTAATTCTGATACTATTTATGATGCTACTAGTAATAAAAGTTATCATTTAAATGCAAAGAGTAGTAACGATGTTATACCTGGATCAGAATTAACTTCAGAAAATTTTGCAATTGAAAATCAAATAAAAACACTCCCTGTTCGAAAAACCTGTACAATATTCACTTTACCAAAATACAAAGGATTTAATGAACCTACTTCTGATTTTAAAAAAAAGAGGTATAAAAATAGTGATGGTAAAATTAGTGGTTTTTCAAGTAAGTGAGAAGTTTATTCACTCTTTTAGTATAAGAAAAAAAATATCTTAAAGTTTTTATTATTATTATTATTACAGAATGAAAGTTAAAACATGCATACTTTTTACACAAATATAAAAATTATATTTTTTAAAATGTGACTATATAAGTTTAATTAAATTGCATTTACTTATACTTATTGCAAATAGCAATTTTAAAATGGATAAACGATTATAATTTGTAAGTTACATATATTTTTAAAACTCAGTGCTAATATTGAATCATTTCTGATATAATTCCTATTAAGATATGTGTTTAAGAATGTATATTAGAATGTGTAATTTTTGTTTTATTAATATTTTACCATATCTTTTTTAGATTTTTATTTTCTCAACTTTTGTATTTTAGAAATTGTATTTTGCAGAGTGTTATTTTATTTTACTTTCTGGGGAAAATGTTAATATTAAATATTGTTTTTCATTATTATTTCTTGACTAGTTATTATGAAACTTTTTTTTTTCATCTTTTATTTGAAATTTACAATTTTAGTTTAAAAAATTTTATTTTAATGAATTTTGTTCTTTCTGAAACAGTGTTGTTTTAATGATGCACATATTTTTAATTTTTAAAATATCTACAAAAATTCTCAAAAACTCTCTTTTATAATTTATTTAATATTTTATATAAATTTTCAATAGTTTTATATGATTATATATATATATATATATTATAATCAATATAAAAAATATAAAAATATTTTTGGGATTAAACTTAAATTGAAATTTTTCTCTTCTAAATCAACCTGATAGTTTTTAAAAAGTGTTACATTTATATTAAAAAAAAAAGATCTTTAAAATTTTTGATACTTTGTTTTTGCATATACAAGCTGATATAATGACATTAAGTTTACAATATTTTCAGTTCAAATATTTTCATTAATCTATTGTAATTGTACTAAATATTTTTTAAATTAATAGTTCCCATTTATTTACTTAAACAATGCGAAATGTTGATATACTATAAATTCAAAAAGAATTTTAAAGCTTTAAATAATATTATATGTGTTAAAATGATATAATTTAGAGTTCTATCACTATTTTAATGAAAATTATATAATTATTTGCTTTATTATTTTGAATGGCAATATTTATTATATTAACTAATTATTTTTAGATACTGATATTTTTGGAATTTTTCAACAATTATAAATATTCAATGATTTAATTCGATGATTTTTCTACTAGAATATAATGAGGTTTTATTTAAAATTTTTCTTTTTTTATATTTAAATAGTAGAAAATATTGTGACATTTATAATCATTATTTATGTAAAGTTTTAATGGGCTCTAAAATAAGCATTAAAACTCAACTTTTGCTGCTGTTAAGTTAGAGATTTATACTGTCACTGATATATTTTTACCATTGCTAACTCTGAATTGTTTTGTGCATGCTTAATAAATATTACATTGTATGCCACATTAAAATTAATACTTCACTTTATTTTTCTTAATTCTTTTTTTCATACTCTTGATTATTTTTTTCTGTTTAAGAAATTTACTTTATAAATATTCCAATCCTTTCTTTTTATGCAAAAAATCTGCCTTTGAATGAGCTATGTTTAGATATTGCTTAACAATTTATCTTACACACATGCACAAAAATTTTATATTTATTTTTTTTTTAATCTTTCTAAATGTGCTTTTTTATTTTAAATATCTCTTTGTTACAGAAAACTTTAAAGTTTATTATTTTTCTTTTGTGTTTGTGTAATTTTGTATAATTTTTTTTTCTTTTTTTTGTTAATGTGTTTTTTACCATTATTTGTCATTTTCACATACCTTTATAGATAAAAACACTTTTAAAGTTTGAAAGATAATGTGAGTTTTTTAAAATATATTTTTACTATAATAACTGTTTAATGCATTTATTATTAGAATGATTAAATTCGTCTAATATATAAGAATCCCAAATCTGAAACTCACAAAATTTCCTTTTTAGGCCTTAATGCTATTGAAACTCATACGAAGAAAAGAAAAGTTTTGACTAATAAAGGTAAAATATGTTGTACTTTCTGTTCTATGTTTAAAATATAATTTTCATTTAAATCTAATAAAATTAAGCATTAAGACAAAATCTGGAATATTTTTCCACTTGAGTCATTGTGAAATAAAATGCCAAAAGTAAAAGACAAAAATTTTTAAGCTTTAATCATGGGTGGCAAGTTTCAAACTATTTGTGGCTTCATTTTTGGGAAGTTTAATAACTGTGTGGCTTTAATTTCTCTATAAATTAAAAGCAAATTAGATTGTAAGAGAAAAAGTTATAAATATGCCAAAATAAAAAAGGCAACATGGGATTCATGTGTTGTGGAGAAAAAGCTCACTATTTATATTGGAAGATTCATTGATAAATATTTTACTTATAATTCGTACAAATATTGAAATCATTAAACTAAATCTGGCAATATTTTGCAGTTTAATGTTTTATTCTGAATAGTAAAACTGAGCTATGATTTTTTCTAGTTTAATGGATAGTGTGTAATTTTACATAATATAATTTTTACAAAATATTCCAAAAACTCTTTATTTAGATATAGAAATATATGGTAATAAAAAAAGTATAAATTAAAGGATATAAATATCCATATAAGTTACTTGAAAGTCTTTATTTAGGTATAGAAATATATGGTAATAAAAAAAGTATAAATTAAAGGATATAAATATTCATACAAGTTACTTGATATAATCATGCAGAACTTACCTTTGTATATGAAAATTAGGCTTACTTCTGAATAACTTATCTTGTGGAATATTTAAAATACTTGTATACTCTTCTTTTAAAATAAATATTCAAGAATATGGTTTTTTAATGATGTTAAAAATTAAAATATATATATAATGTATTCAAACAAGCTTCTATAATTATGTAATATGTTCTTTTTTCTCAAATATATAAATAAATTTGAAGAAAATTTTTGTTTTATTTGTTGTAAAAACTCTTATACATTTATTTTCCATTATTTAGAATGGATACACCAAATGTAACTAATGTTACAAAATATGAATGTAACCAAAAATTGCTTTTTATCAGGATATTGTTTACTAATTATATTCAAATTGAATTTTTTTATAGCTGTTCCTATTTCACCTAAAGAAATATCAGAAGAAAATAGCCTTAAGTGTGAAACTAATCAAAATGAATTAGTTTTTAATGAAGATATCATAAAATTAAATAATTCCCAATCAACTGATCAAATTTCTAATAAAGTTAAAGAAGATTCTTTTAAGGATTCAGTGACAATAAACACAAGCAAAGATGTACCAGAATTAAATGGTATGTAATTTTTGTAATGTGTTTTTTATAATAAATTTTATAGTTACATATTTTTTGAATACTGTATTTTTCCATGCATATAATTCATAGTAACCTACATCTGCAGGGTCTTTTTTATGAATAAAAAAAAAACTTTGCATAATGTGAACTCTGTATAATCCACAGCAAATTTTATGTAAATAATCCAAAATATATACTGTTGATATTGTAGTGTCGCACCAAAACTGGAAAATACTAATTTGATAAAATAGATTCTATTTGGATTCAATTCATCATCAAGTGTGATAAATCTCAGGTGAAGACATACATTCTGTTGCCAAACACAATAATCTGGAAAATAATTTTTTAATAACTTTTACAATGAGATGCTGCATATATTAAAACTAAAATATATTTGTTTTGTTAAAGTTTAAATGAAAGAATGAGTTATTTCTGAATTGCCTACTGGATATATTTTTTCTTTATATTGTGTATGCTTTGTCTTCACTGTACATTAGCATGTCCATTGTCTTTTTTTTTTTTGTTACCTTTTCTGTAAGTTTTAGTTAAATATCTGCTGTGTAATTTAGACACATCTCTTCAATATAATAGTAAATAAAAACTGATATTCTTTTGTGAAACTGAATCTGTTCTTGAATCTAATTGAATAAAACTGATCATAGATGAAATGCCTCAACCATATTATTAAGGAACATTTCTTTTAACACTTTTTTGTGAACTTTTCTAAGAGTTTTTTTTTTTTATCAAATTATTCATGACAGTGTTTAATATGTTTATCAAAATTCAAAACTTTTTTAACATATTATTTGGGGATTATATATAGGAAAATACATTAATTGCTTCAAAATATTTATATTTAGGAAATGAATATGTTCGATATAATAAATATATAACACAATTTAACAGTATCTGAGTGAGGTCCTAATAATCCAATCAACTTTTAGATAGTATATACTCTAAACATTCTTCTGCCCGTACCAGTGGTTGTAAAATTACACCTTTTATTATATTTAAATAACCTATAAAAGTGTTTCCTAATTTCTCTCATCCATCTTAAATGTTGCTTTCCGAATTGCTTTTATCTTTTAATTCTAACTCACATATTAGAATCTCATGCTCATGTTTCCTTTGTTTCTTTTCTACTTACCATTGCCTTGTCTCTCATTCTAATTCATGTTGTCTTTCTTTCTCTACAGTTTTCCCTCTTTACTGGATCAAAAATAATATTGTTTATTAATTCTTGAAAAAATAGCTCTTCGTACTGTTTGGGTTATGTAATCACATTCTTTAAATTTATTATTTTAGCATTTGGGAGACTCTGTTTCCCTAACTCATTTGCCCAGTGTTAATAAATCCTTCTTTCAAGATTTACCCAACAATGCACAGGCCATTTTAACAATTAAATGGTATTGAAAATTACCAAATCTTAATCTATCAAACTACATTAAAAATCGTAATTACTTAAGAAAATAATGTTTTCATTTGTTGAACAAACAAATACTTTTGTTTACTTAGTACATTATAAAGTAACCCTTAAGGCAAATTACTCAAATATTTATATCATATTGGAAAATTTATAGTTTTAATTTTCATTCCAACTTTCTTAATTTAAGCTATGCAATACATATTCATGTATCAAAATAATTCAATAACTAAAAAAAATTGCACTTGCGAACCATAATCACAGTTTAACTCATTGAAATTAAATAAATCCAAGAAGATCACTAAATATTAACTATATCAAGTTAGCATCAAAATAATCATTTAGTATCTTTTAGTAATATACATATATGCATATTAATCTTTGAATCTTACATTTTACCATAAAATAATATGAATCAGAATTGCCAAAACAAAAAATATGCCACTATAAGTACTTTCAAAACATAAAATAATTCAAAATTTCAACTCTCTTAAAATATTTTCCACTTTTGTGTCAGAATCATAATTAAAAATCTAAAATTAGTTGTTTTATATAAATATTAAGCATGATCATAATAAATTATTAAATTTCAAGTCTTTATTTTAATCCTACATTTGCCTTTGGCATCTCTGCCATTAATCAACAAGCAACCCAATAAAAAGATGAACAAGTATAAAAACAAGAACAAAGTCCTTTAGTAGCCTCAAAAATGTTGTCAGTCATAAACTTTAAAACTTCAGGCCAGTTCTTGGAGTGAACAGCATCCATATCATCATGACTGCATAATGGACAATGAGCAGAGTCCATCACACTTATTTGATGCAGATGCCTTTGTAGATAGTGTGAATCAACAAGGAAAACAATTTTTTTTATCGTGGATGCTTCTTAATTTGTCAAAATTTCAAATCTATTATTTAAAATGGAAAAAAAAAATTTTTGCGAAGCATTTAAATTTCCATGAAACATTTTTTTATTCAAAAAGTTAATATCCTTATAGTAAAAGGATTATAAAAATTCATATCACAAAATAATTTTAATAGTACTACATATCATTAAATCAAAAATAAGTTTCATCAGTTACTATGTAACATTATAACAGTTTTTAAATCAGTACACATAAATTAGGAAATGCACAATTACTATCAAAATCATTAATTCAATCCTAAAATTTTATATTCTTAATTAGGTACAATAAATGAATAGAAAAATTAAACCTTTCTTTATATTAATGAGCAAATATTAAGTAACCAATGATATTTTGACATTAAAACATACTTAAATAGTTTCTTAACGAAATCAAGCATTATACACTTTTTAACAATGTTATTTAAAATATTACAAAAACTTCTATAATTTATTACATACATTTTTTAAGAAAAAATGTAAAAAGAAGCTTAACAAAATTCTAAAACTAAAGTTTCTTTAATTCATACATAATTAAAGCAAATATTGGTCCTTGATAAAATATGATAAATATTAAAAAGTACTAATTGCTTTATAGAAGACTTATTTATCCATAAGTATATATCATACAGTTATTTTGTATTCTGGATAACAATCTTGAAAAAAATTGCCAAGTGTGAGGTTTTAATAATTCTGTCTTCTCTCAGATAGTTAAATAACACAAAACACACTGCTTTAAGATGTTAAATTTATTATGCATTAAATACACAAACTAATTCAGATGTATTTGACATTTAAAAGTATTCATTTATATCTGCCAGGATCAGGAATAATCTGTGATTAATGAGGTCTACAACAAATCTAAAAACCCATTTAAAAGTTTATCTGACTTTATTAATTTTTTCTATATAATTTTCATTTTGTTAATTTATATTACTGATATTCATTATAATTTTCAGAAAGAAGTCTTTGCATGAATATATATCTATCAAACTTTATCAATAAATAAGTTCTGAGATTGCATAAAAAAATTCTCTAAATCATAATTTTCGAAGTCTGGTCAGAATGGTTGGTAGTTATTTTTTAAAATCAATTTAGTCTAATTTAAGGTTAATTTTTAAAACAGATGTTGAATAACCATGCTGATGAATACCAACAAGTTAAATATATATATATATATATATATATATATAAAGATTGTTTGTCAGTGATAAATAATATGCCATGGAAGTATATTCTAGATTTTTGTCCTTTATTTTTGTAAATTAAAATAAAAATATTAAACACTGTAAAGTATGATAAACTTAATTATGTATATAATAAAAATTTTTAATTCAGATTAATTGCTGAGAATTTTTTTTTAAGTTATGTCCTTATGTTGGCTCTTTTGAGCATAATAAAGAAAAGAAATATCTCCAGGAGTGGAGAGCATCTTGAAATGTGAAGAAGAGCGGGCTTCCTGATGGGCAGAACATTTCCAAAGATGCTCACGATCCATGTCAACATGTTCCCTACATAAAATGCAGTCGGGTGAATTCACAAGCCCTATGTGATATAGATGCTTCTGGAGAAAATCATGCCCAGTAAGTAACCTGAAGCAGGAGACCCCTATAGATCTACGTAGATCTCTGGGGATACATGAGCTGAGGAGGGTCCTCCAAGAGGCATCAACTGCATTCTCTTTGTAATAAATTTTTCACTATTGATGTATAACCAGTTTTAGAAGGAGTTTGACATTTCTCTGGCCAGTAGGAGTATCTGGAGAGTTTAAAAAAGGAGCCTCTTTCGTAAGATTGTCTGCTTTTTCATTACCAGTCAAGCCGCAATGGCTAGGAATCCATTGTAAAGTAATTTCATTTCCCGCAGACAGTAAAGTGTTAATGATGGTCTTAGAGTTAAATTCTATAGATGTAGGTAGGAGAGTATAATTTGCCACTGTATGAATGGCAGCCTGACAGTCAACAAGAAGAACAAATTTCATTTCCGAGAAATCTAAAAATTTTTGAAGAGCCATGTAAATTGCATACATTTCTCCATCAAAATTGTCTGAGTTTTTACCCAAAGGCTCTTTGAGTTGGAAAAATTTGGTGAAGACACCAGCTATCGCTGTCCCAGTACTTCTCTCTGCTGATCCGTCAGTATAAATGTGCATCCAATTGTCGAGTGGGTATCTCTCATTAATAGTAGCAAGAGCAGTAGCCCTGAGTTCTGCCTGAGAGGAAACTCCCTTCTGGACAGGAAGGACAAGGTCGAAAACAGGGGTGGCATATCTCAGCGTACCTGGGAAGACAGGGAGTCTGGCTGTAAGGGCTCTATTATTTCTAGTGCCAAGTGAGCTGGAAATTCTCTGGAATTCTGATAAAAATGTTCGTTGTGTTTTTAGTCTCAGAGTGCTTGGTCGGTAGTTAGTCCAAAAACCATCCCAACTTAGTAACCTTTCACCAAGAACCAGCTGAGAAAAAATTAAAACTAGTTATACACAGTTAGAATTGACCTTTTTACTAGATTGCTGTCAAGTGCTATACATGACAAGCAGGTCACGATTATGATTTGTTTATTACAATTATGATTTAATATAATGATTATTAATGAAGCAATGAACTATTTGAAAATAGTTGATATTTGTTTTTTTAATTTAAATTGAAAGGTTTCCTACAGATTATTTTCGATATGATTCTTCAAATGCATTTATATAAAAAATTATTATGAATTTGTACATTTTTAAATCTATTTTTAATATATTTATGCTCATTGAATTTCTAGAGAATTCTTCAAAGATTGAACATGATGAAAGTAATAGCAACACCTATACCGAATTTGTAATGGGATCTGAAGAGGAGGTGGTTGAAGACTCAAAGACTAAAAAGGAAAATATAAAACCGAAGCGAACTAAAAGTATTAAACGAAAAGCCTCTAAGATTCCAGGTTTGTATTTTTAATTAAAATTAATGTTTATAATATAGCTTGTTTCACAATTGTATACCAAACTATTAGATATACACTTTTCACATATTAAAATCTATATAGTATATAAATTCATACTTAAAAAATATCTTTCTATAAACTATTGATTCTACATTCTTCATTGTAATAAAATTACTTAAAATTTTTAGCTCTTATATTTAAAATTATATCTTTAACTATTTTCATAAAAATGTATGTGATGTTTTAAATTAAGCTAATTATGTGATGTTTTAAATTTCAGTTCAACAACTCATCCACTTATGATATACTTAATTATGATTAATATCTTGACTAATTCCATAAATGCATATTTTCTTTTGTTTGATTACTGTACTATGTATATGCATACATGCTTTGTGTGTGTATATAATTATCTCCAAATATCTTTTAAAAATCCTGTTACTACTTATAATGTTTCTATGATTTAAATAGAGTTAATAATATTAGTTTTTCTATAAAATTTGTACTTAATGAATAGGCTTTTTATTTATTTATTTTATTTGGTAAAAACTTAATTTTTCATATTGTTTAATTCTAACATACAGGATTTCGTAGAAATTAAAAATGGTTAGAATTAGGGGAAAATTCTATTCAATAGATCAAAAAAGTTTTGTATAACTTTTGAAATTACAATTGCAAAGTATATTAAACGAAAATATTAATCAGAAACCACACAAAAAAATGTATTTTAAATTTATTCTAATTTTATCTTTTATGTTTTAGGTTTTGTAAGATAATGAAACTTGTTTAATTTTTGAGCTTTCATATGTTTTATATTTAAATTATATTATTTATGCTTTCATATCAAAAAATTATTAAATTTTAGTAATTATTTTGATTCAAAAGAAATTTGTTATTTTGCTTTGAGTATATTTAATAACATACATTTAAAATTTTAATTACCATTACTCAGTAAAAATTTTAAAACCATTAAAGCACAAAAACTCAAAAAACCATAGCAATTTTTTGTATTTAAGTTGATTAGAATAATATACTACTGTTTATTTGTAGTCCTTTATAAATGATCAACTTCTTATGCATTTAATGTAATTAAGCCATTAGAAGTAAATTTAAAGTGATTTGATTTTTTTTATTTTAAAATTTTTCATTTTGAAACAGATCAAGTGACTCCCTCTCCAAAAATTAGACATTATGATGTGAATGCTGTGCGAATTTATATCAAGCAAAAGAAAGAAGAAAGAAAGAAAAAGTCATTAGAAGAGCATAAAAAATCATTACAAGAGATTCAAAACAAAAAAGAGAGACTGGAGAAGTTGTATTCATACCAGAAACAAAATGTAACTATTTATTTTCAAACTAAATAAGCTTTTTTTAAAATAATGAAATATTTTGTAAAGCTTAAATGTAAAAAATATTATGATTAAATAATGAATAATTCTTTTTCTCCATAAAGGTAACACTTGGAGAAAATAAAGAATCATTTATTAATTTTTATTATCATCATTAATAATGTATATCATGTTACATATTTATTATATATACATAACACATACAGTTGGTGAACAGATAATGAACATAATCTGTTTACAAGACTATGATCGCTATCTGAATTGTTCATTAACTGATCATTGAAGAATGTATAATTTCTTAGTAAATTTATTTAAAAAATAATATTTACATATAACCTTGTATATTAATCAGTCCTTTGCATTAATTTGTTTATGGGCCATTAAAGATTATGTCCAATGTCGATTGCTTTTCTCTCTTTTTCAGGGTTTCCTGGAAGTAATTAATATCATTTTCCTTGTAAAGATTTCCAATTTTACTGACATTAGTGTGATTTGGGTGGCATTTTAAGACCATTGCTTTGACATCTTCTCACTCTTCAAACGATCTTTAATGTCAGATGTCAGTATTGGTCCGAATTCAGATTTGAATGAAATCAAAAGCATTAAGTTTTAGTTTTGAATGAAATCAAAACCATAACTGATGCTCTAATGATGAATCTTGGTTATAAATATTCTATTTGGAAATTTTTTTTTTGCCAATATAGAACTTTAAAGTTTAATAGGCAAGTAACATAAATCAAAAGAGATGAAAAATGATTTTTTAAACGTTGTATTTGGTAACCTTGCACATTAAGTTGCAAAAGCTGATAACTTTCTAAGAATTCATTTTAGTTCTTTGTTCGAACACAAAAGTCTTTTGTAAAAGTATTTGTTGTTTGATTTGCTCTTAGTCCAAACTGTTCTTTAGCTGATCACTCATTGTATTATACTATGTATAATAAATATATATATAATATTTCAAAACTATTTCTTTTTAGTCATTATTTACTCATAGAAATTGAATTGATGTTTTTGTATTTTTTAGCTAATTGTAAAGAATTTTAAAAATTATATTTTTGTATATTTGTTTCCTAATAAGTTTATATAAGTGTTGGTTTTTGTATTACTTATTTTTTGGTATTAATGTATGTTTTGAACTTTAGTTGTTTAAGTCCTTAATTAATTAACCTTTTCAGGTGCACTATCTTTAAAGTTAAAACATTAACAAAAAAATTTGTAGGTTGTCTATTTTGGCCTATATGAGTATACAATGAAAATTTTGTAAAGATTGTCTATACTATTTCGATTTTGTGTGTGTTCCATCACATGGAACACTGTATCACAAAAGTCATAAAAAGCAAGCATTGCAGTGAAGCACATATATGCGTAAGTGTTTTTGCATATAAATGAAAAAACAATGCATTACACCTGTGTAACAGATTTAACATGGTCCAGGGTGGATCATAAGAAGGCCTACTCTACACCAAAAAAATAATAATAAACAAAATAAAGATTTCTGTGCTGTTTTTATAGTTATCCAAGTAAAGTTTTTGGGGCTGCATAGAGGAGCCTGATTGAGATAAACCATCGCTATCATTTTCACTGGCAGCCGACATAACATTATCAGACTGAGACTGATTGATATATATATTTTACTAATTTGATATTGTTCTTTTTTATTTCATAAATTGACAATCATGATAATATAAGTGTGATGAAATATATTCTAGTTTTTGTGTAATCTGATATCTTCTATTCAATTTAAAATATTTGGAAGTTTTAAGTATTTTCTTTATAAATATTTTCCAAATAAAAGAACTCACCAAGTCTTCCTTTCTTTATTTTTTATTGTATGGAATAAAGATTAATTTGTTTATTATTTATAAGAAAAGAAAGAAAATCCTTATTGTATTGACTTTTACTATTTTCTGCAAAAAATTTTGTTTAAAGAAATCACATGGCAGGCATGAACAAAAAAAAAAAAAAAAAAAAAAAAAAAAAGAGAGAGGCTACTTTTGTAGTGAAAGAAAGAACTTCAAGTACTTATCTTCATAAATAAATTTTATTTAAATTGTATCAATATTTAGGAGTATTTTTTTTAATATTATGATAATCCACCTATATATAAAATTTTAATTAATATAACATATTTATTTATTAATTTTGCTAATGAAATATTATACTAAGTGTAGATACCTTTATTATATAGCTTACTTAACACTGAATAGCAAAAATGAAGTTATATTATATTTTTAATATTTAATTATAGATATTTATATGTGTTTTTATATATATTATATTTATGTACATTAATTCTTTTATTATCATAATAATTTCATATTGTGTCATTATGAAAGTAGAATAGTTAATGATATAATTGGGAATAAAATCTTGAGAAATTGTAATATTTTTTAAATCATTCCAGTTGCATTTTAATTAGATGAATGAAAATTTGAATATATAATACATGATTTTTAATTTGTAAAATTCCATAAATTATTTATTGGGATATTTCTATAGAAAATTTTAAAAATATGTTTGCATTTATGCTATTTTTACATTGTGATCTAACTTTAGTAAATAATTTTTGATTTACAGGTAGTTCATTGTAATTTGAGAAAAAAAGAAGAAAATGTTCAAAAACTTTCATCAGTTCAGTCTAAAGCTGAATATCCAAAAGAAAGTGATATGTTGAATGAACAACAGTTAGATAATACATTTAATTTCATTACAAATAAGGAAATAACAAATGATGTGACAGATTTTAAAACTGAAATTAGAAAGCAAAATTCAGTTCCACATACAAAAGAAATATCCATTCAGTGTGATTCTAAGAATATTTATTTGTCCCCACAACATTCAAAAGAAAGACATCTAAAAATGGATCATCAGGAAAATGCCCCGAAAAACTTTGATCAGAAAAAAGATTATGAAAATAATATTGCATTAAAGGAAAATTCTCTAGATGCACATGGATTAAATTCATCTTTAGAAAAATTTCAATCAGATGAAAAATACACAAATGCTTTTGCTTCATGTTCTTCTCACTCAACTAGTCAAATATCAGAAAATAGTGATGTATTTCATGAAAGACTACAATTTGAAAGCTTTACATTCCCCACTGGTAAGTTGCTAAATTTCTTTAAAATAATTATCATATATATATATATATATATATATATATATATATATATATATATATATATATATATATATATATAAGATTATCAACTGAGTGAACAATTGAGTAATGGAAGTGAGTAATATTTATTAACCACAGCAATTTAAGAATTTTCTTTTATATAAATTGTAATGTTAAAATGCCAATATTACATTATGTTTCATAAGATCAAGTTACTATGAGGAATTCGTAAGGCTAATATTCATAATTTTAATAATATTTAAATAGTTATTGTCTAGTTCATGTAAATGACATTTAAATTCTCTAAAATTTTAATTTATATATAGTTATATAAAACATATTGTATATAACTGTATTGTTTATTGATTTCATCATAGTAATAATTTTGTTAAAATATTGGAATGTACTTTATTGATTTTTTAAACTTTGTTGTAAAGAATTAAAAGTAATAAAAAGGTAAATTTAAATGAAATTTTTAGTATTCATTTACTTTTGCACATTAGTGATTTTAATTAATCAAGACACTCTGATAGATAAATATTGAAATATAATTTATTTCCAATCTAGTTGTAAAGCGTTAAGAATGTGTAAAGCAAATTTATATGAAATTGCAAAAACTTATTTATTTTTTCACCTCTGTGATATAGTAAGTTATCAAAACATTTTGAATGACCAATATTTTACATTAAGTAGAATAAGAATTTGCTTAGAGCACAAATTTTTTAGGAGTTTTCTTAATTTTTTTACATATAAATCTTATCAAAAACTTTTTTTAACAAGGTTTTTTCTAAATAATGATTTCTGACTTTATATTTTCAAACAAGTAAAATTTTTCCAACAGTTTCATTACATATCTAATTCAAATGTATAGTGAAAAAAAAGAGCTGGCTTTACTCTCTGCAGATATAAATGATGATATGCTATTCCTCTTTCCTGTCAGCTGTGATTATTTTTAGAGGTTTTGAATTAATTTTAAAATAAAAATTTTGATATAATTAGTTACACATGAGGACTGATTTTACTACTACAAATTAAATCCATTTTTCTTCTTCTCTTACCTTTCTTTTTCTGAGTTAGTATCTGATTAGCTAATACTTTGACTATCATCTCAATAGCTTGTAAGTTCAACTTCTATCCTGGACATATATATTGATTGTCCTTCACAATACTTTTAAATCTTTAGTCTCACTTGAATTATCCCTTTGATGCAAAATGTGTTTGCAACATGCTAACATGTTTTTTTTTTTTTTTTTTTTTTTTTTTTTTTTTTTTAATTAATATTGATACATAAATGCTCTTTAATTTGTTTGCATATTTTTTTGTATCTGTTTTATTCTTTTTGTAATCCTTCTTAAAACTTTTGTAAGATTTTATTATTGAAGACAATGTGTTTGTGCGTAAGCAATAAATATGCGAGAAATCCAATTTGCAGTCAACAGTAGATTGTTTATTAACACTTAAATCAATACAGAACAAAAATTGTGTTGCATATAAGTAAAAGCAATGAAAAAGAGGTTGCCACTTACAATAAAATTCAAGTGAGAATAGAGTAAATTACATTTGCTTACAAAAGCCTCATCTACATGGAATTAAACATAAACGCAATGAAAAAAAGGTTTTGTTTGATTTAAGTCCATATATTTCTTGTACTGAAAAATTAACATGGATATTGAAGTATGTAACTTTTATAGAATATTGTTGAAATGGTTAAAATACTTAATACCTAATCTTAGACAAATATTTGAAAAAATGTGATATGCTGTTGTTAGGTTTTCAAAGAATTTAGTTTGGATGATTATTATTGGATTTTTCTAAATCAAATAATAATCATGATGTCATATGATCATATAAGTTATTTTTATATTCTCAAATCAAGAGATCATATCATTTCAGTAATTTAATATTGATTTCAATCTGAACATTAATTTATTTTTATTGCTTTCTTTTTCGTGATACTTCTATAATTGTACAACTTCTACTTATTGAACATATTTATAAATTTTTTCAATATTGAATCTGTTGTAGGATTTCTGAGTTTGTCTTATGTTTAATTATCTGTAAAAATGTAATGTAATTTATTGAAAATGACCAATAAGAAGCCCTTATTCATTTACAAAGATCTAGACAAAAAAATTTCAAACAATTTTCACAAAAAATTTCAAAGATTTAGACAAAACTTATCAAAATTACACTTTTTTTTTTATCTATTTTGAGAAGTCTATTGGAAAATTTCATATCAAAACTTCAATATAAAATATATTTTTAGTAAAGGTTTTTCATTTTTTTTTTTTTTTTGCTGAATTTCTTATAGAATTTACAAATAAGTTGAGTAATTTTGAATATATTTTTTAAATTAAAAAATCCTATTTATGTAAATAAAAGTGTGAGAGGTACAGGAAAAAAGAAAACTGATGTTTGAAAAAGACAAAAAAATTCTGACTTTTCTTTATCTGACTACTCCTAGTTATTCTTTTTTTTTTATCTCTGTGCAAATTCTTTTATTAATAAGCTTGAGATGCAGACAAACAACTATTTACCAATCCCTCCCCCCCCTTTTTTTTTTTTTTTTTTTAGAAATTGTTTTGTATCTTTAAAGATTTTTGTGAATTGTTTAAAACCTATCCTATTGTGGAGTTTTCTTTGATTGCTAAATGCTTTTCTCATGAAGAAAAAAAAGTCTTAACTGAAAAAGAAAATACTGATAGCATTTTAATTTACTTGAAAAAATTCCTGAAAAAATAGGCATGGATTTATACCCAAAATTTAAAACCATTCTTAGAATGTCTCAATTCACAAGCCAGAAACTGCATGTAAAGAAAAACATCCATTCTTTATAATGTAATGAATATTGAACTATGTGAATTTGTAACAGGTTTATTAAAGCATATGAATACCATGTCTTCATGGTAAAGAGAAAAAGTGTAAAACTTTCTGGCCTTCATGCTAAAAACAATTGCAATACCCATTTTGCATTCATCAATTTAGGGGTTGAGATGGAACCTTAAATCTTCCATTCCAAAGTACAAATACTTACCAATAGAATATGTTAAATCTGCACTAACAATGATATTAACATTTTTTTATGATAATTGTTTTCTTTTAGGTAAATCAAAAAAAACAGAAACTTTGAGGAATTTGATGAAGTCTATTGCTGAACTTTCTGAACCATTTGAGCATTTAATAAGAACCAAGAAATGGGTAGAAGAAAGTCCACCTCCTCCTAAAAATAAAGTTGATGAAGAATCTCCTCCTTCTTCTCAAAAATCTTTTCAATTTAACTATAATCCAAAAGTAAATACCAGCTTTATAATAGATGTTGCCAAATCTCTTCATGCAAAAGAGGAAAGTTTCAAACAACGAGTTACAGGTAATGTTTAATGTTTTTTGATATTAATGTTTTTCTTAAGTGATTTTCTTAAATTATTTTTCTTAAGTGATTTTTGATACTAATATTTTACTTAAGATAAGTTTTTCTTAAGTGATAATTATACTATCATAGCTCTCATTAAGGAGTTATACTCTTGAAGAAGAACTTGATTTTGTCTTGGAAAATCATATTTCTATATTTTTTAGTTCATTGAAAATTTCCAGTTTACATTTCATATTTTTCTGAAAGTGTTATATATTTATTTATTTACTTTTTTATAATTTATTGTTTATATTATAATTTTGTAGTTGTTAGCTGTATAATAATATGTATAAAATATGTATATGTATGATAAATATATGTATAATATATAGTAATCAAAAATGTTGAGAAATCTAGTTGTTTTCAATAAAAATGAAAATTGTGTTTAAATTTATTTCTTTCAAATTTATTTTAATATTTTTCTCAAGGAGTTGATATGAGATTGTATGGTAGTTCAAATAAAAGGATAAACTTTAAAATGTAAAAGGTAGAAATTTTTTATTAAAAATTTATTCTAACTAAAATATTTCTTTTTACAATACTTGTTCTTAAAGAGCAATTTTTATTTTGTTATCCAGGGTATATATGCATAAACTTTTCAAAATTCTTATTTGAGAGCAATCTACATATGACTGTGAGAAAAACAGGCATCTTAGGGGTTGATGCCGCAATATCTTTAAATCTGTCTTTATTAATTTTAAAACTAATCTAATTTGTTTGAAAATTTACAACCTTTTAAAATGGAATGGCAGTTCATCAGAGATCAGTTGTATTCTGGGGATAAAAAATTTCCACAGTGCTCTTCCTTGTTCGTTGAGAATATAATCATGTTCCCCCTGCTTTTTGACTGTTTCATCTCCCCTTACACTTTTTTTTTTTTTTTTTTTTTCCAAAATGGCAAGATTTCCTCTTTTACGTTTAAGAGTTCTATAAAATATAAATCAAATCTCGTTATTAAGAAATACACTTATGTATACTTTAAAGACTTTTACGTGCACATTGCACTTTTTCTTTTATAATACATATTGATTATATTATACTAGTGTCAAATTAATATAATTAGCGTGCTATGAGCACCCTATTCTTTTATGCTATAATTCAGACAATGGTAGTATTTTTTTCATTTGTTTTGATGATAAACTTGTTCATTCATCTGATTTTTATCAAATTCTTTTGAAAAATAAATGGTTAAAATGTTTTACAACATAAAAACCATTCTTTTTAAAAAATAACTTTTTTAATCTTAAATTAATTATTTTCTCACAATAAAATCATTTTTTCAATTATCAAGTTTTTTTTATTCTTGTAAACCATACAAAAATAAAAACATACAAATACAAAAATAATGATTGCTTTATTTGATACAAAAATAATGATTGCTTTATAATTTTTTATTATTTATAATAAATATTAATGATGTCTTGAAATTTTAGGTCTTTTTTTTTCTTTTAAATTTAATATTTTATGCCTGTATTTTGAAATATTTGCAAATATTTATATTTACATCTGTGTTTATCATGACTTCATGTTTATCATAATAATAAGTAATTTTTCAAGTAATACGTGAAAAAATGTGTAAATATGAATTTTAATGAAATAAGGACTTTAACTATTAGAAAATTAACAATTATTTGTGTACATTAAAAAAAAGTTAAATCAGATCTAAAACTAAAATGCTGTTTAATGCATTGAGTTATATTTGAAGTTTAAAAGTTTAAATTTAGACTGCTTTTCCAGTAAATTAAAAACTAAACAAAGTTCTTGAATGGTATCTTTCAAATTATAAAGTCATTCAGGGACTGTTATCATTAGTCCTAATTATTATTTTTCTTCATCATTATTGTAAGAAAAATACTTCAGTAGTTAGTACCTGCATTAAAAAATCAACTTTCAGAAAGTATTGCATGGAAAGGAAAAGCCGGGTAATCTTATAAATTAACTGGCTACCTAATTTGACTACTAAGAAAAAAATTTAAATTCTGGTAAAGGTAAGGTGAGGGATGTAAATTTGTTTCAGAGGGGCGTGATGTCTTTCTTCTTTATTGTTTTCTGGGAATCAATAATATCATGATCTATGTCATTTTGTAAAATGACATAGATCATGATGTTATTGATTCCCAGCTTTATATTTTCACATGACATGAGTTGATGAAGGAGAATTTTCAATTGAGGAAGTGTGTCTTTGTTAGAAAACCTGATTGAGAAATGTTAACTTTTCAGAGGAATTGTATAATACAATCTGATCTATATATATAATTGATCTATACAAAAGTTCCCCATAATATATTAAGATGTGTTAAAAATTATAATAATTTTATATAAGTTATTTTACAAATGCTAGATAAACCTAAAAGAAAAATTAAAAATTAAACTCTTTTTTAAAAAATTTTATTTTAACACAATATTTAAATTTTTTTTTATTTTTATGGTAATTTTTTCTATATTGAAATTTTTCTTCATTTCCATTTTGCTTTTATTTAGCACTTGGAAAATAATATTTTAAAGAACTTCAGAAATATGCCATTGTGGATAGTAGGAAGTTTTTAAAGAAAATAGACTAAATTATACCATTTTTAATGCAATGCATGTTATTTTTAATAATATATCTATGATTTTTTTTATATTTTTCTATTTATTGTTTTTTTAATCATTTAATTACTTATTATTGTAAATGATATTAGTTTTTATTTCCTTTAATTTTATTATATTAATAATCCTAATTAATGTAGTTTATGATTGCTAAAAATAAATTAAAGAAAAAAATTAAATGATTTTATTGTTGGTAGATATTACTGTAAAAGCATGAAATTTCAAAGATAATGTAAATTTTGAAAATTTGGTCTGTAAAATTCACTTTTGTATTATGGAAATCCTGTTTTTGTTCTTATACTAGATATTTATAATTTATTATATAAAACTGTGCATTTATTGTGAGAATCTGTATAATATATGCTTTTAACAATATATACTCTCAAGCTTTTTTAGGTGATATTTATTAAACTATGCATGTTAATAATTTCCTTTATTTAGTTTTGTAATACTCGATGTTTTCTTAGAATGTATTATTACTTAGCAAAAAAGTTTGAAAAAAAAATTTAATTATTACTCCAACTATCCATTTCTGTTTTTTTTTTTTTTTTTTTTTTTTTTTAATAATTAAAAAATAAGAGAGCAAAAAATAGTAGGCTCTTTATGCATTGTTTTCAATAGCTATCATTTCTCGTTTAAAACTTTAAATGATTTTCTAATTTTTAGTTATTAACTTAATGATTTAAATATTATTTTTAAAATTAATATTAATTAATAACTTAAATATTTAAAATTAAATAAATATTATTTTTATATTTAAACAAATTTATAATTTTTATATTGAATATGTATTTAAATAATTAAAAATATTATTATTCCTGATTATAGGAAATAAGAGATCCATATTTGTACTTACTAATAATGCAACATCCAGTATCTGTACAAAATACTTTAAATGTTTAATGATGTCATATTTTCATTAAATAAATATATAATAGTATGCATAAGTGTAACAAAATATGTATATGGAACATAAATATATAAAAATAAAAACTTAGTAGCACCATAGACCCATGGTACCACGGCATACAGTTGACACATCTGTTTTCTTGACTAAGGGTCCTGTGATGTAAAGAATGTGTTCTAATTAAGCAGTCAGCCTAACTTAAAACACCTAGTATTTAGTTTCCAAGCATGCTTATACCTTGTTTATATCACTGAAGGGATGAAAATTGAATAAAGAAAAGTAAAATAGTTGTTTTAATGCTCTAAATGAAACTCGAGTTTTCTGAAGTAGTTTTTATTTAATTCAATCTCCTTTTCAGATGTCGGTGATACTAGTCAATTATATGAAAAAATTGTTGAACAGAAATTGGATTTTGTTAATCCTGAATCAAATAATATGAGAAAAGACCAAAATTTAAATTCAGTTCCCCATTCTGATGTGAGTAAAGAATTTATATTTACTTCATATAATTATGATTGATTATTGGAAAATTAATTCAATGTTAATATTTTAGATTATAAATAAATTTAACATGTTTTATTTTCATTATTTAAGTGTATAGTTTAATGGTTATGTATAAAAATTGCTTTTTAATTTTTTTGAGATATCATAATTATATTGTTCTTTATAATATAAATTTTAAAAAAATGACTTATTTTGAATTTATATATATATATAACTTATATGTGTGTGCGCTATCTTAAAATAAACTTAGCACAATCTCTCTTAACATTCTTATATTGCTTGATAGTAAAATTTCATCTGTTACATTTTACAAATAAAAATAACAAGATTTTATTTGTATTTGTATTATTGTTAAGTTAATAATAAAAATAACAAGATTTTATTTGTATTATTAACTTAACATATCATTGTTATTTTCAAAAGATGCAATTTAATATTCTTTTTAAAAAATATTAAAAAGGGACATGCCAATAAATACCATATTACTGAAAATAGTTTATAATTAAATTATGTAAATATGATTTTCAAATGTATGTTATTACTGCAGAGTTTTTACAAAACATTTCAGAAATCAATGAAACCATGTAATGAAAATTTGTTTATTCATTAAGGGTTTGAAAGAGCATGTTATGATAAAAACTTGTCAATGTTTACTTAGGAAGAATCTTAGTACAAGTTACACTACTTGAAAGCATTTTCCTTATAACTCTACTTTCTCATATTGTCTATATTCAGTATAAAAATACCAATTTTAAAATTCAGCAAAATTTTTTAAGTAAGGTTTGTACTTATGTGTAGACATTTTTTACTCTTTATTTTCTGAAAATCTCATCCCCTCAGGGGGTTTACCTTCTTTAGGTAAACACGGGTGTCACAATCCCAAGGTACCCTTTCCTCTTCTTTATTTTCTTCTCTACTCTTCTGCTTTTTCTTCCTTTTCTCCCTCATTGTGGTTGCCTCGTAAGAGGTTGAGGGCTCCCCTTGAGTAGCTTTCACCGCTCTGTTGTTACTAGCTACTCCTGGGGACTAAATCACCCACGTGTTTGCCGTGCGTGGAAACCCGTGTCCCTGCAAAGGAGGATCCTGGTAATTGAGGCCTCCTGAGACCAACACATTGCTTTGGCCTCTGCTTCAGGTACACGGGAGGTGTGTTGTGGTCCTCAGCACATCAATCGGCTTTATGGATCAAGTGATCGGTACATCTACTGGGTGACTCGCTAAGGGTGGAGTCCACTTCAGGGATGTACTGTGAGCGTATAGGGACTGACTAGCACTGGTACAGATAATCTGTATCCCCTCGTAGGGCTCCGTGGTGGGTGGTGCCGTCTGGTCCCTGAATTCATATTCATCCTATATGGATAAAAAAATTTCTCCTCACTCCCTCGGGAGCAACAAATGTTAAATTGTAGTGCGAAGTATTTTGTATTTACAAGAATTGGAAATACCTTCGAATATGTTTCACCTTTCCTCATTGAAAAGGGTATAACTTCTTACCTTGGAGAAGTTAAATCTATTAAGAAGTTACGATCGGGTGTCCTGTTGATAGAGACTGCATCCGACAAACAATCAGTACTACTGCAAAACTTGAAAGCAATTGGTGACATGGCAGTAACTGTGGAACCGCATAGAAATTTAAATTTTTCACGAGGTGTTATTTCTTCGGAGGACTTGTTTCATACGCCTACCGAAGAAATACTGGAAAATTTAAAGTCACAAAAAGTCTGCGCTGTGAAAAGAATCACGATAAAGAGAGATGGCATTGTGCTAAACACAAAGCATCTCATTTTGACATTCTCTACACCAGACTTGCCACAAGACATTAAAGTGGCTTATATGTGATGTTCAGTACGGCCTTTTATCCCTAATCCGCTAAGATGCTTCCAGTGCCAACGATTTGGACACTCTAAAATGGCTTGCAGAGGAAAACTCATATGTTCCCGTCCTTCTGACGTTGGCCATGAAAGTACCACTTGCGAAGCCAAAGAAGTGTGTGTCAATTGTAAAGGTAACCACACTTCTTATTCTAGATCTTGTCCCGTTTGGCAGCAGGAAAAGGAAATTGTTACCATCAAAATCAAGAACAATGTCTCCTATTTAGAAGCTCGCCAATTAGCTAATTCCCGTACTCCCACTCCTGGTGTAAGTTATGCAAATATAACAAAAAAGGTAACCCGATCCTGCAGCACCCAAACCGACACAAACTCTATTCCTACAGTTAACTTGCTCCCAAAGCAAAAAACGACAGACATTTCTGCACCTCTAATTGCCAAATCAACTTTGGCAAAATCAAAAGCTTTAAAGGCTAGAAAATTAAAACTGGCCAAGGAAGGCGTGCGAAAGTCTTCGCTAACTGCCAGAAAAGCTCTTCTGTCTATGGATGCAGACACTGTCAAACTGCATCCTTCAGATGATGATTTCATGCTGGAAGATTCATCTGAAATGACACTGAGCAATAGTGACAATGGTTAGACTGTATTCCATTAAGGACTTCCTTTGTTTCATGGAATTGTCGAGGTTTTCGGACTCGAAATATTTTATCTTCTTTGTCAATTTTTATTTTTTCCTGTTATATGAAAAGTACATATTTTCATGGTTGAGAGAGAGGTGATTCTCTAATATTTTTGTATATTTAATGTGTGTAATTAATGTTGAAAATTCAATTCCAAATTGTGTTTTTATAAGAAAATTGTGTTGAAACTGCAATATAATAATGAACTTGAAACAAATCATTTCTATTATAGTAAATATAGTGAGGATTATTCAACCATTAGTTTAATTTTCACTGTTAATATTATTTAAATTTTCATTAGTTTGGTTAAAAAAATAGTTATCATTCCATTCCTATGTCTTGATAATTGTTGTCAAAATATAAGAAATTACCACTGTAAAATAAATTTTTAATGAGTCCTAGAAAAATCTCATATCTTGATAAAGTCTTTAAATACTTTTACAAAAATTTTTAATTCAGAGTACAAGTAATAAATTGTTTATTAAATTATTAAAAACTTTTTATTTTTCTAATGAATAAGGTAAATTATTCTGATTTTATAATTTCCTCATATATTTGACTATAATATTGACTTTACATAATCAATAAAAAGAGTATTTTTTTTTTATTCACAGGATGATGAAAGTTTGATTGAAGGTTCTCTACACTCAGATGATGAAGTTATTTCAAATGAAAGTAATGTGAGTGTATAATGGACATTAATTAATTTCTAACAATTATTTATTTAAATAAATTATAATAACATGAATTCTTTGAGTAAAATAATATATATATATCATATTGAGAAGCTATGTTTGAGGGAAATTTGTTGCATTTTATTGAAATAAAATGTCTAATTTTGTACTATATTTGCAAATTGACTGACTAATATATACTGAATAAAAACAGAATCACGAATAAATATTTCAAAATGGGAAATGTTCAGAAGTTTTAAAATTCATGTATCTTGTTTTGAAACTGATGTATCAACAATCAAGTTCAAATCTAGAAATATTTTGTAATTCACATGGTTATAATTATCAAATATATCAAATTACACTTACCTGCATGAATAATATGATTAAGTTTCACTTTAAATGTTATTGCAATTCACAACATTGAAAGGCTAATTTTATTTTGAAAAGAACGGGATTGATTGATTTTTTCCTAATAGTCTATCAAATATGAAAGGAGTATGAAATTTTTTAATTTTTCCCTCTTTTATCAAAATTCTAAATTTTAAAATCAGTTTAACTTGTATCTTTCAAATATTTACTATAGAACAGGGATTGCCAAAGCATTGATCACAAACCATTAATAATTTTAAAGGCATTTTCAGTAGATCATGTCAAAGTTCTGGTTAAATAATCTAATTCTCCCTTGAGTTCGTCGAGCTGGCAGTTGAATGGTTAGCGCTCTTGCCTTCGGTTCAACAGTTCGTGGGTTCAAATCCCACCTTGAGCATGGTTGTTTGTGGTGGTTCGGAATCCACTTTAAACCGTACTTCCCTGTCTAATTAGCCCTTGTGTGCAAAAAATTACCGTTGAGCGACAGACAAACCAAACCAATCTCCCTTGAGTTCCTTGTTGAGATGACAACAGTAGCTGCTTATTTTTCTGGTATGTCTACCATTGTCAGTCTCATCTCATAGTCAATTATGTAGCCATAAGGTTGAGCATATTATGTTTTCATATGTATATTAGACATTTGCTAACTTGAATAATTTAAATTAATGATTTATACTGTCTTGAGTCTTTTCTGATAACAGTATGCTCAAGCAACAACAACAAAAAAACTGTCACTTTTATTCACAATGGAAATCTAATTTCTATATCACTCAAATAAAGGTAAAGTGTATGTTTCTATTTGCTGTATATGTATGAATTAGAAAGAAAGGGGATATCAAGCATCACTTCAAAATTGTTCATGCTGTTTTTTAAAAAAATTCTTTCTAAATTCAGCCCTGAGGAAAGAAAAGGGAAAGCTGCCAAAATCTGAACTTAATGCTCAGTAATCAAGTTTTTCAAAACTATTAAACGAGGAGGGAAAAATAACATTCGAGGCATCATTCAGAGTTTCAAATGCTATTTTTCAGAATACAAAAACTGAAGTAATCAGAATCATATTTTTAGAAATTTTCAGAACCATACATTTAATGTAGGAGAAACATTTGATATCTTCAAAAGTATATATTTTTATTTATTCACATGAATGAGTAGAATAGAAAGTGTAAAGAGATTTTCTGTGAAAAAAAAATCTTTTGATGATAGGTGGGGATTTTTAAATAGATAGGAATTTGTTCATAAAGTGTATAGCTCTTAAAAATGTTTCGTTTGGATTTTTAATGGAATAATTAAAAAATAATAAGAAAATCAGTATCTGAACAGGAAAAGGAATATTTTTAATCAATCTAGAAAAATATTTTAAAATTATTTTTTGATCAATAAGAAAAGAATAACTTAAAAAATATGATCAAGGTCAATTTAATAAGTGAAATACATATTTGAAATATAGCTTTTCAAGTCATAAAAATTATTTATTCCTCTTTTGTTTAATTTTGCATGTCTCAAATAATAATTTATAAAATCTTAAATTAATAATTAATTAAATCTTAGATTACTATTTTGTATTTATTAACGCTTGTATTATTAAAATATATTTACTTATTTATTTAGTTCAAAGTCCTATTAAAAAGAAAGATATTTATCATATTTAAATTTAGTATTACTGTATCATTTTGTATTCATGTACAGGATTACAATATAATTAATCTTGTTAGCATAATGTTAACCTTAATTATCTGTTAATGTGTAGCATAGCCTCACGAAGTCTGTCATGTCACCTTCAAGTCTATCATTTAAACCTGACATGTTTACTTTGGAATTAAATCCTGATCCATTCAATTTCATAAATACATGGATTCGGAAACCACTTGGTAAGAAAAGCTTGTAAAATTGATATCAGAATCATATAAATTTTCTTTATATTAATTTTATTAAAATATCATTCTTTTATTCATATGTAACACTACATGAAAGCTAATTATTTTATATTTGAGTAAATATTGTGTAATATTATTTCTCTTATTAAAAATCAAGAATTCTTTATCTAAAGAAATTTCTGTTTGAGATAAAATGAATTAATATAATTTTTCTCTGAGCTATCAATTTTAATTTTTTATGTTAAAATAACAGTTAAGTTTTTATTAAATTATTTTTCCATGAAAACAAAATTAAAATTTGTGATTCATTGTGTGAAGGAAATTCAATTTATTATGCTATAAATTTACTTCACTTACCTTAATACAACTATGAAGATAAATAAATTTTTAATTATTAAATTATTATTTTAATATTAAATTGTTTGTATACCAGCATAAAAGGAACTATTTTAGAAAGAAATTAATGAATGTATTTAAAAAAATTGTGAAATACCATATACAAATTGATGTACCTTTGATTTCAGCTATGTATTTGTAATTGAATATTTTTCATAAATTGTAAGATTTATTTTCGAGTATTTAGCAAATTTTGTATGATAACATGTCAATCAGTTTGTTTCATTGTTATAAAATATCTGTAATTTTTATGGCATTAATTTAGAAAATGATTTAAATAAAACGTATATATATTTCATTTTCAATTGATAAATTTTCTGCCAATTTTCTTAAGTTTAAGATGCAAACACTGATCAACTGTTACCAAGCTCTTTATATCAGTATGTTAATTCCTACATTTATATCATTAAATTAAAATATGATGAGATTAAAATAATCGCATGTAGGTTTGATTATTTTTTATTGCATTTTTAAATTTTTCAATGATTAATTTTTTGAAGAATTGTTCTCAGAAATCTTCTGAACAGCATAGTAATGCTTTTTCCAAGTTGCATTACCTGAATACTTTTTCATCAATCTGTAATAAAAGATAATAAAATGTTTTTTGCAGCCTTTATTCATTTATTTATTTTTCAATTTTCTAATAAAACCTTTAAATATATTTATTAGGAAAATGTAAATTCTATAATATATTTTCTGCATGCACCATCTATCTATATATATATATATATATATATTACAATATTTACATGAATGATTAATTAGAAGAATAAAATAAATTATTGCTATATTTGTTTAATTCAGGTATAGAAATTGTTTAAAAAAATTAATTAATTAAAAAAAATGTTTAAAATTTTCCAACTTAGAAATTGTATCTCTATATTAAAGATAGTTTATTCCTGAATTAAATATTACTCTTTATTGGTTATATATTTAATTTTCCAGAACTAATATTTGCATCTTTTAAATATATTAATTGCAGGTTGATTCAGATGTAGATTATTGATTAATGTTTTTTTTTAAAAAAAATAAGTATTTTAAGTTTGTACATGAGCCTTGTGAATAAAGTATATGTAATCATAATATTTTTATGTTGCTCTGATGTTGTTTTAAATTTAAGATATACGAACAAAATCATTATTTTCAAAGTTTTTTTTTAATCTGTTAATAGGGTAAAATTGTTTTATTAATTAAATATTGTATTATTGACACAGTTATTCCTTCATTTGAAGAAAAGCAGAATGTTAAATCAAATGAACAGCCAGCCTCAGAATCTTCCCACTCCTCTAAAGAAATAAAATACTCTGTTACCAGTCCACTTTTTCCTCAAAGCAAGAATTCTGATGAATATTCAATTCAAAGTAATAATCAAATAATATCTAGCCATGCAGCTTATAGTACAGAAGTATCGAAAAATAATGAGATTTCTCATAATTTAAATGATAGTTTATCTACTGAAAGTAAAAACAAAATAGTAACTAGCCCAAGCGCATCTCCTCAAAGTAGTACTTCCTCAAAAAGTTCTAATTCACTTATTTCTGGCACTTTACATTCAGAAAGTAGCATTGAAGAAAATATGCAAAAATCTAATTCAGAAGAAGACAAAATTAGTGCTAAAGGATTATCTCATTCCGAATCTTCCATATCAGAAGTTATTAGTGTTATTGAGTATTCTGCTGAAGAAAAAGATGAAAAACGCTTTTCTCCTGCTTTAACAACAAATAATGAATCAACACCAACCTCTGCGAAAGAGGAAATGAAAAACGATGAAATTTCAACTAACAGTAATATTGCTGATGATTCTCAATTTAATATTGACTTGGTTGCTGGGTCCATATCTACTAATTCTCATGATTTGGAAACTGAAAATGGAGTTGCACAATTTCCAGATAAAGATGAAGGTAATATATCTTCAATTAAAAAATTATCAAATTCTGTCTCTACAGATAGTACTCGTAAAGGTAGTGAAGATGGTAATGTTTCATCTGATTTAATCAAATCCGAAGTTAATTTTTCTGAGGAAATAGCAAAAGTTTCAAAGGAATCACCCTCTTCTGACAGCGTTGAAGAATCAGTTCCTGAAGAACATGAATATTCTTCTTTTATTCCCACTGAAACTTCTCAAAGTGAAATTGAGTCAGAAAGGTAATATTAATTTTATTTAAAATTTGTTTTTATGAATTTTTTTTCTTTGTACTTCTTTTGGATTGGGTATTAATTTAAAAGTATTCAAAATATAAAAATATCAAGTTTATTAAAAAAAAGAAATAAAGAAATCGTTCGACAAATCATTTGTTAAAGAAACACTGATGAAGATTAAATAATATATGATTTTTAATCAGTTTATTTTCAGTATACTATATATAAATTTTTAATGCATATTAAGTTATTTTTGACTTATCTATAGTGTAATCCAAGTGGAAATATGCAATAGCAACATTTTACAGAACATCTAAAATGATATCTGTTAAATTTTTAGCTTAATATACATGTAGTAAACATTGTTTATAAATTAGTTTTCATTCCATTCAAATTTGCCACTTAATAAATAAAATACATTTAGTATTATTTAATGCGTTTAACTTAAATAATTTGTTTATTTTTGACAATTTTATTATATTAACACTAATTTTCAAAAATTAAAAAAAAAACTATAAGCATAATAATTACTTAAGCAATTATATATAGAATTTAGTGATATTTATTCACAGTGTACAAAGCAAGATATGAAGTAGGATGAGAAGAAATTGTTTTAAAATTATGAAGTTATTGTACTTAACACACACACACACACATATATATATATATGTATGTATGTATAAAATGAGCAAATTGGGTATACTAATTTGGTGTAAGAAAATTTGTATATCCATTTTATTGTGGAATGTGATCCCTCCTAAAAACAATAGGGCACATATAATGATGAGTGATACTGCAAATTATATGTCTATGTATTTGGATCTAAGTAAAAATCTATAGCTCCTTCATAGTGGTTGTAAGCATATCTAGAGTTTTCAGAAGACTGAGAGCAACTATGCCTTCCTTGAAGCATTCCCTAATATGATACATAAAATTGAGGTTCAATGATCAAACTGGCCACTCCGTGATCTGAATTATCATTCCTGTTCAAAATAACTGTTCACTACATGAGCCCTCTGATTATGTTGTTGGCCCTTGTAGCAGAAAATCACTTACTGCCCTAGGATTAAGACTCACATAAACATCAAGGATGTTGTCTGTAGATAAGAATATTTATAGTTCTTCTTGTAAAGACCTGGATGTCTGTATGTTTTATTTATCAAAGAAGTATCATCCTAAACACAGACATTGGTTGATCTGTATGAATTTTGTTCATGAATAAGAGATGAATTGTATCTGTTTCTTGGTTCTCTCAGTATCAATGGGTTCCAATTATCCTTTTACATACTCAACTGAGATTTATTCATATAAAGAACAGCTCTACACTGATCAGCTACCCAGTGGATGTGTTAACGTTTCCTTCTAAAACAATGTGTTTTTTATGTAATATGAAACAAACTTGATCCATGTAGCTATTCACCTCATGTACAGAAGACCTTCATGAAACTTTGATTCACAATTGATTCAAAAATTTCCATTGCTTTTAACAATAAAGATCCAAGTTCAGACAAAATTGTGATCCTTATCTTTTGGTCATATAATGACATATATTGATCACCAGTGTGTTTTGTAGCTGTCATTGACTGAATTTTCTGGTTGCCAAATTCATGGCTAAGAATTGTTACCAAAGTTCAGGATTTACAGAAGGTCTCAAGGTTGTTATTTAGTTGCTTTTATTTGACTTCATCCTGCCTTTAATCTTATTAGTTCTGCATTACAGTTCTAGAGGCAAATGATGCCTGAAAGTCATTGTTATAAATTGGCTATCACAGATATCTTATTCCAGTTAGAGGGCAATTTTTCTACACTTGTTCTCATATATGCTGTTTTATGTTTTTCATCAATGACATTCTGATTGCAATTCCAATATCTTGCATATTGCAATTTTCTTTAGTACCTATTATTTATAAACACTACATTCAAATTTTATACTGATTAGTATATTATTGATGAATTTATCACTTCCTAAAATAGCAAACTAGTGTATTTGGAAAAAAATTTATATGGATTATGTGTAAATTTTAACTGTTATAATTATTTTACAATGAATATTTTTATTTTAATCTTTTTAAATCAACATAGTTCCAAGTGAAAACTTCTATTTATATCTGGAATAGAATGATCACTAAGCTTATTTAGGTAACAGAAATTAATATAGTTTTGCTTGCAATATAGCAAACATATTTCAAGGAATTTTTTCTTGATTATAACCATCAGCGTCTATTTAGTGAGCTATTGATTATAAATAAATAATTTATATTTATCTTTTCATTATGAGATTTTAGTATAAACCTGAAATCATTTTTTTTAAAGAAACTTCATTTATTTGTATTTTTTATATTTAACATTATTTATTATATATAAACTCACTGTATGTAAAAATTTTGTTCATGCAAAATTTTCAAAGTTCAATATGATGTACAATTTATGAATACAAAACATAGCTTATTTTTAAGTGAATACTAAAATATCTCCTGAAGTATTTGAATCTGTTCACACAATATTCGATTATGTGTGATTTATTTCTCCTTACATTAATATATTATTCCTTCTTACAGAAGTTCTGTTGAAAAAGTCCTCACACCAACAGAAAATCAAATGGTTAGTTCTTTGTTTTTAATTATGTTATTATTTAAAAAAAAAAAGTTACGAAATAGATTTTATAAATACAATGTATATTATGCACAATTTTATTTGGTTTAAATATTTTATGTTTTAAATTTTTTAATAAAATAAATCTTTTTTTTTTTTTTTTTTTTTTTTTTTTTAAATTACTATTGAATATGTAAGTTAAAGAAAATTGTAATCTGTGGTATTGCATAGTCTGTATATTAAAAAAAATTACTTGTTACAAACTTACAAACAATATACAAAATGTTATATCATGAAATCCTCTTTTAATATCAATGTTAAAATATTAATAGTTATTTATGTACTAAATTCGAAAGGCAGTAAAATTTTATTCTTTTTCTTCCATTGTTAAATATTCCTTTTTATCACATAATTTAAATTATTGCATTAGAAATATTTATATTTTATTTAAGCTATGGTATTTTCCCTTTTTATGAAAATATTTATGTTCTTGCTGCTATTGCATTTAAATTATTTCAAATGTTTCTTGGGAGAATTCTTCAGTTCTTTTGAATGTTCATTCTTACTTTGCTCTCTAAAAGCTGGTTTCATTTTTTTCTTCTTTTTTTTTTTCATTTTTTTTTATGATTTATTTTATTTTATTTACTTATTATTATTTTTTTTTTTTGTATTTTTCAATAATAAAATTATAAATATATATACAACATTGGTTCTTTCGAATAATTAGAGGTTTAAAACCATTTGAGTGATATTGGTTATATTACTCTATATTCTTCTCATGTGAACTTGTAAAATTTCTCTAACTAAATACCATTCAGGCTTATTAGCTTTTTCATTTCTTTAAGTGAAAGATTAACACTGTGATATTTGGTTCAACAATTTGTGTGTTTGATTCCCACCTTTGTTTTATTATGTCATTATACTTTAGAATTTATATTGAACTGTGGGTTCCAGTCCATTTATCTTTTCTGTACAGAAAATGACCATAAAACAAATCATAAAATCTAGTAAAAATTTCGATTCTCTAAGTCTGATTGCTGACATAATCATAACTGGTTTTCCTTTGTTTCCATACTTTCACTTTAATATTCTTGTATTTTTTTTTCCTGGTATGATTTAGGATTTCAACAAAGAAAAAAACTATTATGAAAAAACATTTATGCCTTGAGTTATACACAATATTTTTGATTATTATATATAGTATCATAGTATTTTTGATAATTTTTTTTTGTTTTTTTAGGAACTACAGAGATACATCTATATTGAGTCAAGTATCATTTGTTGCTTAACTATTCTCAAAGACATGTTTTGCACTGTGATTGCAAATTATTTTCATAGAATTAGTTAATTATGATAAGAAAATAATTAATTTTTTTAAAGAGAACACATATGTTATTAAATCATGGATGACATATTAAGCTTCATTTAATTTTTTATGACAGTATAGCTTATATAAAATTAATGTTATGTCAAATATTGCAATAAATTTTTTAAAAAATCTATATATGAATCTATGCAGTTCAATTTATGTATGAGTTTAGTTCATGCATTTATTTTTGATAGTATAAAAAATTTAAACTGTTTTACTAATTTTTAATTATTTATTTACTATTGCACTTTTCATTGCAGAAAAATGTGTCTGGTTCATCATCTACATCCCCTAATAGTGTTACAATAGATTTTACTCAACCAGTTCGATTTACATTGTCTAATAACTTTACAACATCCTTAAAAGTAAATTTATTATTATATCTTAATACTGTGATATTTTAAATTTAAAAATATTTCCAACTTTTAAACCCAATTCAAATGAGTTTTTTATAATTTATTTATTTTTATTATTAATGTCACACACACACACATACTTGTTAGCAGTTTCACATTTTCTTTTATCAAATTTCTATCTGAGGAGCAGAAAATAAACTTCTTTCATTTTGTAACTTTACTATGTTTTACTGTTATTATAATTATAAACAGGAAATTAAACAAATTATTTTAAACTGCATTTATTATTTTTGTTTAAACATTTCAATTTTATTTTAATTATTTTTTTCATGACTGAGATTTTTGAATTTATCATAAAATTAATGAATCTTTCTTTGATGTTAGTAATCAAATAAATAAACTATATTTACTTTAAAGCTGTAAAATTTGTTATTATTGTTGTAAAACTTCTTATTACAGATTTTCTTAATATATTCAAGCATATTAGATAATCAAGTACTTGTACTTTCCCTCAATAAGTTAAATATTAATATGTAAATGCAATAAATATTTTTGTCTTTATTTACTCTTTTTTGTTTCTTATAAAAAATGTTACTTATTTGTTTCACTTTAATTCTTTTAATTAAAAGATATAATATATAGATATATGATATTAATAGATATCTTGAATTCAGTTAAGAAACTTTTCTCTTTTTTTAATTGTATCTATTAATAGGCTTATTTAGATGGGAATTCATTACAACAATGATTTTTTTATTACCTTTATAAATACAAAATGTTTCATAAAGATTTGTCACATCTTTAAATAATGCTTCCAATTTATATATATATATATATATATATATATATATATATATATATATATATATATATATATATATATATATATATATATATATATATATATATATATATATTTAAAAATTATTTTTTCTGTTGAATATAATTCTTTTCATCTCATCTAAAAATATTTACTTTATTATATTCTGATAATTTGTAATATTATTTAACAAATGTAATATATAATAGTTTGTCCTACCCTTGAATAATTTTTTTTAATATTTTTTACAAATTATTATTATTATTTTTTTTTTTTTGTAGTATATTTTTTTTTCATATATAATCCTAAGCAGCTCATCTCAAATATATTTGCATTATTATATTCTAATAATTTATCTTCAAAAAATTGTGTTACGTCTTTTTTCCCAAAATTTTACCAATAATTGTTTATGATATTTTTTATACCACTTTGAAACATTCAGAAAACTAAAAATTCTTATCTATTGATTACAAAGCACCTGTTAAATATGTGCTTTTGATCTTCATTATAGTTGGGAAAAAACATACAATCAGTAAAATTCTAAATAAGAGAAAAATATAATTATTTTATTATAAATTAATAGTTAATATCTCAGTTTAAGATTCTGCAGAATGATAGCTGAGTGATTAGCATTCCTGACTCCTGAGCTGTGGGTTCCTGGTTTGAATCCCAGTTTGGGCATTGATGCTACTTTATCTCTCTGTTTCTATGTCCTTTCTTCTGAGATGGTGTATAAACGTGGCTTACCCTATTAACGGGTTTGTGGTGGTATGGCAGGGGTAATGCTACTCACCTCAATGACTTGGTTCACAGGTGCCCGCTGGGTAATGACAAATGAGTAGTAGTTTCCAGCCTTGTTGTGCCGAGCTGGTAGCTGAATGGTTAGTGCTCTTGCCTTTGGTTCAACAGTTAGTGGGTTCGAAAACCTCCATGGGCATGGATGTTTTTAGTGGTTCGGAATCCACTTTAAGCCATAGGTCCTGGTCTAATTAGCCTTTGTTTGCAAAAAATGACCGTTGAGCGACAAACAAACAAACCAGTCTTGTTGTGGCGAAGAGTTAGACAAACAGTGTCCGTCGTTGTAAAATAAATAAATAAATAAAAAGAGTTTAAGATTCTTTTTTGGTTCAAAAGATTTTATTGGATTTTTGTGAAAACAATAATGCTGTATAAGTAATTTAATTTTTAAGTCTTAACATAAATGTATAATCAAAATTAAAAATTCAAATTTGTTAAAGAAAGTAATTTTCCATATTATTTTAAGTTAAAAAATAATTTTAAATGGTTTCTTTTAGAAATGCTTTCTATTTATTAAAGCATAAATACAGCTAAAAAAAATAAGTACAATGGAAGATCACACTTTTTATTTACACAAATCTTATTGCAAAATAGATTAATTATAACACACACTTAAATGTAATACATAATGCGGCAATCATACATTCATTGTGATTTGAATTAAATTATGTTTTTATCTGAATTGGTAACTGAATTGTTTTGTTACCATTTCAGCAGCTTATGAGTTCAATTTCTACTCAGATAATTGTATTTGTTATGGTTCAAAATCCACCTCAAGTAATAATCAAGCAAAAAGTAATGATTATGCAGAAAACTAATTAAATCAAACTATTATTAAAGGAGACTGAAATACGTATGAAATAAAACTTTAAATGTATTTTACTGTAATATATTTACATTCTAGTCTTCAATTTAGCAGTTCATAAATTCAATTCCTGTCTTGAATATAAGTGTTTGTAGTCATTTAGAATTCACAATAAATTATAAGTCCCTTATATGCAATGAATGTTCATATTCAAAAAGTAACCATAAAGTGATAAACCCAAATTAAATCCCCATTATAGTATAGTATAATTTGAGTAAAATCTTAAAGATAATATTTAAGACAAAATCAAATGAACTTTTAAAAATTGAAAACTCTTAACATCTTTCTCTGCTTTTAATATTTTTTTTTTTTTTTTTTTTTTTTTTTTTTTTTTTACACAACAAGGTAATTTTTTCGAATAAAATTTATTTTAAAATGTTTCATAATTTAAATGCAGGAAATAAAATGCAAATTCATTTTTATTTTTCTCAACTATAGCATATTTTAAACTAGTATGCAACTCATATCAATATGAATTCTTCTTGCAACATTCAAATGTAAATTATTTATTTTTCATTTTATTCATCTTTTTCATATGTAGGTTCAAAAACGACCTCACCTTCATGAAGAGCCTTATTTTCCTTCTCATGTCGTCACCAGGGTTGCTGCAGAAGCTGCAGCAGCAGCAGTTGTTGCTGTTGTTGAGACACAGAAAACTTTGCTTGGCAAAGTAAGTCTTATCTATTTATTATACACAAAATATTTTACTTTGTTTCCTTTTCCTGTTTAATCAATAATATTTTGAAAGAAGTAAGGAGAAAATCATGGTCAAATAATTTGAAAAATTCCTAATTATTTTGTAAAATCAATTTCTTACTCTAAGAATATATATATATATATATATATATATATATATATATATATATATATATATATATATATATATATATATTTATTTATATATATATATATATTTATATATATATATATATATATATATATATTTATATATATATATATATATTTATATATATATATATATATATATATATTTATATATTTATATATATATATATATATATATATATATATATATATATATATATATATATATATTGATTATAATCAATTCTTGATTATTATCATGGTATTTAGATACTTTTTTTTTTATCAAAGGGTATAGATAATAGTAAGCTACTTGCAGCAGAGAAATATGATTCCAGTCAAAGTTTAAGCTCTTCTTCCAATGAAAAATCTCCTGACAGTTCTTCAAGCATAAAATCAGCAATATCAAATGCACCTTCAGAGGAAACAATTGTAGATGAAACAAATGAAGACATGAGCCATGTTACCACTGTTAAAGAAATAGAAAATGCTGGGAAAAAATATAATTCTGTTTCACCTGACAATTCTTTATCTAATAAAACTTCTGCTTCAGATATATCTGAAGATATTCCAGCTGAAAATAGTGAGTTTTTTTAATAATTGTTAAATTTTTTCTTAGTTTATTTAATGTATGATTCTTTAATAAATTATGGTATTAAAGTTAATGAAGAAATCATGATGCTCATTTAAACTTTGAATGTTTATTGTGTTTTATTTAATTTTTATCTTAATTATGCAGAAGTATTAATTTTAATAAAAATCAAATATTAAACAAAAGTTAGTTTTTTTAAATATTTAAATCTATATTTTTAGCACTTACACAGATATTTACACATTTTGAAAACAACTTTAATGATAATGCCAAACATTTAAAGTTACTATAATTTTATTATTTACTTTACTAATAATTTTCTAATACCTATAAATAAAATTTTTTCTTTAGATTTCAATATTACATTTTCATTTTTAAGAGAATAGTCAGTAATGTATTTTTGTTTCATTATATTTCCTTAATTATCCACAATCCTATTCAAAGTCTTATTTATGTCATTATATGTTGTTGTTGTAAAGTCTTTAGCTAAATAGTAATCAGTTTGAGTCCTTGAAATTCTTGTGACTTCTTTATAATAAAAAAATAAAATTTCATCCAAAAACTTGATAAATATATAAAAAACTTATGTGCAATTTAACAAATGAATGTTATTAAGATTCAGCTTCTTTTGAAATTTTTAAGAATTATCAACAATCTACAGCATATACATAAAGTTCACAATTTTAGTTATTGGCCAAAATATTTTAAAATGTCTTTATATTAGTTTTTACCCTTAGTACTTGGTGTAAAATTAAAGAAATTATTTTATAAAATATTGTATGTTCATCTATCATATTTAAGACACTAACATTTTTATAGATAGATTTTTCTGTTAATTAAATCCATTTTATCTTAAAGTTTGGTTTTATACTCCTTTGGCCATTGTTTGCTAATTCAACAATGTTTTGTAATTAAAAATGAAATGGAAACATAGCTTGGCTTTTGCAGTCACATCAATATTTTCATTTAGACATGCTGAAAGTACCATATTATTTTAATCATTCTTATTTGTTTTGAAATATATTTACTTATTTTTATTATTGTATTCATGGTATTCTTGATGGCAGACAAATTTCTAATTTTACCGATTATCTTAAATAGTTAATAAAATAAAAATATTTTTTGAATTTTACTAATTGTTTCTTGTCAGTTGGGAAAATTTTTAAAATATTTTGTCAATTGTAAGTGTGAAGCTTTTCTTCGAATATAGTCTGAAACAAACAATTGTTTGAAAATTATAAAGCAGTTTCCAGTGCTGTGCATAGAGATACTGAAACTGAAAAAATTGGAGTATTACTGAAAATTATATCTTATTTGTCATATGATTATATAATTAAATAAAATAAATTTATAATTTTCAGTATATTTGAACTTAAGTATAAATACCTGAGATTAAAAGAGAATTAATTATATATATGAGATATATGTTGACCTGTTGAGACTGTTGTACAAATGAGTGGCTAATTCACTTAGGATTTTCCAAACTTGAATTTTAAAGAGGCCACTGTGTTGATTAAACTTTCTTGTTAGTTAGGTACTAGCATATGCCCTTGCATTAAAAATATGCAAAAACATATGATAATAACTTATCCTGTTGAAAATTTGCTGTCTAAACATAGTCTGCCTTTTTTAAACATTTTGCAAAAGTTAGGATGATTTGGTGAAAAGGATGCAGATTTGTAGGCAAACATTACTGGTGATATCTTACTGCTGATTGTGGATTCCCTTACTTTCACCATACAGTAAAGCCTTCTCACAATAATCATTTTTAGTAAATTGCCTCAAGACAATGAGCATCAATGTATTACAAGCCCACTGTGTTTTTGTCGCTGTCTCAGGTAAACAATCGTGACAGCTCTCGAGTATTTACATACTGCAAGAAATTTGAACACCATTCACAAGTTGAGTTGATGTGACAATATTTTGCATAATCTTTATATTATAAACTCTACTTAGTAACACAATCAGCCCAAGAATGCAGTCTTCAAGGTTTGAAGCTTAGTGCTTTCAGTGGGAATCATAACTGGTATTGCTATGGCAGTTAACAATATTGGGTTATGTCTAAAAGATAATCCTTTTTTCTTTTGGTACAAGTCTTCTGATGGGGTGGTGTAGGTAATCATGAAAAAACAAGTGTGTAATATGTAACTCTTCTATTCTTTACATTAGTATCCAAATTATGTCTTTTCATATTAAATAAAGATTTCTTTACAACTTTGGAAATCACTTTTCTCTGCTTCTCTATCCATTTTCAAAATATGAATGCTAACTCCACAATTTCCAAACAAGTGGTTTTATTCAGTTGTGCATGTCTGCTTTACTGTACTTAAAAACTGCTTTTATGCATAACAGTAGCTGTTTCAAAATTTAGAAGGTGATAAAGGACTTTAAGTGATCATACTGTACATATGTATATATTATATCTATATGTATGATTTCATATTAATTTTTTTATAGATAATGTGGAAATCAGCACAAAATCTCGTAATTCTAAGATATCAGGGAATTTCACCTCTCCATCTCCTGCTAGTCTCTCAGAAAATGTAGGTAATTATTTAATACTAATTTACAGTTACAATTAATCAGATTGAGATTTTTAACTGGCCAACAGCCATGCTAGATCAATCCATCTAATAAATTAAATAGTGAAATATTTATTATTCCATAGATTTTTTTCTTCCCTAATCTTGTGTATTAGATTTTTTGTATTGGAATGTTTTTAAATTGCTTTGTGTTCATTAAGGATGCGTTACAATTTTAAGTTTTGAATGCCTTCAATAAAAATATGTTAAAGGTTAAATATGATATATGTTCATTTGAATTAAACTATTTTATTTTTATTTTATACCAAAGTTTGGACATTTATTTATCTCTATCATTTATCCGAACATATGCTTATCTCTCATCAGTTATATCTCTAAGATTGAACATATAGAGGAGACCTCATTGTTCTTGACTTGATCTTAATAAGACAATCAAATTCCATCTTGTTTTCATTATGCTTTGTATTTTTAATTTATTAATGAACAAATGTTTATATTTGTGTACTTTTGATTGTAAAGTATAAAATAGTTTATAGTGATGCTTAAAAGTATGGATTTTACAATTAGATATTTAAAATTGAAACTGAAAAGTTTAAAATATGCATGAAAGATTTTAAATTGTAAATTAAGGTTGAATCTTAAACTTATGTTAAATTTTCTTTAACTTATCTTTTTAGGATTCAATTTCTTCAATTACTCTCTTAAGTAGTCCATCAACAGTATCTAATGCAACTGCAACTGAGTCCATTCATTCAGATGATTCTTTTGCTCAACTTACTTTGGATGTTGTCCGTAGAATGACTCATGAAGAAGAATCTAGGGCTAGGCATCAGCTGACTTTGTTGAGAATGCAAGAAAAAACTTTAGTAGAAAAAGCCAGAGATCAGATGACATTGTTAGAAGTTTTAAAAAAGTAAGTTTAAAGTTTAGGCTATATTTCTTATTCATCTTTAATTTCCAATAAGGAAAATAGTTTAAAAATTTAATGAAACTAACATTCTTTAACAAATATAATAGAATAATTTGAACTAAAAATAAATGGATCCAATTAATTACTCGGTTAGCATTTTCTTTTTCAACTTTCTTTTAATACTTAATTTTTTGATCAAAATAATCACTTAAAAGGCAACGTGCATTCCATTACATTTATATATTTTTAATTATTAGGCTAAAATGTATTTAATTATTATTACAGAATTCTATCATTAATTGCTTTTATTATTTCAAATAGTAATTCATAAATTTAAAAAATCTGTATTTAAAATTTAGCTTGTAATAGCTGAAATTTTTATCTTTAATCAAACAAAATCTATGATATTAAATGTATTTAATTTTTATAAAATAATTAAATTGTTTTTTTTTTTTTTGTTTTTTTTTGTTTTTTTTTTTTTTGTTATGTTATTTTGAATCAATGGACATTTATAGGATGAATTATCCTCTGATTAATTAGTGCTGTGACTTTGTTTAACAGTTCATAGTTTTTCTTTATTAACTTAGACATGGTTGTTTGCCATGGCTTAAAATCCATTTTTTAAACTGTAGATCACTGTTTATTTAATCTTTATCTAATTTAATGCTAATCCCGGTAGAACCATTGTTGCATGTTTGATTTTTGCATGCATGTCTTTTAGGAATGTATTCAGGTGCATATATTAGATATGTATTCATGCTTGCTATATGGAAATATATTCATCCATGTAGTTATATTTACATTAATTTGCTATCCTTATTTGTAGTTATTGGCTAATAGATAATAGTTATAAATACTATTGCTAAATATTCTATTTATTGTGTGAAAAATATGATTTTTTTTTTTTTCAGAAAACTTCAAGAAAAGGGTGCAGATAAGAAAAAGATATCAGTCATTAAAAAATCTCAAAAAGATCTTATTTCAAGACTTAGACAAGAGAGAGCTCAGTTAAAATGCATGCAGGAAGCATATAGAAATGTTTGTGAAAAACATCAGTCCATGCTAGCTGATAAAAATAAACTGTTAAATGAACCCAGCTCACTAGCATATCAGATTTTGCATAGTGAGTGGAATGATTTTACTATTAAACTTTGCATTATTATTTACTGTATTTTTTATGTAAATTTTACTTGGCTTGTGTTTTATTTACAAAAAAGTGACTGTATGTGTGTGTTTAACATGCTTTCATGGATATTATAATGTACAGCTTTTTAGTTCTTGTAAAGGCTAATTATAATTTGTATTTCATGAATTGATATAATATCTTAAGATACATTTTCATTTTCTTAGTTTTATACAACAATGATTATAAACTAACTTAATTGTGGTAATATTAAGAAAAAATTTTCACAAAATATAGTTTAAGCACAAATACTTCTAAGACTATTAATTTATATTACAAAAGAATTTAGAAATTAAGGATAAATTTCTGCAATAAAGTGTCACTTATTCTGATTTGATGAAATTTATGACCATTGTAAGTTTTCATTAAACTAAATCAGCTTTAAAACATATAAACCATATTATTAAAAGTTATTTGTTTCATTGCAAAATTATTATTATTATTATTTTTTTTTTTTGGATCCATCTCTGCAACATTTTCTACTGTCTAATTTTTGAGTTGATTAAAGATAAAAAAAAATGTCAGTTACCAAAACTGAAAATATATTAATCACCTAGTCCATCCATATTAATTAATGTAATGATTTGTGTATGACCTACTGTGTATCTTATACTGTCATTCTGTAAAAGATAAATTTTTAACACCAAAACAGTAGTATCTGATTTTCTTCTCAGATAGAGAGGGATAATGTTAGTGGTGCTGCTGGGGCATTGCTATGGTAATATCACATGACCAAACTTGTAATTAACCAATGAGGCAAAAATGACAAATTTTTTCCTCCTCTACTCTTGTAAAAAAACACTGTGCAGTGCATATCCCTACCAAACTTCGGTGTAACCATAGACCTTATAAGACTAGACAGGCACTTCCATTCAAGTTCCAACATAAGCAAGAAAGCCAAAGTGACATAATCCCATCTATGGTAAAAATCAAGGGTTTTTCTGATTTCAGTCCCATGGTGAGAGGCAGGGGACTACAGATGACTGGACTTCTATCATTTTTGATGGATTCACATGATTTTCCAGGGGTTGACTTTCACCTCTGTTTTATCCCCATTAAATTCTTATTATCAGCCTGGTTATATTTGTAACGCACTTTAGAAAACACCTCTGTTTGTCATTCCCTATTTTTATTATTTTTATCAAAGTCATTGTAAAATCATTAATACTAACCAACCAAGTTTTAGTCCCAAGTTATCTAATATGAAAATACATGTCGTTACACCCTTTTTTCACTCTTTAATGTGTAGAAAAGTGATACATGATTGAAATGCAAATTGATTGATTGTATGATGATGAAATGAAATGATTGAAATGCTAATATTAAATAATAAAACTATCAGGCAAAGAAATTCTTTGAAAAATTTTTGCACTGACATTAAAATGTCAATACACAATCATCATTTTAAATCTGGCAGTATTTATTAATGCCAGACTTATTGAAAGGATATCTAAAACGGTACTCTAAATACTCTCAACCTGCCAAATGATAAATTTTCAGAATGTATGATATTAACTTGCGAAATTGATAATTTTTTTTTTCATATTCCTAGTAAATACCTTTAATTCCTACATTTATTCTTTCAATATCTAATGATGAGAACAGCAAATAGGATATTGCTAAAAAGATTATAATGTGTAACAAAATTAAGTGTGTATAATGTCTTTTTATTTTCTAGGAATGGATATTTTTTCTGACTCACATTAAAGGGATTAATTTATTGCCTTAATTCTATACAAAAGTTTAATTGCATAATTTGTGTTGAGCACGTACCTATACTTAGAACTGTATATAAGTAAATTTCATTTTTGAAATTAAATCTTAAGGCAAATAAAAATTCCGTTAGTAGTTTATTTAAAATAAACTATAGTCATCGTCTTCTATTCTGTTATTAAAAATGTCACCATTCTATTCTGTTATTAAAATGTTTCAATGTCACCATGTGTGTCTAGATAAAAAATCTACTTATTAGTTGATCTATCAATCAATGATTTATATTAAGGGGAAATAACTATTCAATCTAAAACTGCATTGCCTCAAAGAAGTGTGTCACCTATCTTATTGCAATTCATTGTAGATTTTATTTATTTATTTATTTATTTATTTATTTTTTTTTTTTTTTTTTGCATAGTTTTATAAGTGTCTTACATTATCTTCATTGGCTATTCAAATGATCATTATCTTCTCATGCAAATCTGCTAATAAAATTCTTACATCATTTCAGTGCTCACAAATGCATTGAGATTTGGATTGCACAATTTTTATATTCATATTTAAATGGAGTATATAATATGTATTAAAATATTTATTTGTGAGTCAATGGAAAAATTATAAATTTTATCCAGGAAAACCTTTGAGGTGCTGCATGCCAAAATATGAAAGACACTTATATAAATAAGCATTCTGTTGGCATAATTTTTATGTATTTTTTAACAAGTCTTGCTATTCAATTTATGTAATAAAATTATAATTTATTTTGGAAACTTAAATTTCTGTTATCTAACCAGAAATCTGCCACTTTTATATGCAGTTAAATATACTTGGGCTATGACTATGGTTGCAAAAGAATAATTATTTGCTCTAACAGTTAAATTATCCATCTAGCTTTACTTAAATATTTGTAACTAACCATTTAGGAATACTAAATTACACTATGCAAATTTGTAAACAATAAATTTTTTACCAAAATATATGTACTTGATCAGTTAGAAGTGCGAGTTATAAGTTAATGGTTTGGCGAGATCTGGATCAAATAGCCCATTTTTTTCACTTTAGTCCTTAATAATTTGTGTGATGCTGTATTTTTGATTTCTGGAGGAAATAGCATTTTTTCACTGATATAATGCCACTTTTCAAAAACTTCAAAACTCCTTGCAAATGGCAGGAAAAATTGTTGAAACTCAAAAGGAGATGATTAATAAGGATTTTCTCTGAACACCATTGTACTCTGTAAAGATAATTGTTGGATTGTTGTATGATCCTACTTGAGGACAACTGTTTATGAAAGAAAAATCATTGTATCTTCATTGTGATTAAGAAAATTTCTAAAAATCCATCTGCAAATAAATGCCTTTGCAATAAAAAAGATTTGTTGGAAATAATTGATATATAATAGAGCTTTAGGAGTTGCTGGGTATTTCTCTTAATGTTTGCTGAATTTTACTTCAGATATTGGTCATTTTTTGGTTGTGAATTTTTTCTCCCTTTGATATTTGCTTGGCATTTCCTGTGGAATCTATGTCCATATTTTTATCTTGTAGCAAAAAGTTTTTAAATAGATAGATAGATTTGCAAAAAATTAAGAATTGTTTGCATTAAAACTAGTTTTGACTATTGTTCTTAAATTGTTTAAGAGCTTTTTATTGCATGTTAGAAAAAAATTTCGCAACGGTTTCTTTAAAACTTTGCAGATGGTTTAAACAATAATCGTTTTTTATTTTTTAGATACTGTTACTACAAAATTTGCTTGTTCAATATAATTTTATATATTATCAGATGGGGCATTAATATAAAATTATTTTTCTGGTAGTTAAAATTTTTCAAAAGCAAAATTAAAGCCACCAATAAATATGAAGTGATATATAAGTTTGTATCTTAGATTTCTTATAAAAAAATCTAAGACACAAACTTATTATCATTAATTGCTGGATGAGTATTGCACCTTTCATTTTTTTATATATTTACTGTTGAATCATATTTTCAAATCTTTTGACTATTTAATGTAAGATAATTTAATATTAGAAATGAAAATTTCCTGCTGATTTATTATTTTGTTAACCAGATTCAAAGCTTTATTTAATAATTGTTAAAATTTTCTTTAATCATTTAATCATATTTTCTAAAATATAAATGAAAATCCTTTTTAAACAATAAGTCCTGGTATAATTTTCCCTCTTGAGCAAAAAACGAGAGTTGAGCTACAAACCAAACTAAAAGATAAATGTGCCCTTGTTGTTGTTTTAGTCAATAATAAAATTACTCCAGAAATACTCTTTATTAACATAATATTTATTCATCAAGTAATATTTATTACTTTAGTAATAAGTATTACTTTAGTATACACTTATAAGCTTAAATAACAGAAAATATTTTTCTGAATATTAAAAACTGTGCTTAAAATTTTATCTTCACCTTTCCTAGAAAAGGAGAAACAATTGGAATCAAAAAGTTCTGATTTGGAAATAAAAGATTCAAAACCATCAACTATTTCTTCAAATTCAACTGTTATCACTGAAAAAGAGTCGCAAAGTAATGTAAGTATCTATATGCATAGTAATAATTTAGTTTTATTTCTTATTTTTTTACTCAGAAAAAACTTCTTATTTTTATGCTTTATTGTAGGAAAAAGAAGAAAAAGATATCGTTTCAGGAACTCTTGAAGTGCCTAAAAACAGTGTCAATATTTTTCCTCAAAGTAAGTACTAGCAAATGCTGACCTATTTCATGAAATTAATTTTAAGAAATAACGACCCTATACTTGATTTTAATAATTTTCTAGGCTCAAATAAAAAAAATTATTTTATTTTTTTATTGTTTGCCTATTTAATAAGAAACAGTATTTCTTAAATTCATTAAGCTACTCCTTCACTTTATTGAATGTCTACTTTGTATGCACATATATGTTTTAGATAGTCAATTGAAACATTTACATTAATCTATTTTTGAAAATATGAGTAGGTAATATTCTTTGATAAGAAAAATGTTAAATATTGAATCATTTTATTTTTAATATATAATGTTCTGTTATTTTTATATATGTATTATATTAGGATTATTTAAATTTTTTATTTATTTACCTCCAAAATCGAAACCTGAATGAATAATATGAACATAAAATTTATATCTAAATTGCTTAGGTAAATAATGCACTTCTAAGTTATTGTTAAATTTTATTTGTAATATTTAAATAGAAATATATTAACTAATGAAAAATTTATTTGGAAATTTTTTTATTTATTTTATATTTTTAAAAATTATTATGAGTAAACAAATAATTCTTACAATTAATATTCAAACATGAAAGTTCAAATTATTTTAATGAATATTCATACACTGAATATCATATCAAATTCTTTATTTGTTAAAGACCATAAAATACTTCAGCATAGATTAATGAATAAGGTTACTTTTTTCACAAAAATGAGAAATAGGAATTTTCAGTTTGACATAGATGGTTAGTCATTATTATTCATAGCAAGAAATAACCCAAAAAACTCAATTCTGACCATGAATGCAATATTTTTATTCAATTCATTTATCTTAAAAGGAAAGTGATAATTTCTTTTAATTTTATTTCCATAGAAATATTTATTTTCTTATTTTATAAATTTATGTCCCGATTCATTCAAATAGGAAATAAGATGAATAATATTTTAACTTTTTACATACGTGTGCTACTGTAAAAAACTGAAGTCTGATAAAATCTAGTTTTTACTGAAGTAGATTGATAAAAATCTGAAATGTACTTTAATGTGTTTCCATTTCATGCTATTACCAAGCCTTTTGCGATAATTCCTAGAAGTTAATACTACTTCTAGTAAAAGTCTGAATTGAAAAATAATTTATATGTTTTCCATTTGTGAATATATTGTATACATTGTGTTTAAAAAGATAAAAACACATTTTCTTTTAGTTTTTAATTCATAATATAAATTATAAAAGTGATTAAAGTAATGTATGATCTAAGATTATGTCAGTGAAACTGTCATACAATTACTTTTCAAAAAATTTAAAACACAAACAGCTAAAGAAAGGGTTAAGAAGTGAACAAAAAAAAAAAGGATGATTGCATTTACTAAAAACTTCTTAAACCTACCCCCAGACAAAATGTTAAAATAAAATATCTTATATTAAGAAGATCAATACAGAATCTAAAGTAGCCAATAGTCTTTATTGAAGTCAAAGATGAGTTTTATTTCTTAATATGCTAAGTTGGGGAAATTAAAATCGTTCTGCCCAAGAAGCTTGTTTACATTTTAGAAAGAAAATGCTTTTAAATATCAAAGAAGTTGGTGCAAAATAAACAAGACTATGTGAGCCTTAAAAATTTAATTAAGGGGCAAGGACTTAAAAAATTGAAATTTTTAAGTAAGTGTACTACGAGTAATGTAAATCTCTATAGTAATTTGAAGCTGATCTGTATAGTAATTTGAAATCGCATAATCATCAAAAGTATTAAAATATTAATACAGAAAGACATTATATTTTTATTGTTTTTAAATTTCATAATTTTTATATATCCAAACAATCAAGTCAATTTTTTTCCTTATTGTTAAAATTATTGTCAAAAACTATTAAAATCTCTACATTAGTTACCAAGAGAATTGTGCATTAATTCAGCTTTCTCATATGGAGTCTTATTTGTAAAATGGTAAAAATATGTCTTTTTATTTCATGGAACTTTTTGAAAAATGTTTGTAAGACAAATCCATCAATATTTTAAGTACTATGTTTTGATCACTTTTTCAATTTATATTTTCAGTTAAAAATTAAAGGATGTTTTAATCTTTTGGGTATATCCTGTATAAAATAAATTTGCAATTGGAAACCATATCACAAATAATTCCTCATTTCGGACTTTTACCAAGTAGCTTGGTAACTTGGTTTCATAAAACTAAAATAAATAATAAAAGTATTCTATATAAAGTTGCTTATATGTATGTGGTTTTAATTACTCTTTGCACTGTTGTGTATTTAAATCATATATATTATAACAGCAATAATACATTATTTAATTTAAATGACATGCCTTTGTCTGTGTATATAAATCCATTTACTTTTTTTCATAAAGTACGATCAAATTCTGCCATAATAAATTCAGAATTAGACATCATTGTTGTGTGTTTTTCAATGATTCTAATTTGTTGATTCAATGATAGCTTCTCATTCTTGAGGTGAGAAACTTTAGTTTTACTCCTAGAAACAGCAAGAAGCATTTTCAACTAAACAGCAAAAAATTCATTCATGTGTTCATCTATGTATGAAATATTTTTTGTTCTCTGAATGCTTTAATTTTTTCCCTTTGGACATATGGTTATGGCATTATTTGTAAAAACATTTTCAGAAGCAACTACACAATGTATGCTTATAAAAGTTTTTCAACAGATATCAGCTATTAATTATCTACTTAGCAATGTCAGTTCTGCTACAGAACATTGTTTCTTACAAAGATGAATTATTCATAATGAAATTTTCTTAATTTTAAATTGTGCTGCTAATTATAAATTCCCATGAATAAAAGTGTAATTATTTGTTATTTGATTAATGCATAAAGTAAAATTTTGCAAATATGTGTAAAATAGGTATTTTTTAACAGTTTTTATTTGATAACTGTTTTCAGAAGATTTTTTTGCATTTCATACCTAGCTTTCACATACTGTAACAAATTCTACATACATAATTCTACAAATTAAATTTGCAATTGACCAGTAGTCAATAAATTGTTGTTTTAACCATGGAAATCTTAAAAAAAATTGCGAGTTCATTTCCCTTAAGTAATAAATGATTATGATTCTTATGTGAAATATTCTAATTTAAAAATTGGATCGCAAAGTTTAAATGTTGTAATATTTTCAACTCAATTTAAATTAGGCCTTGTGTTTTGAAGGAAATATAGAAAAAGTATATAAAAGAAGTTCTAAAATGCTTTTCTGCTGTACATTAAATTCTAAAATGAATTTTGTCTTTAAATTTCCTGTTATAAAGATTTGTTACATTGTGTATAGTGAGGAATTTTAAATTGCATTAACTAATAACTAAAATTTATATGAAATTCTATCAAATACTTCTCTAACATCAATTAACAATATTGCAAAATTTTTATCTATATAATTTTTATTATTTTTTAAATTGGATTAGTTATATATATAAATCCATAATTGGTGATGGGCAATTCTTGTTTTAATCATATTTTACATCTGAGCAAATAAAAAGAAAATAGTTAATTCCATTATAAATAATGAATAATATATTATAAATAATTAAATGTATTTATTTTAAATGAATGTAAAATAACCACAAACTAATATAAATTATTTTGTTTCCATGTATTTTAGAATTCTTATGTTTTTGAAGTGTATGTAAACCATTTTCCCCACTCTTGGGAGTAATAATATTACTTACTATAAATATTCTATGTCTTTGAAAGTATGTTTATGCACCTAATCATATAAAAATAATTTTATTTTGGGTACTTAAAATTACATTTACATACTTTTGCCAAAAATCAAAGATTTCTATTTTTTATGTTATTCAAGTTTTAGCCCTTCTCTTTTAATTATTTTTTTCATGACGATACTCAATTCCATAAGTATAATTTAGATTTATAAACTATAACAGTCAGTTTACTCTTATATAATTCTTATAGATTATTCTAATTTTTATTTGGCTGCTGTTGTAAAGGTATTTCGGATTGCATTTGCATACTTTTAATAAAAAATTTCCTTTTGTCTTCATTTTTATGTATTAATCTGCTACTTATATGTAAATTATATCGCACTTTCTAATAATCTTTACACGAGGAAAAATTGTTAAAAAAAAAATATATATGCTTAACATATAAGTTTTCAAAAGACACCATGCATCAAAATCTTTAGCTTGTGAGAAAAAAAATTCCCTGATTAATTATTGAAAGACAAGTATATGGCAATAAACAAATATATAATTCAAATGGTTAACATTTTGAAGAATATATTGAATCACAATTTTGAAGAAGAATTAGAAATTTGATTTCTGAAAGATTAATTTGAAAAAAATACATAGTTTGCACATTGCACAGAGTTTAGTTGTAATTTTAATGATCTTGAAACATTAAAATTCAATTATAAAAATAGCAGTTTGTTATTATTGGACTTTTAGAAAATAAGAGAATACAAAGTTTTGATAATCTATTGTCTAAAAAATTGATAGAATGTAGCAATGAAACAAAAATTCAGAATAAAATCATCAGAAAAATATTTGATGAATATTAACAAAATATTTTTTTCAGAGGAAATGAATACTGTCGTACTAAACTCCTTATAAAAAGTGTTTCTATAAAAATAATTTTTAAAAATTGCAGTACCTAATAAAAAAGCATAAAAAAAAAGTCTATGCAGTATAAAGGCAAAAAATTATAAAATGTGATGAATATAAAATTTGTGAAACCTTTCTCTTTAGGCAAAACAGGTTAACTAGGAAAATAAATGAAAGAAAGGTGAAAAATAAGCAAGTGAACTCTGAAAAATGAAATATTTTGTAATCTATCAATATCCATTGTTCCAGAACAGTATATACAGTTTTAAAGAGTAAAAGAAAGTATCATCTTTTAGTTTCAATATGTAACATTCCTGGTCTTAAAATCTTTGTAAAAGTGAAAATTGCTTTAAAATCAATAGATATTTTAATTTCAGTGGTCTTTTAATTTGCAATTTGATATCCATTTTCAACTGTAATGATTCGATTAAAAAATAACGAATAAAATTTTTTTTAAATAATGTGTAATTGTGTTATTTCTTTTATCTTTTTTACTCAAAATATTTATTAATTAAATCTTATGCATTAAGTATGTCATGGTTGCAATACTCTCACAGGGAAATTACCTCTAGAGATAAAAAAGTTCTGTCTCGGTATAAGAATTACAACTCTTTATGTATTCATTGTTCCTATTTATAAAATAGGGAACTTCATACTTCATTTTGAATAAATTTTTGTCAGAATATAAATAAAATAGGCGACCTTAAAAAAAGATACTGAGGATACTTGAGTTATGTAGAGTTTAGTATTTAATAAAGTAATAATAGTAACTGTTCTTAAGATAATTTAATAAGAAAGAAATGAAGAATTATATTCAATTTTCTTCATACTGAACTTGATTAAATTATATCAAGTTTAAATTTAGGTAAAAGGATCTCTTTTATTTTAATTGGACTTACTTTTACGGTTTCATTTGGTGTATTTTAATATTATTTCTATATATTTGATAAAAAATTTTAATTCTATATTTTTGCTTTATTTATTTGTACAAATAATTAGATAAAATTTAAAGTAATTTTTCTTTCTACTTTAGCATTTATGTTTATTTGATATCACTCCACAAATTAATGTCTTGATTTTTAATATTAGATTTTATTTAAGTGTTACATAAATAAAAATATTATCAAATAATAAAAGCTTTAATGCAACATAGTTAATAGCATAAGAACTGAAAACTCTGTTAAGCTTTTTATACCATCCACTGTGCTTTATCTTCCTAGGCTATTTTTTAATGATATTTTTTACTTAAAAAAAAAAACGAATGTATTTATCTGTTACAAAAAAAGTGTGAACTCAAAAAACTTCCCAGCAGTTCTTTCAATAGACATGCATGTATAAGTAAGGTTTCCATGTTCAGTTGTTATCAATGACTGGGATCAAACACAGGACCACGTACTCTGAAGACCATTCCTTCATGTCATGGTGAGCCTAAATTTTTAACAGCTTAACATGAAAAAGATCAGAAGAAACTGTAATCAAATGAATTATAGAGAACTCTATAACACTTTTTTTTTATATTTTTATGTATATTCTTTTGCTATGAAAAAATAAATGTTTTTAAGAAATAATTCTTTTTCTAGTGATCAAAACAGTTATTTTTATTTGCATTTTAAAGGCTAATATTTTAAATGTAATTTCCATAGTTGATAGTGAAACATCTGTCCATTCTAAGCCCTCTCCTTTTCAACAAAAATCATTCAAAGCTCTTCCTGCATTTTCTAATTCCTTATCAAAACAAACCAGTATTATTTCTACAGAACAAGCTGTTCAAGGCCTAAAAAAGCTTGAAGCAAGTAAAAGGTATGTTTTTTTTTAAATCTTTTATAAAAATTATTCTACATTTTTTTATAATTTTTAAGAAGTGTTTAAATTGTACATTTTTATCTTAATTAGTAATAATAAAATAATATAAAAAATTTAAAAAAAAAACTTACTGACTGTAATTTTAATTTAATAACTTAAATTTACTTGTATCAAAAATTTTTATTTACTGCAAGCTACAAAATATTTCAGTGTATAAATGATAATGAGAAAGCTTTGATTGTTGCTAAAAATATAATCTAATGAAACTGACACTTTCTAAAATTAGTGAATTTGTTCTTTTTATTACTGTTTTTGTTCTATTTACATTTACAATTCTTATTTATCAACATTTAAGGCATCTGACTAAAAGAGAACAGCGTATATTTCAAAGAAGAAAAAATGTTGAAAAACTGTTGCAGTGGCAAAAGAAACTTGATAATGAAGAAATGGCAGTGAGAGAACTGGAATTAAAGGCTGTTGAATTAGTTGACAGTAGCAAAAAGAAAACAAAATATTATATTACTTCCTCATCATCAGCAGGACCAGAAAGTAATTAAATTTTGTATTTATATTATTGAATTATTCAATCATTAATTATTTGATGTATTATAAATTTATTTATACAGTTTATAATGAATGACCAACCACAATTATTCTACATAAAAATGTTGAAAAAGATTGCAATCATCATGATAATTGTTTATATTATTGTAAAGAAATTAATTATAATAATTTTAAAGGCAAAAAACACACACACTGTTAAATATTTTTAACTGTTCTTTAGTTTATCTAAATGAAATGAAAATTTATGATTTAGACATATTTTAAACATTTGCTAATCATTGCTGAAAAAATATCAAATTATTATTAAAATTAATTCAAGTCTGTATTTAAAAAATTATATGGATGGATTTATTTTGATTCGATTATTTTCCAGTTGAGAAAAGTTAATTTTTATACAGTTTTTATGTGTATAAAATCTTAATAAATTAAATCATGTAGCATTTAAGGTATTATAAATGTTTAGTTTCTCTCTCTTCTTCTTTCAAATTGTTTTCTGTGTATACAGTCTATGGCAGTGGTTGCTTAAACATTGGGATGAATTATTAAAAGTGAAGATTATATAAATAAAAAATATGTTTTGATACTCAAAAATCAGAAATAATTGCATATAGTATAGAATTACTTTTAGAAAAACTTCTTTGAAATTAATGTAAAAGTTCTTTAAAATGCAATGAAAAAGTTTGAAAGTAATTCAAGGAAAATGTTCTTTGAAAACATCCCAATTACAAATTAATAATGTTTAGAGAAATTTTATGTTATTTCATCAGCATTGGCACGACAGCCCTTTCTGGGCCTTGGCCTTCTTCAGAAGTCTCTACCATTCCACCCCTTTTCTAGAAATCAATCTCTAGTTCTTGACTTTAAGTATGTTGAAGTCTTCTTCCAGGCAGAGTCCTTCCATCTCTTTTTGGGTCTTCCTCTTGGTCTACTACAGAAAGGAGTGGTGTTGAAGACCTTTATTGGTGTTCTCTCTGTACTCATTCTCATGAGGTGGCCTGCCCATCTCATTCTAGATAGTTTTATTGATTTAATGATGCCTTCTTCTCCATAGATTTTGTACAGTTCAAAGTTATACCTTTTTCGCCAGGTGTTATTTCCATGTTATTTTTTTTTTAACCAGATATATTACAATACTCTATTTTTAAATTTATATGCGTTGAAGAGCAGTTGAGTTAGAAAAAACTATTATTAGTCCTGCCTTTCATCCTAATGATGGTATCAAAGTTAATCTAGAATAAATGATAGATTTTTTTGTGGTGGGCGGGTGATTAGCAACTGAATCCATTTGCTTCTGTTGTATTTGTACTAGATGATATTGCTGACCAGAAAACAATGCTGATATAGTGACAAGGTAAGTTGTTCTATTAAAATAGAAAATTTGGTTTTCTATGGTCCAACTTTAACTTAGTTTTAAGACATGTGTTTTTCAAAACAAAATATTTTTGTTTTGATAACAACCATGTGATGGATATTGTTGTTGCACCAGTATACTTCACTATACCTAACCCAAAATTGGACTCTGGTGAGGAATGTAGCATTTCTGCCTTTAGCTTGCATGTTGCCAAAGTGAGCACCTAAATTTTTTCCTGGTTCCTTCCTTTTTAGCACATTAATAGGACATAATAGTTATGAAAATCCTCCTAGAAAGAAATTTGTTTTGCAATACATTAGGTTGCCCACTACATAGTGTCAAAATATGAAGTCAAAATGCTGCAGCTAAAACAGGAATTTATGATCACTAACAATTTCTAGTTTTAATATTAAATGTTTGTAAAAAAAAGTAATTTAAAAGTTTCATATAAATATCCAATTGTAAGTTTAAGATTATATAAATAATACTTGTGATGAATTGAGCTTTTACAAATTTAAAGACCTTTCTCATACAAATTTACATCTTTCTATGATTTTAACCATTCAGTTCAAGCAAGCCACTTCCTTTCAAGTGACTACAATTTTTTTGCAAAAGTTATTTTAAGATTTTGTTTCTAGTAAACTGTTATATTCTCATTGGATCATATTAAAAAATATATATGTAGTTTCATATGATGCAAATAATATATTAGTACCTTATCTGATATCTAAAAGGTGGCTGATAGCAAATCACAAGTTTTATATATATATATATATATATATATATATATATATATATATATATATATATATATATATATATATATATATATATATATATATATATATATATATATATATTATCAGTGTGTATAATATAAATTAATATCTTTTGAATGCTTAAACATTAAATTGTTTTATTATAGCTTATTTGTTGCTACTATGCAAATTATACATTGTTCTAATACATTAATAATTAATTCATTTACAACTTGCTATTGTCTATGGTAATCTTTTTTTGTATGTTTCTGAAATAGAAGAAGTGCTTTCATTTACTGTTCCCCTATAATATAATTCGTTTTTATGGTTTATGATGCATCTGTTCAAGATTTTGAATAACTTATCTACTATAACATATATTACCACACATATTTATATATTTATAAAGAATTGACAGAGTAATGTTAAAAAAAGTTTATGAAATTTTGTTAGCTGAAATTTTGTAGGAGCCGATAACTGTAAATCATTAGGCAGACCAAAATGTAATGTCACTTTCTTATATTAAATGCAAAGCAAATAAATTTTAATCAGTAATTGAATCACCATCATTATAACAACCTTTTGCAATCTAGTGCACAAATTTTCTGTCACGGATCCATAAATAGTTTTAGTAAAATTTATTGATAGCATTTTGTGGGGATATCCAACTTTTCAAATTTTTTTCATACTAAGAATATGTTGTTGTATAAATAAGAATAATTGAAATCCAAGATTGTAATATTGAGCAAGTATGGTGTGTGAGATAGTACATCCCATTCCAATTCTTTAATTTTTTCCAGTGTTCATCTTGCACAGTGTGGTTTTGCACTATCTTGTAGCATAATGACACCCTTTCTGTTGACAATCACCAGATACTTTTCAATTAAAGATTGGTTCGTTCAATCCAATTGTTCTATATAAAGATCTGGCATAACAATTTATCCAAGTTCCATTAGTACTTCACCTAATACACAGAAGTGCCTTTTTTGGGATGTAAATTTAGATTTGTAATACTTCATAAGGATTCATTTGGACAGAACCATTTCCTTTTGGATTATCATATAGGACCTATTTTTTCATCTCCAGTGATCAAATGATCAAAAAATAGTTTTTAATGGTGCTGTTCAAACAGTATGTTGCATACAATGAATTAGTTGGCTTTCTTCTCTTCAAGCAGATTATGGGTAACTAAACACCTGCTCTGCTTATTTTCCCAGTCTATTGTAAATGTTCTTAGATGGTCAACCAAGGTTGGTTTAGGATGTTTAACAATTTCTCAGTTGCTTGAAATGGATTCATTTCCACTTCTGCCCTTAGCTTGTTGTTATCTAATATTGTTTGTCTTCCTGATCAAAAAGAGTTAGAAAGATCAAAATTATCATATCTGAAATAGAAAAGCCATCTTTGACATTCACAAATGTTTAATGTATTTGGATAAATATCACTAATATTTTTGGTTACAAATGTTGCATGACCTTGCAAAACCCAAAAGGTATACAATGCCAGATATGCTCTTCTAGTATTTAGCTGGCCATTTCACCCCAAATTGAAAAAAAAAAAAAAGAAATGAAGAAAACTTAAATATTGAAATATTTAGAAGTGAACTAGTAAGTAATGTCATAAACTGACATGAGCTGACAAATGACAATCACACAAGTAGTGATGTGTGCAGAACCAACATTATTTTCAAGTTCCCCTAATGTTAAGTTTATTTTGAAATCACCCTTTTATATTTAAATTTAAAATAAGCTACATTGACTCAAAATACTGTACCAATGTTAATATTGAAGAACTTCATTATATTATTTCCATTGAAAATTAGCAATCCTCCTTTTTGCTTCAAATAAGAGCTTAAACAATTTGCCCTTTTATAAAAGCAATAATTAGAATAAACTTTTCTAGTGCTTTTTTTTTTTTAAGAAGAAAACTTTTAATAAACAATAACAAACAGAAATAGGTATTTACCAATTAAGTGTTGAGCCATTTCTAATAATTTTAAGCCATCTTGTTTTTAATAAGAAAGTTGTGGTAAAGAGTTAGCAAAATCAGTGCAACCCCTTTGATTGACTGTATAGACAGTCTTGTCTTGTCAGATAATGGCAATCTCTTACTGAAACCACTGACACATTCAAATCTTTTGTCAATATCGAATTTTTATTTCATGTGTTCAATATCAGTATATTATTTTTAATTAATGTCTACATAAGTTGTCTATAAATTAATTTGAACCAGTAAAAAAATAATTCCCATTTCTTTTGGACAAAACTCAACAGTTCGTGGGTTCGAATCCCACCTTGGGCATGGATGTTTGTAGTAGTTCGGAATCCACTTTAAACCGTAGGTCCCGGTCTAATTAGCTCTCGTGTGCAAAAAATGACCATTGAGCGACAAACAAACCAAAAACCATCTTTTGGACAAAATTCCAAAAAACTCACCAATGTGAATTCAAATAAATCTATGATCGTATTATTACTATCATATAGAGAGATCATATTATTGTTATATATACAAATAATATCGTTGATATTGATAATTTCTATAAATCACTAATGAATTTTTGTAAGTATATTTACTGATTATATCAAATTTATGCCCATCTTCTTCCTTGCTGAAGGATGTTAAACATTTCCTTGTTTACTTTCTATACAACTTGTGATCCACATTGTCTGAATCAAAGAAAACTATTTTAATGACAACAAGTTTATTCCAGCTTCACCATTTCTTCTTAAGTTTGAAGAGAGATAGTATCAACATGAATAATATTGTCTACAGAAAGTTTAATTTTTACTCAGCAAATTTTCTTTCACTAGCTTAGTCTAAAGAGCTTAAACTCAAATTGGAGCTACTCTTTTGACTATGGTAGTTTCATGTATACACTGTTTGCTGCTAAGTTGCTGAATAAACTTGATTTATTATCTGCCAAAAGTATTTTGACTTACCTCTTAAAAATTAGGTGTTAGAAATAATAGTTTGATGCATGGGTAAAAAACTATAAAAGTCTTCATAGTAGTTGATCATCAGGTTATTTATATTTGATTGAGTGCTAATAAAAATGTCACAAAAGAAATTAGTGACTTTGATCCTGGTGTTATAAAAAATGCCTCTTTGTAAGAAATTGTAAAATTCTAGCATTCTATAGAAACTAAAACCTGTTGTGAGTTATGTAATTGTTAAGTAAAAATGAAAATGCAACACCCAGTGAAATTGGAAGTCAATGAAGTAGCAAGCGAACAGAATTTGTGAATGCAATTATAGTATACTGAGAAAGGTAATGAAATTAATCTATAAATCCTTGTCAGTTGAAATCAGTTAGGAGTTTTAAAACTCATCAGCTTTTAGTGTTAGCATCACAACTATTCATCAAGAAACCTGAAATTTTATGCTCATTTTGTGACACATTAACTGAATATGATTCCCAAGAAGGAAAAGGGTTGATTGCAATGTCTCAAAACTTTGGACTCTGAATATGTGAGACTAACTAAACACATCATTGGACTATGAATAATTGAGAAAATATTATTTGAAGTAAAAAATCTTGTTTTATAATATGGCTGTCTAATAGATGTATCTAGGTTTGGCAGGTACTAGGTTAGGCACTTATAAAGTAACTGCATTATGCTGATTGTATTGTTATTTCAGTTTTTAATCTATATCCTTTAGTTATTGTAGATGGAAGTATTAACTCTGAGATTTGTTTGTACATTATAAAAAATACTACTCTTCCAATTCTAGGATACTGTTTCAGGGAAGGCTTATGCTTCTCCCAACAGCATGACAAGTGTTCCATTCATACATCAAGACAGATTTGTGCAACTTCAGCATAATGAATAAAAAAAGCTGACTTAGCCTTTTCAGAGCCTCTATATAACTCCAGTAGCATACCTTTAAGAGAAATGTATTATACAGATTAAATAACTATATCCATATTGATTTTCCTCTTTCCAGCACACATTACAGCTATTATAGATGCTTGGAAGTCCATTTGTATAGTTACTTATCTAAAATTGATTAAAATAAATAGACCAAGAAAGTGCAAGCTGTTATCTGTGCAAAAGGTGGGCTAGCATATGTTAATGTTTGCCTCAGGACTCTCTCCAAGTCTGTATCATTGGGTGCTTAAATATTTTTGGCAGATAATGTATTAACATTTTTATTGTGCTTGATCTTTTAGACTTATCAATTATTATCAAAAAGAATTTAATAACTTCATAACATTGCTACATAAAATATCCTATCTCTGCTTCCTTTAAGTTTAATGCTGTAGATTTATCTATGTAAGTGTGTGTGTTTAAGCATGCAGTTTTTATGCTTTTTTATGCCTTTCCCTTTCTGAAATGCACTTCAGGAAAATCTCCTCAAAAGGAAGTATGCAATTATTGCCTTCTATCCTTTCCTCTTTTTTTAATGAATTACTTTTGTGGCCGTGTCATCAATTGTAAAATATTTATACTGTTTTAAGTCAGTTCTAATTTTTTTCCAGTCTGTTGAAAATGAAAGCTAATTGGAAAAATATATACATTTAAAAATCTATATATTAAAAATTGAAATACCTTCTTTATAAAAATTATGTATGTCTACTAAAATCAATATGTATTTCTTTAAAAGAATTACTCTTTTAAAGAATTTAAAAACTGATCTATATATTTTAAATCTCTTAAAGTTTAATTATGTAATCTTATTTAAATTTAAAGGTCATGTTAATGAAGATGAGAAGAAAGATGCTACTCACAGTAGTGAAAAGGGAAGTGTATCATCAGAAAAAAAGAGCTCAATGCAAGAGGACAATAATATGGTACCTGAATCAGTTCAAAGCAGTTCTGTCTCAGAAGAAAATATAGAAACAGTGCATGCAACTGAATCATCTGATATTAGTACTGATGGCAAATGGACTAATAAAAGCAATAATGAGAGTGAACCTTTCAACCATACTGTTTCATCTGAGTAAGCTATTTTCTCAGTAGAAAATTTTTTCAATGTTCTTTATCATTGTTTATACCATTATAGAATATAATGTTTATAAATCATCTATATTTTACAAATTTTTAAATTTGAATTTTTGTATAAAACATTTTGACTGTATTATTATTACAAATGATTGTACTGTATTTAAAGTAATTATATTTAAGACTCTAGATTTTTAATGAATAAATTTTAATGTTTCCATTTTTGCAATTATAGTTTGAATTTTATCAAACATTTTTTTGGAAAAATTTACAGTAAATTTTGTGTGTGTGAATACAGCTTTTTGTGATTTATTATTCAATTTTCCAGAAAATATTTTTATACATTTTATATATTATTTTTAATTTATTATTAATTTATATACAAGTATAATTTATTAAAAAATATTAAACATTTGCCAAATTATATTTTTTAAGTAAAAATAATAAGAATCATTATGATTCTTTAATTTTATTGTTGAGTTTACAGTATTGTAAATAATAAATTATGCATTAATATTCTGTTTTACTAATTTTAAAATAAATGCATTAAATTTTTTTTCCAAATTTGTATCTTTGTTGCTAAAATGTTAAACTATCTTTGTTGTTCTGAATGATCATAAAATTTCCTTGTAATTATTTGTAGCTCAATTCCGGAAGTCGATATTAATCAAAGTGAAACCTCATTTGTTAAAGTTGCTGAAGATTCAGCAGAAAGTTCTTTTATTGAAGAAGTTTCCACAAATGGCTTAACTTCAAATTTGAAGTAAAACTTTTTTTTTATCATTGTGTACTTGATACTAGATAATTAAGTGTGCTGAAATCTATTGTTTATGTATCTTGTGAAACAATACTTTTAATTCTCTAAATATGAAAATTATATAAAATTTATGTATTGCATTTAATGTGACTTTTTCCTCCATTTCTCTACAATTTATTTTTAATGAAAGCAATGTGTATAACAAATTTAAGCATTTGTAAAAGCCAAATTTATCAGAAAATAAAAAAAAAAATAAGAGCAAAAAATTTTACTTATATCTAATGAAACTACAAAGAGTGCTAGTGTTCATATTACATTATCAACTATTCACAATTTATTTGAAAATTAGAGAAATGTATCAAATAATGTATTCTATGTATATAATTCATTCATAGAATTATGGAAATTTTTAAGAAATATCTGCATATTTCTTATTTATAATCACACTTATAGATAAGAAATAATAGCAAATTTGTTTCTATGTGTGTTTATTGTAATCATTATTGTATTTTCATCAATATATCTAAAACAATCTTTCTTTTTTCCCCCTTGAAAGGATTTTTTTTTTTTTTTTTTTGTATATTTTAATTGTATTTTACACTATTTTTATATGTTCAGTGATATGATAGAGGTTTTTTATTTTAAATACTTTTTGATCATTAATAGTTTTAATCTACTAAAAGGATATTTGTTATACACTTATTACTTCTATAATAACTAGGTATAAGGAATTTTTTTCTTCTAAAGAAGAAAATGTTTTTTAACACAAATATCTTTTCTTATAATATTATTTCATTTACTCTTGCTTTATTGTTAGATTTTGTAGATTATCAAATCGATAGTTAGGAATAAGTTTTATATAGTTGTGTGACTAATAAATAAAGTACAAGTTTCTATTGTCTATTTCATTCTTTTAAAACATTATTATTTTGAAATATATCCTTCAAAAATGCTTCTTTTTTTATTAAATTCTGCCATTATTAGATTTTTGTTGAAGTATCAATTTTTTAATTCCTAGATCGACAATTATGAAAAAGTCATCAAGCTCAGATATATATTCTGAATCATTTGAAACATCTGTGGGCAAGGAAATACTGTCTTCAGGATTTAATTCATCAGAAATAAAGAGCTCTACTCCTTCTTCTAGCAGTAACAGAAAAGACAAAGGTTTCAACATTAGATCTCCTCTTATTCCTCGAAGTATGAGGCGTCATGATTCCAGTGGATCCGATGATTCATACACAATATCACATTCAGGTTACTTTTCCTTTCATTACTTTGCAATTTTTCTGATGATCTTGATATTCTATTATTGTTTTATAATATTTAAATCTCATTATCTAGAAATATCATCTAGAAATATATGGATTAAATTGATTATGTGTGTGTGTATATATATATATATATAATTTTGATTTATTTTTTCTAGAAACTGCATCAGACCACAGTGATATTGAAGGACGTATTCATGCTTTAGCTGAACAACTTAAAAAACGCAAAGCAGAAGCTGAAAAACTGAAAAAAGTGCACAAAAGGAAGTACAGAGAAAAATTGAAAGAGAAGGAATTATCTCTTCAAAAACAACTAGAAGTAAAATCATATAATTTATTTTTAAATTTAAAAAAAAATTTATTACTGATAGTGAAAAAAAACATGAATATAGCAAATATTCTACAAAAAAGTAATGGTGAAAACTGACACTTTCCTATTCTCATTTAACATTATAGTAGATTTATAATTTTAATAAATTCTATCACATTCTGTAGCAGTTAAGAAAATTTTAGAAAGATATTTTAATCTTATTAAATGTTAGAATCATTTCTTATTTATATATAGAAAAATAAATGCATATATATTTACTCTTGTTTATATTATTTATATTTATTCAAATCCATATTGCTAACTATTGTACTGTGGTAGATAATTGTTTTAAAATTGTTTCTGTCTGTTTATTTAGCATTTCAAACTCTGGTTGTCCCCTTTACCCTATTTTCTAGCTTTGATAGTCTTAGCATAAATAATGTTGTTGTTTTAGTGATCATCTTAATAATACATTTTTTATTCTTAACTTTAGAGTACAAAAAAGATTTTAATTGTAGCATTAGAATATGAACAAACTGTACATGATGATGATTAAATATATTTTTACTCTGATTATGAAATGAAACTTTTAAATAATTTTCTTGTGTTTTGATATTTCAATAATACACTTTAATAGTTAATAACTAAAGTCATAATTAAAAATAATTATTTTTAAAAATGTACATTTTATTAATCTTAATAATTTGATTCAGGCTTACAATCAATACATTGAACAAACAAAATTGGAACTTGAAAATCAAGTGGAATCATCGCAAAGTAGTGAAAATTCAACAGTCAAACCACAAATCAAATGGCCTCGGACTGAAACTGCTCCTGATTTCCGACTTTTAAGGAAAAGATCATCTATTCCCTCTGATTCTTTGAATAATGAGGTTAGTATTTGTTTTACACACAGAATTTTTTAAAATTCTTATTAAAGCTATAATTCTGAAAATACTTTCTTTTTCCTTAGAATAGCCTAACTTTAGGAATGAATTATAGCAGTTTTTTATAGTTCATTAAATAGTACTAAATTAAAATTATTAAGATATAAAATTGTGAAAATGCAGTAATGTGATAATTGAAATTTAGTCGGTAATGCCTATGTATGTATACACAATGCAGACATGCTTATATATATATATATATATATATATATATATATATATATATATTGAATTAATTTTGAATCCAATGATCGCCAACATACTTGCAGTATAAAAGCGCTCTGCAATTGTAATATTGCAATTGTAATTTGTAATGCAATTCTGCAATTGTAATTGGTAAAGATAATTTGTACAAAACATTGCATTTAAAGAATAAATAAAACTGTCTATCTTTAGCACAAATATAAACCTTGATAAAGAAAAGTTAGAAGTTTGCACTGTGATTTTATATTGAATGTTTCTTATTCAGAAAATGCTATGGCATTGTTCAAAATACAGAAAAAGTTTTTAGAAATTTACTGACACTAGGTTCTTAGACCATGACTTTAAGTATTGTTAAGAATGAGGGAGAATTCATAAATTTATAGTATTGTAGTAAATTGGCTGTATTTAAAAAGTAACTTATATTTGTTTATCTAAATTTAACTTAAGGTTACAGGTGTGTTTGTATATGCACATTTAATATAATTATTGCTTGTCTCTGCTCATTTTTAAGCTTTTAAAAATGAACCAATTTTTCATTTCTATTACTTTACATTTCCTTTTACTTTATAATGTGGTCTCTTTATACTGCTTTGACTTGAAAAAATATGATATTGCTTTAAATAATTGATAATCAAGCTTAAAAATTTTTAAATATACAATTATTTTTCATTTTTATATGAATATAAACTGTATAACAATTATAGTATAACACTGTATAATATAAATTTTAAATATAAACTGTGTGTCTATAACAATAGATCTTTCTCTCTCCCTTTCTCTTTTTCTTTCTGTCTCTCTCTCTCTCTCATATGCATGTGTATGTTTAGAAATTAACATTAACACATCTGTATTTCTCACTCCCTCATCATTTTTTTTTATTGAATTACACAGGTTATGTAGCATTATTTCTATTTTTCTTATTATGACTGAAGTAGTTTTTTTACATAAGCAAGGCTATATTCTCTAGATTTTAAATATTCTTTCTTTTTGGTTTGGTAATTATTAGTAAAAGAGCTAGAATTATTTTTTCGGCTAAAAATTAGGCAACAATTTTCTTTTACTTTTTAAAAACAAGAGAAGAAAAAGCAGCCTGTACCTTAAATTTTGACCTTTACAAATCTAAAAATACTATATTATGATTTAACATTAAATTACATTTAATAAGCAGGGTATAGTATACCAGAGAACAGCTAAAAAGCAAACATCAAAGAAATGCATCTATACTTTTGCTATTAATATAAAAAATATATCATTAAATCTAATAAGGTTTTTTTCTGTATTTTAAGTTTATACTTTATATAATTGTAAATTTTGTTCAGTAAAGATTTATATACAATTAAAATGAATACTCAAAATTTATAAAAGTTATAGTATACTTTTGTTTTGCTCTTTTACTATTTGCTACCTCTTTGTTTATCTCTTTACTTTTCCCTGGATAATACCTTTAACAAGAACTGGTTTTCAGTGCAAACATAATAACATCTCAACTTTTTTCAAAGGAATGTAATTATTCCTTTTCTCTTAACGACTTATTAAAACTATTACTTCATTTTTTATCAATAAATATGACTTTTATTAATATCTGAAGCCCTATGAAGATATCTTTTGTACATTTATATTCATTAAATAATTTTGTTTTGCTGTATAGATTAAAGAGTACATCTGTTTTAATTTTTGTCATCAAAACCTTGATTGCATATTTATATTTTTATAGATATAGGATTTTCATTCTTATTAAATTTTTTGATGAGCATTGCAACTGGTTAATAATTTACAATGAACAATATGTTGAAAAGTTTTTAAAAAATTCTGTTTTTAACAATTTTACTTTTCATAAATACTTTTTTGATACTTATCACCAACAATATAAATTACTAAATAATGTTTGCTTAAATTTCATATCTACACTTTAAAAAAATATCAAGTTTATTATCTTCCCTTTTTATGTACTTTATTTATATGCTATATAAAGTACCACTGGTGTTCCAAAAATCCTTGCTCTTCTTAGCATAAAAATTTTCCAATGAGCTACATCGAGGGAAAGACTCCTATTAATTCTATTATCTCTCTTGTTCCCTATTAGCTCCCTTAAAATAAAAGAATGGCTTGTAAAATATTTCTATCCACTTGTGTGCAAATTCTCCATGGTTCAGTAATTTTCAGAACAGATATAAATAAAAGGATTTAGCTTTAGTTTTTATCGTCCATTCTGAGCCTTTTTATATTTGGAAAATATTAAATACCATTTAAAATGGACATCTTTAAATAATCTTTTCAAGACATTAAGAGAATTTATTCTCTAAAAAAATGAAGGTATGTAATTATTTTTGTACTAAAATCTGGGTTTAATGTAATCCATATTGCAAAATTTCACAAATTCTACATGAACTATAAAAATATGAAAATTTTATTAATGTCATAACATCATAACTTATCATAACTCAGCAATATTTGTAAGCAGAATATAACTAAATGTGTGTTGAATATTCCTTCTTTACATGAAACCTTTATGCATATTATTTATTCTTCTATTTACAGAATTAAAAATTATACTATAACTGTGAGCGCATAGCCGTTTGCTATGTTTTGCAAATTATGCTTTTATTTATTTTTCCTACTGTGAACTCTAGAAATCAGAATAAAAGTATAAGTCTGAACAGTTTAATATATATTGCTTTTTAAGCAAATAGTACAGTTGAATGTTAATAATGGTAATCATTATCACTTCAAACAAAAAAAATCATTTGTATTTTCATCTCAAAATAGATTGATGATTGACTGATTTTTGTCCATTCATGTTATCTCTCTTAGTAAAAAGTCCAATGTTTCCTATTTTTCACTAATTCCTAACTGAAAAATGAATTCCTTTCTATAAATGAAGATTTTTTATCCATCTCAATTGCCAAATATTTTAATTCTAATATATATTTTTTCTAAGATTTTTTTTTCTTAATTTGTGCTATCCTTTTCCAAATTATTAATGAAAAATTAAATATTTGTGTTGTATATTTAATTAAATATTATAACAGTCTAAATGTCAAAAATTGGAGGAATTTAAGTTTTTTTCATGCTAGTTTTATTGATATCTATTTATCATCTTTTAGTTGAAAGAATTTGCTGATAATGTTCCAGATAATTCTGATCATATTGGGAGTGTATTTGGTGCATCCTATAAAAAAGGTGAATAAATTTATATTGTTAACTAATATTTACTCTTCACTGGGAAATAAATTTCACATATTTATTATTTTAAAATAAAAAATATTATTATAAAATTATGATTGTAAAAAATATTAGTCATTATTACCATTCATATGTACATACCAAAGCAATTAGTAAAATATACTATTTTATTACTATAAGTTATTAATAGTATTCGTTTTGAAGTATTTAATTTTAAATGACTTGCAAAGAAATATTCTATTTAAAAAATCAAATTACAAATAAAAGTTACTTTGTTTTCACTGAAAATTTAAGCTTTTTTGAGGAGCTAATCAGTACTTGAGTATTTGTGATTCTCTTATTTTGGAGAAATTACCAATTCATAAAACTCTTAAGGTTTTTTTTAATGTTATTTATTATATAAAATTCATATTCCAAAGCTCTTACTTAAATCTAGAATAAATATTTTTCAATGGCCTATAATATTATTGTAAAGTTTATATTAAACTTTACAATAACTATTCACTCTGAAGAAATATCTGGCAGTAAATATCTAGTAGTTTTCATGGGAAGAGTGTGATGAATGTCCTATGACAAATACATATATTACCTATTTTTTTTGGCAAGACCAGGATTGTTTTTCACTATAGCAATCACAGTGAAATGCATTATGAGTATTAACAATATGAATAATTTAGTTCTTTGAAAATTATCACAGTCAATGTTGCATAATATAGATATGCACACAATAAAAGTTATTTTAGCATGTAAAGATGTGCAAAGTTGATGTCATTATTTATTATATGTAATTCATATTTAAAATCTCTTATTTAAAGCTAGAATTAATATTCATTTTTGTGGAACAAAAAATATTAATTAATAAATGGAAATTGAGAAAAATTCATATTAATTAAAGTAATTACCAAAACTGAACAATTTTTACTTTTAGGAATATATAACAGTAATAAAATTAAAAGAAAAAAAGTGTTATACAATTTAAAAACAGGTTTATTAAAAATACAATATATATATATATATATATATGTTGAAACAACATGTATGAGCCATATATACAGATAAGAAACCAAATTCACTACCAGAGATAAGGCAAACATTAAGAAAAATTGTAACCATTTGAAAACTGACCATGACTGCAAACCTGATTACTGAGTTGATTGAACATATATAGAATCCAGTATCAATACATACATTTCAAAAAGAAATGGTAAGTACAGTTGTGCAAAAATCAAAGCCTGCATTGCAAGAACAACAAAAATATTTTTTTTTTTCTGATGGATCTATTTTTTTACTATTTTTGACCCTAAGCAAATTTATGTGCGGTGAAAAGCTTATCACTCACTTTATCTCCTGTATAGAGTAAAAAATAAGGGTGATCATCTCATGATTTGGTGTAGATCACCTTGTAATATAACATAAATATAATAGTCTCTAGCACCAACTATGTCCTGTTTTGATCGATCAATTTCATTTCATGATACTGACATTGTTTCCATCTGGAGATTATCCTTTTCAAGATAATAATGCCCCAATGCATTGTAGCTGAACTATTCAATCATGGTTTCAAGAACATTACTCAGTTGTACATTTTCTATGACCTGCTTAATTGCCGGACTTAAATATAGAGCCTTGTGGACTATTTTAGAAGAAAGAGTATGTCATTTTTCTACTATGTCTTTCTTGGAATTAAGATAGTTTCTGTATGAAGAATTTAAGTCGTTTTAACTACCAAAAGGTACTTCTACACCTTATTAGAAGCAAAGCATTTCTTTACGTTTGTGTTTTCCATCATTTTAGACATTAATATCTTTGTTTATATATATACATTTTCAAGTGGTTCTCAAAACAATGTATATAAACACCTGTAAAATGACATTTTTTAATGTGTATTGTGAATGTTAAGATTTGATAACAGCTACCTGATTCTCATTTAAAGTTGGAATTTATTCCAGTAATGTTATTGTCTTGTAGCATTTAGGCTAGCATATTGGGGTGCGCTGCTCCACTTCTCCAACTGAACCAAATTTTTGGTGTGAAGTCAGACTTCATCAGTACACACATGCCATAGGTACCTGTTTATAGGGTAGGCAACCATTCATAACCCATTCAGACAAGGAAAGGACAAAGACAGGATAGATATAGAGAAAGTGCATCCGTGCCTGAACCAGAATTCGAACCCAAGACCTCCCTAACCACAGTCAGGCATGCTGACCTCAGACAAGTTCGGTTGCATTCCTAAAAGTGTCTGTGTTTTATTGAAATTATGGAAATTAAGGATTTTTTTGAAAGCCATCTGTATCTATCAGACTTCTCAGGTATTCAAAAAGACGAAATTGTAAAAACCTGTATAATTGGAGTAAGTATAACCAGAACTTCCTCATTTTTAGTCATTTCTGAAAATATAATGTTTGAAGTCATAACAGTATATACACATGCTGCGCAAACCAAAATAATGGATGGAAAAGAGAAGCTCACTGAAAGAGACCACAGAGTTTAGCAACAGATTGTAATGTCCATAAAGCAAATAACTCAAAGGCACCTTCATAAACAGAACATTTATGGCAAAGTGATTCTCTAGCCACTTGTCACAAATGTTAAGTCAAACATTATTTACCGTGGAGAGGGGGTGGATGGAATGTTAATTAAAACTACTTATAAAAATTAATTATTTTTGAAAAAATATATATGCTATAAAATTTTCGATTGAAGTTGTTTAACTTCAAATTAAGATATTTTTAAAGTTTTAAAACTATTTTAATATTAAATTTTAAAAGTAGTAAAAATATGTTTCATGATCTCAAGAGAAAAAGTAAAATGTTCCTCAAAAACATTTCATTTGTGATCATCATATTATAAATTTATAACTATTGTTGCATAATTTTGTTTCCATTAAATAATTTTATTTTTTCAACTTGTATAATATTCTTGTGATGTTTTATTGATTGATCTTGTTCTCTTCTTTCTTTGTACAGAAAAACAACTTCTCAAAAAGTTATCTCCAGACACTGATTTCAGTGAAGCTAAAATTGAACTGAATAAAAAAATTCTTCAAACATCATATAGTGAAAGTGCAAAATCAGTCAGTGTGAAAGTTGATAACACTGAATTAATACTTACAAATGTTGAAAGTAAAAAAAGTTCCAGTGATATTTCTAGTGATCTTCAAAATGTGTCATCTTCAGAGATTGAAGAAATTCATAAATCATATTCAGAATCTGAACAAGTAGATGAAAGTGAATCAGATAAGAATTCTGTTCTTTTTGTTGCAACTGATGAATCTATTCCTGAAAGAGATGCATCAGCTAGTGAAACTGAATCAAAGTCTTCTTATCCTTCTGATTCTTTTGTTTCAGATTCTAGTTATTCAAAGTCTGAAAGTGAATCTAAAGAAAAGGTAAATGAGAAGGCTTCATCAGTTGAAAAGAAAAGCTTATCTTCTTCAGGCGAAGAATCAGTCTCTACTAAATCTTCAGAACAATATGGAGAATCACATGATGATTCAGACAAAAGCCATGAAAGTGAAATTAGTCCTCATATAGAAATAATACAAGATACTGAGAGTGATCACATATCAGAAGCTATATCAGGCACTCTCACCAGTTCAGAAATAGAAGATGCTGAGCAAAATAATTATAAATGTGACAGTTCTAAAGGGTGTTCTCCTAAAAAATCAATTAGCAAAAATTGTGTAAAAAATAATCATATTCAAAATGAAACTCTTGAAAGTCCATCATTGTTAAAAGATTCCAAAGCTGTTGTTGGTTTAAGTGGTACCAAAGAAGATTATGCTTATAAACATGCTAAATCTGAAAAATTTGTAGTAACTGTTGTAAATTTTCTTTTTGATTCCATAATTAATGACAGTTTCAAAATTATTTTTGACCAATTTCAAAATAGCTTGAATTTTCGCAAACCTATATCCCTTCTTCATTATTTCTTAAAAGATGAATTGTGTATCTCTGAAAGTAAAACAAGGTTTTCAGGTAAACAATATTGTGATAAAAATGCAGAGATAATATCATCTTCATTATTAAATTATTATCTGCAAGATTCTATTAATGTTATTCTGAAAATTGCAAAAAATATTGAAGAAATTAAAGAACATGAAAATAATAATTCACAAATACAAGAAAAAAACACTATCACTCCCAGTAATACTAACTTTGTCTCACTTTCTCTAGAATCCAATACATTGTGCTCTGTTACTGATGGTAACAATGAATCCAAACATACTGTTCCTGTCAGTAATGTTGAAGAAAATGATCACAGTATTTTTAGAAAAGAAATGGATTGGTTTGAAGATGGCTTTATGACATCTCAATCTGAACGGCAGCAGCTAGAACAACAAATGTTAATTCAGCAGTATCCATTTTATTACAGGAAAATTCCCAACAAGCCCCCTCCACCTTATACACCTCCAGCAGCATATTTTAATTCTCAGACTGCTTTACAAATAGCAATTAAACAAGAAAAATCTGCTATAAAAATGGACCCCATCAACTATGTTACTAAAAACATTGGCATGATTTTAAACTATGTAACTGATTTATTTATTTCTGCAAAGGAAAAAGGACATTCAATACAGAATGTTTCTGACCCTGACTTTACCCCAGTAATTAAGAAATTGGAATTAGTGATGTCTTGTCAGCTTACATTTTTAGATTTAATTTTTGATGCATCAAAAGAAATCATTCTAGATTTATATAAGTAAGTACTTATTTTAATTTTGTAAAGTTATCATCTATACTTACTATATTTACTTTTAACTTTTATTTTAGAAAAATCTGCTAAATTATTTTATTAATGATTTCCTTAGATTTTAAAAATTACATTTTCAACTTTTCTGAACTAAGAACACTAAAATAGTTATTTTAATGTTTACTTAAATAAATATTCAGAAATCTACATTATGTAACTAGAGTGAAAAATTATAATTAGTAATATTAGCTATTTTAAATAGCTTATTTGTACTAATGTTTTTGTGTTTATTTACAATTTATTATAAAATAAATTTTATAATTTTAATTATTATGGCAAAAATTATTGTGATTTACTTTTTTATCCAATATTTGTTAAAGATGCACTCATCAAAATTTGGTAAAAGAGCTTGATGCTTATAAAGCTCATCTTATGTCTCTTTTAAATATGTATTTTTTTTTCATTTGATATAAGAAAAGGTTTGTATGTACTCTTCATATATAACAGTTTTAACATTCAGTCACTTTACAATGGATCATTATTTATCCACATTCGAATCATCTATTCCACTGTTTGTCTTAACAGAAGCATATATTAACTGCTTTTATTAAAGCCTGAAGTTCTTCATTTCTAAGATTTATTTATGTGCATAAATGACCAATGAATGACAAATAAACCAAGCCAGACCAATCCTAAGATATTTGATGGAGAGTCATTCAAAAAGAAGTTTTAAAACCCATTTTTAAAGGCATATCAAACATTAGTTCATGAGGAGTATATTTGATACCTTTATGAAATTACTGTTTTCACAATCAATGAAATGTAATTCTTCAGACTATTTACTAGTTTTATTGCTTTCCGATGAAGAATTTAGCATACTTTTAACATCCTGAACAAACCTTGAATTTGAATGTGGATAAGCTTTCTGTGCACAATTTTCAAATTCATTTACATTAAATGAGCTTCTTCCACAATTTGTTTACTGAACTTGTTATTATTGGTACTTTGAAATACACTGGGGGTAAAATTAATAAAAATATTAAATGATTTGAAACTTTCTCATGTTTGTTTTTTAGAGTACCTAACTATACAAATTTCATCAAGTGATCTTAATAAAAAAAATATATGGTTGAAATCATTATCTGGTTGTGATTATGTCGATTAAATTGAACTTTCATCTTGAGTTCATTTCTTTGAAGACCACTGGTGTAACAACAGTAGTCTTCAATGAGATGAACTCAGTCCTTTTGTCGAAACCCTTGACTTCTTATGACAATTTCATATAGGTTTAAGTAAATCATTTTTCTTAAATAGTAACACATATGTTCTTTTTTTGAGGTTCTATTTTTGCTTGTACTTCCATGGCCTATTAATAAATGTACTTGATGAATTATGATAAAAAGTTCTTCAAAGTACACATAAAATTTTATTTTATTGCTATCTTTACTTAAAGGAAAGATGTGTTTTTCAATGTTGTCTACTTTCATTTCATTGTATCTGTTTAATATTTGAAATCTTCCATTTTTATTTCTGTCATTCAGTTTTATAAACTAGCCAGCATCTTTTAAAACTTTTGTTAATTTTCTAATATTCATAATATTTAAGGATTGGGAATTAAATTATTGATTCTTCAATGTTTATTTTAATGTAAACTATATCATTTTTGAAAAACTTCTATTCAGTATGAAATTAGAAATACTAAAATCATATGCATCTTATTAACACACATTATTTAGCAAAGGCATATATCAAGACAGATACTTTGCAGTTAATCAAACTGAATGAATTTAGGAAAAGTTTCGTATTTTTATTGCATTCTTCATTATAAGTTGGGAATTTTATAATCAAACTGGCAAATTTGATCAATAATTTCAATATTCAGCAATATATTACATTTAACAAATTTAGTAGTGATTATAAATAATCACTTGTGCTTTCCATTATCAACTGTTTATAACATTTATTGTACATATGTATTGTAATATTTAAAATTATTTTTCCAGCGAAACAAAACAAATTTCTCAACCTTGGATCAAACCAAAGAAGCTTACACCAAAACCTCTTTTTCCTTGTGATAAAAAGAAAATACTGCCGATTCTTCAAAAAGAAATTGAAAAAACTTTTAAACTTACTCCTAAAGACACTCTAAATCCTTGGCAGAGGAAACGGCCAACCTGGTCATCATTAAAGCTCGGTCGGAAAAAAAGAGACTTTGTTGACACAATTCTTATTGGAGAAATAAAAGAGGAAGAGCCAGATTGGGTGAATTATGATCAAGATGAAGTCACTGTAAAATTTCAAATTGCAGAATCAATATTTGACTTTTTAATTGAAGATACAATCAGTGCAATTAAGAATTTGCAGGAAAAAAATGGTAAATTTTTTTTTTAGTAAATAAGCTTATGATAAATTTAAGCTTATGTCTTTTGCCTGAACCTGCTATTTCTGTCTCGTAAAGTCGTGTAGGTGCTGGTTTATTTCTTAATTTTTTTTATATATCCTTAGGATTTGCTTTAAATCTATCTTTGTAATTTGCTTATGATAAATAACTCCTTGTTAATAAAGTTACAATATTTTCAAAAACAATAATTTTGTTATTAATGTTGCCTAGCATTTGCTTTCATTGAGCTATATTAAAGCAATTTTTTATCACCATTGAGAAAACTTACTTGCAAGTATGTATAGATATTTTCGAGATACCATTCAATGAATCAATCTATTAAGTTTTATAATTGTTTTTGAAAGATTAATAAGATGCTGAAAGTTATATATGTAAATTGAGTATAAATATGTTTGCTTAAACAGGATTAGGAATAGCTTCCTTTTTATGAAATCTGCAGTGTTTGATTTCTATGGGAATTTTTCTTTTCTCACTTAAGTGCTTGGGACATTTTTGGGTTAATGAAATGTGTTAATACATTTAAATTTTGCAAAAAAATACATATTAATGTGTCTGAATAAAGACATTTATTAATGACAATAAGAAAGTAATTAAAAGAGTTTTAAGACAGTTTGATAGTAGAGATACAGGCAAGATCATTGTAACATATAGTTTGTTAATTAAAACTTTGGGTCATTAATAAAATCAATTTTTCTTAACATTTTATTTTCCACATTATGTATGTGTATGATCGTTTGTTCGTTTTAAAACGTTTTTTCTCGTTTTTGTTCGTTTGTTCGTTTTTCGTAATATATAACTATATTAATTTTAAATGTTTTATGTTAAATATTTTTTCATGTAAAAAGCAGTCATACTCAAATTGAGAGTTGATCTGAATAAAATTAATTGTATATGAAATTATACAAATTTTATGTTAATCATAAATTATATCACATTTATTTTCTGATTCTAATTAGAAGACTAGTCGGGAGCAAAAATTAAATTGTAATAAATTCTTATTTTTTCCTCAATTTAAATTCTTTAAATTTACTAGTAAATTATTTAAATTAAAATGCTCATTTTAAAGTTAGTTACACATAAAAAATATATTTAAACCTAACTATGCTTATAAAACTATGTAATTATTAAACATTAAAGACAATGTATTTATAAAATGGTTTCATTGTGCATTATTTTTATTAAGTATTTAAAAATTATTTTTGTTTTTCAGGTGTTTAAAATGTAATTTTAAAGAAGGTTGGCATCAAGACCTATGCTATATCAGTCATTCAGCTATATTTTGCCATTCCAAGAAATATATTTTAATATAAAGTTGAAAACTAATTTTTGATAATGTCACTGTGCTATATTTTTATTCTTGTTCATATTTATCATTATTTTAAATATCATTACTTTGTATTTTATTTAATTTTGTAAAAATGTATATAAAATCCTTTTCACCATTTTCAGTTTAGTGTTCCTTGATAAACATGACACTAGTGGATATATTAATCTACTGTCTAAATAATTTAATATGTTGAAATGTATTAAAATAAGAAAAATATTTATATTTTTGATAGATTTTAATATTGATTTTTAAAAAAGGTTAATCAGTGCAATGACAATGTGATGATTTTATTTTAAAGTAAAATAATTTTGCTATATATGTATAAAATAATGTAAAACGTGAGATAAACACAATATATATTGCGAAAAATGTGTTCTTTAATAATATGAATTTAATAAATAATTATATACAATTAGATTAAAATTAAAAGTTTATATTAATTTCAATGTCCTTATAGTTATCATACATCTCAAACTCCTAGGCGTAAAATTTTTTAACAAAGGGACTGGGTGTGTGGAATATATATTGCAAATACTCGTTTTTACTGGTAAAAAGCAGTTCATATTATATTAATAAAGTAATGTATAATATTATTAAGATCTGTTTCACATTTATTCAAATAAATTTTCCTTTATAAACTGTAAACATGCACTATAAGAAACGTACAAAATAAAATTCATACTTAAAAACAGTATTTACTTTCATTTTATTGATGAAAAATCGGGCAAAAGAGTCATTTACAATTTTCTGTACAAAAGCTACATTTTTCAAAATATTTTTTTTATTTTTTTTTAATTTTCAGTACATAAAACCATTTTGTGATTTTTTCCCTCAAAAAAAAGCACCTCTGACCTGTTAGCCATTCAGATTTTTGTTTTAAACATTGTCTTTAAACTACATCATCTTCCTGGTTTAGCACTTGTGAGTCTAGATTCAAAACATCCTCTAAAAAAGTTTCAGACAGCAAAGAAGCTGCATGTCAGAATTCATACATGAATGACTTTGCCTCATGTCATCAGGTAAATTGCCTTGGCTTTCTTCACTTACAGTGGTTTATTTAATAAAGCATGCTTGTTGAAATGCTCTCAATATTGTCTTTCCTTCAACGTCATTCCAAGCATTAATTAACAAATGCATTGTTTCTAGAAGGTCAATATCATAGGCCACTCCAACTCCAAGGTCATAATCACTCTTTGCAAAAATACCTTAATATGCTCTTAAAGCTAATGCTTATCCCTTGTAAGACAGCAGAAGTTAGATTAGGCATGAGAAATTCTACATGAATTGATTCAAGATCCGGAGCTTCAGCATGAGCTGTGTAGTTAAGTTATCCACAGTTAGTTAGAACTTTACTTTTATTTGTAAAACTACGATGATAATAATAATAAAATAGAAAAAACCGTCTATCTGCTCCTACTTTCATGAATGCTGCCGGTCATCCAAGCTTTAATGTTAGCATGATATGCAGCTGGCTGTTTTTGAATATTTTTGGAACACCTAAGCTTTAGTTATTTTAATATGAAATCAGAGGCATTTTTTCTGCCCCATCCGTATTTGCTGCGAGCAAGACTAATTCGTTTCATCGTTTATTTTTAGCACTATAACTTTTATCGCCCTTTAAAGCTAAGTGTTTTATCAGACAAGATCTGAAGAAACTGTCTCATCTGCGTTGAAAATATTCTTTGGGTCGTTTTCATAAAGTAGTGATTTCAGTGCTCCTTTTTTTATTCAATTTCCGATATTTTATTCGTAGTCTCACTCTCACCACTCAATTGTTAAGTCTTAAGCCGTGTCTGGTTTTAAATTTTTAGTCTCAACCGTTTTAGGCCTTGAAATCTTTTATGTTCAGCTTCTTAGCTAAGTGGTTGGATTTCTCTTTAATGGCCTAACTGTCAACACAAACGTTCATTCCTATTATTTTTCTCAGTCAAGCAAGCAACGCTTTTTTTCAGTTTAGCTTTTCTTTCTCTACAACATTTTCGACATAAAGCACTTCTTCTGCTGGTGCTGTTTTTTTTTTTTTTTTTTTCCCTCAAGTTTTTAAAATTATCAAGGTTCTTCTTCAGAATTTTATTTTTACTTTGACTGACATATATACCCAATCGCTCTTTCAACTGCGACTAATTGTCATTGGAATTCGTTCAGTTTTTCCTTTCCATGGACGAAACTTTATAAATTAAATTGTCCAAATGAAACAAAACCAACTGTAAAATACAAAAGTGCAAACTTTCAAAGTATTTTCCTCATTCTCTATGCTCTTTACTTACGGGGAGGTGACAAGTCGAATTCGGCACCACAGTTCTCGCTCATCAAATGCCTATATCTATGTCTTCGACTATTGGTCCCACGATGTCTGAAGTGCCTGCACATGTAGCTCCGTTGTTCAAGAATAAACCAAGTTCCCAAGCGTTATATAAAAAAGAAAAATATATCAATGCATGAAAAATAGCAAAAAGAACCAAAATTAGCATTGAGACCAAAATTAGCAAAAAGAAATGTTTGTAAATTTTAGTTCATAAACGAGAGTTAAAATTATTAATATGTTTATGATGTCAGGGTAGGGACTAACCACTAGTCTGCAAAAAAATGTGAGTGTTCGTAAATTAAAGGTTCGTAAAAACGAGCATCTACTGTAGTATATTTTTTAATCAAAAATGTATGTTTTAAAAAATCTAAAGTGTATTATTTTTACAAAATTAATTTCTAAACTATAAATTTATATGATATTACAAAATATTTGGCTAAACACAAAAAAATTTAGAATAGAAAATGATGTCAATGATTTCAAATTTTTAAATTTATATTACAAATACATTTTAAAACATAAAAGTACAAACTGCACTATCTAAAATAAAATTTTTCGTACAAAAAAATATAAATTTTCCAAATAAAAATCTTGTTAATTATGTTAATAAAACAATCAATAAAAAAATTTCTAAGTCAAAAATACTTTTAAAATTCAAAATTGTCACTTTTAGATTAAAAGGGAACAAATTCTTGTGATATTAAAAATTTAAACATCATAAAAAATTTTTAATGAAATAAATTAAACTAAAACCTTTCCAGTAGTGATAGCCTTTCAGGCTCCTAAAAAACAAAAATTATATGAAAAATTTGCAGAAAAATATTAAGATAAAATGGATTATAACATTTGATTTCAGTGCATAAAACTGCCAGAAAGTTTTTATAAAATACGTCAAAAAATTATCAAAAAAATTTATGAAAATTTTAAGATAAAGTAAATTGAGTTCTTATATATAAGAGAATTCATATATGTCAATTTCTTTAAAGTTGCATATCAAGTACTCATAGTGAAATGTTTGTTAATGGGAGAATTAAATGTCAAGCTCTTTTCTACCTCCATCGTTGTGTATGTAACCTTCAGGTTACATGTGTGTATAACCATATTGCTGTATGTATATAACCTTCAGGTTACATACATATCAATGCGGGCGAGCCCTGAATGTACCTTTAGGGTAGCGGGGAAACCCGTCACTAAACGCCTGCTAATTTTGAACTTCGGTCAGGTAACGAGACCATTCCTGAGCTGGCACCCTCCTCTCCACATCTACGTCACACCAATGGAAGGACTTTGGATGTCACATATTAACGAACATGGACACGTCTCCAACCTATGGTGCTCTTCTAGCAATCTAGTGAGAGGGAGTACGCGTTCACCCTCCCAATCACCGACCGCGGCAAATGATGCTTCACTTTATCTTAATAGGAAGCTGTGTTAAGCTACTGAGCCACTGGAGCTCTACTTTCAGGTTACGTGAACGACGCTACGCCACTTTTATTAAGTTAGGTTTCACATCATTTAGGAATAATGCTTAAATTACCTTTTTTCTGCTCAACAATATGACAAAATATGGCCAACTATTCTGCAATTTTAAATGACAGTGAAACGGCGAGATAAATGGCTCAGCTAACACATCCTTCTCTATGCCATACCAGCTAAAGAATATTGGATCTAACGAAACTTCTCGTATGGTACCAGACCTCTCTCAGAGTATGATAATTTACTAATAAGCTATACTTGCTTATTAGTAAATTATTAAAGCTTGTATCAAATCTTATTTTTTCAAATACAATAACTCCTTTACCTATGAGACTTCGCAAACTCTATTCTTAAGATAAATCTTCAAACGATTTCGTTATTATTATCAGATTTTTACTATTATTCTTTTATTACAAATGTTAAATTCTCATATGTATATATCATAACAATGCAATTTTAACTCATTTCTCAAATATAATTATTCAGTTATTTTAATTTTCATTAAAATAATTAATGAAGAATATTTTATATTCTATTTTCTTACATAGAAGTGTACATATTGCAAAACATTTTTTTTTTTTTTTTTTTTTTTTTTTTGTGTTCTAATCTAGTTATAAAATGTGAAAACAAACATTATAAATTAAATCAAACAGAAAGAGAATTACGTTCATCTTTTTGCTATAACATATTGAAATAAACAAAAAAATAAAGAATATTTAAAAAAATCACATCGGCCTGAAGTTTCAATTTAATCGTGAAAACAAAAAGTTGCATAGTTTACAACATAAAAATGTACACATTACAAAGTAGTTTGATTAACAGAATTTCAAATTGATAATTTGCATCTCAAAATGAAATCTTACATTTAATTTACTTAATTGAAAATAATTCACATAATATGTAGAATGCTTGAAAATTCCTTTTTGTTACAAAGTTATTAAATGCTGAAATCATAATTCTTTTCATCAGCTTTTCAATTCCTTTTCGTCGGACGACGTACTGGAAAGGACGAAATAATATTTAGCTACAGAGTGCATAAACACCATGCTTTTTCAAACATCAAAAATATAAATGCCTTTTTTTAAAAAAAAGAAAAGTTAACGACAAATTTGGAAAAAAAAGAGAATACCAATTGTGTAAATATTATGTGTATTCTCAGAGATTATTCATAGATGACAATTTTAAGATGAATCAACACGCTTCTTTGTTGCTTGTGGTTCGAGCTTTCGAGTTCAGTAACCATGTTGATGGGGTTATCCTTGTACAGGGGGATTTTGAAGGAAAATAAAAATACAGAGACAACAACTACCCATCACCATATTTCTATCCAAGGTAAAGCCCCGGCCCTGCCAGGCCGAGAGCTTTACTTTGGGGCCTCCAGCAGAAGAGTTTCCGAGAAAGCTCAAAGCTTCTACGAATCAAGTGAAAACCTCTGCTCCATCACTAACACAAGATACTTCTCCTATCTCAGAAAGTAATGTTGATTAATACTTATTACTGTATAAGGTTTTGTAATAAACTATTAATTAGCACTGCGGCATGTTTACGTAAATACATGTACCGTTGTAATTTTTATCTTAAATGGGTAAAGTATTAATACTGTTAACATATTTAAAACATTCGTGAACCCGTATACACAAAAATTCCTAGGGGTAAGTGCTACTTCGATTTTTCAGCTTTCGCGGAAGGTTCTGATCCCCATTAACCACGAAAAACGAGGGATCGCCATAATTCAAACAGTGATAATTATATTTTAATTAATTACAAGCTATGTAATCAAAATTTTGAGCTGCTCACTGCTCAACATTCAAAAGGCAACACCAAGAAGAAGTTTTCAAAAAAGGACGAAACTCGGCAAGCAGAGAGAGAGACATTAACGAACAATAAGTGATCTGTATTTCGAAATAATATGCATAATACAGAGCGAGAACAGCGTCGGTTCAGAATTTTGTAGGGCCACCTTGAACAGCGATACATGAAGCAACTTCTCTGTGTACAGAATCAATGAGAATAAGAATAGTGACCTGAGGAATGGCCGTCCATTTTCTGTCAATCATTTGCCAAAGTGGGTCTTCTGAAGCAGGCAGTGGTAGGGTCTGCAAATGGACTCCAATTATGTACCAAACGCGTTCGATTAATAAGAGATATGGCGAGCATGGTGACCAAGGAAGCAGCTGTACACCTTGCAGGGTATGTTGACTGATGCGAACAATGTTCGGTTGGGAGTTTTCCAAATGAAAAAGGGCATTGGGCAGCACCTGAAGGTAGGGGAGTGTCATCGAACGCCGCACATTATCCACATAACGTTGGGCTGTCATAATGCCGTGCATATGAACTAGAGATGACCCGGAATCGTACGTAATGACGCCCTAAACTATGATGCTACGCTGTCACGCGGTGAGACGTTTCACAATTGGTGCAAGATCTGTCTCCACGTCGACCCCATACTCGTACGCAGTGACTGTCACTGAAGAAAGAAAAGTTTAACTCATCTGTGCTACTCCATCGTCCACATCACTCTAATCCGGCACTATTCCAAACGTTGGCTTTTATGCTGTGGGGTCAATGGCAGTCTTCTTAACAGATGACATGAACGCAGGCCACTTACAGCCAATCGATGGCAAATGGTTCTGCTTGTATATTCGGAATGTCTTGCACATGCTGCAAAATTTTGGTAAAAGTGCCCGTTGAACGCATCGATCCATGCGTGGTGAAGTCACTCTACAAAACCGGCATTCCGCAAACGTTGCACAGAGTTCCTTCTTCCAACCATGTTCGCCTAAGTCGGTGGATTGTGGACGCATCCAAGTGTCTGTCATTTCTGTAAGGACCAATCTGCCCTTCTCAATTCGATAATCATGCCTCTCGGAAACTCGTCTGTCTGCTCGAACTGACTCTCTTGACGATGGCTTGGCATTCTCTGCAATTACAGGCGTTTTTGGCGACAAGAACAAATTTTCAAAGATAATTTTCCAAGCAACAATGATGGCGCGACTATTGCCACTGGAAATCAGCGCATTTCACATCATTTGCATAACTCAGTAAAGTGCATCTACTCTGAAATTTGCATAATTCTCTATCATTCCTCCTTGGTGTTGCATTTTCAATGTCGCGCAGTGTATATTTTTATTTTAATGCATTCAGAGTCCAATATCGTGATTTAAGTTTCATTCCTTTTTGCAGCAATTCTGAATTGATCCCAGACGAAAATTCAAACGTCAAGCAAAACAAAAGATTTTATTTAGATAGAAACATGCAAAAAAATATTAAAGAAATAATATATATTTACGTGTTGTGGTTTTTTCTATTAGATTTCGTTATACATCAAATATAAATAAAGTAGTTAGTGTCAAGTAGAATATGTAAAAAATGGCAATTAAAATGTTAAAATTTGGTTAATTAATACAAAATTGGAAAAAGAGAGTTACTTTCTTGTGGTGTTTAAAAAGTAACAGGCGTATGTAGAACAAGTCTTGGGGTCATAATGTTTCTTTTTTTTTTTTTTTTTCTTTCTTTCTTTTTTTTTTTTTTTATTATTAAAATTTTTAGTTTCTAATTAAAATATTCTTATATAGGTTTTTCTTTAAAGTACCAAGTTAAAATTTTTGACATTTGATGTTCTTCTTCTTATTATTATATATATATATTTAACATAGGCTTTAAATATTCGCGAGATTCCGGTAAATGTAAATATTCATACTACACAATTCCTGTAAATTGAATGAAAATTTGATATTCCAAAGTTTCTCGTAAATAATATGAATTTTTAATCTGGAATAATAATACAAATTAGTATGAAGTATAGCCCCCAGTTATTTATTTTCGTATAAAAAATATAATTCGTTTCATGACTTTAGATTCCTTTCATTTGAAGATTTAGAATCAATATTTTTTTTTTACAATAAATTAAACAATTAACAAAATTTTCATAATGACCACATTTTTTTAAAAAAAATTTCGGAATAAAATGCTTATACGTGAACGAACGTTCAACTTTTGTTCTACTTCACTTTTTTTTAAAAAAAAATGATAACGTCATTTTTATTTTACTCCGTAAAGTTAAGAAAACAATCTAATATCCTCTTATAGATAACTCTATAGATAAAAGTGTTTATTTATGTTATTACAGAAACAGTGATATGTACTTAGCAGGCGTAACACATAAATAGTCGTTTTCAAAATAAAATGTTGTGCTTCCTTAAGGTATTTATTTATAACATTCGTCTCATAACCACGCTCTTTCAAGAAGAAAAAAAAGAATATCAATTACTTAATCAAATTAGATTCGTTTCTATTTGTGATGGACAATTCATGTAATTGGAACAAATATCCATATACTTTATTCCTTCTCACAAGCAAGAAATCTTGTTATACTGTAAAATAGGCTAATCAACATAGCTGTGGCTCGATAATCGAAACATCAGGAAAAGGCATACAAATATTTATGGACATTTTTCTTTCTAAATTGTCCAAATCTTATTTTTCTTATAAAAAAATTTGCCTGGAACGTAGCTACAATATATACTAGAAGTAATATGATGAATATTATTGTAAACAATAGCAATGTACAAATGTTATAAATGTCATTTTCAAATCGTTTTAAATAAATTCTTAAAATATATTGTATATACTCTTAAATATACATACATACAAATGGCTATCAAAGAAAAGTAACAAGAAATTTACAAGAAATCCTTTACAATATAGAGTGGGATCGTCTTTATCAAGAAATGGAGTTTGAGAAAGATAGCGTTTTTCTTCATGGACTTATTGTGAAAGACAATGGCGTCTGGAAATTCCGAATAGAGTGAACGTCTATTGTCAAAGAAAAAAAAAAAAAAAAAAGGCTGTCTTTCTAACTTATTTAATTCTTATTTTAAATATGAAATATTAAGCATTAATTTATGTCTGGCTTTTCATTGAAAAATCCAAAACTGTGTTTTGTAATTGTTCTTTTCTATTTTTCGCTGTGAATATCACCTTAGTAACAATGTTTTAAAAACGCTTTAAACTTATCCAGAGGAAAAAAGAAAACAGAGCCTTTCCGCTCCCTAGGAGCCTTGGCAACTACGTGCACCACACGACCTTGAGGATGTGAAGGTTATTTATTGTATATATTGCTATTAAACTATTGTTGCTTCGCCTTTATTAGACAATCTGGTTCTTCACTTTATTTCCTATTTTTTATTGATTCTTTTGAGAGATAGAACCAAAAAGAATAAAAATAAGTTTTGTAAAATTGCTATAAAGTTTCATTTTCTGTGATTTTGCGAAATATGTTGTTGTCATATTATGTTGTAGAAAAAAAATATTGCTCTTGTTAATTTTTTAAAAAAAAATCGCTGTATCCGCTTGTACTGACAAATATTTCTTTTTAATATTTTAAATTATATCATGGAAGATACTCAATTAAGTCGTAACCTTGTATACACTACTCAAGTTAACGATTCAATCCTCACCGTTACTTAATGGTAAAACTATGTTATTCAAAATAAAGATCGCGAGTTCGATCCCAATCGATTTTGAATAACGAGAGATTGATGTTGTGCCTTTGTTTTTTACATGCACGTTTATTTGAGATTTTACGGAGCTCCTTTTCTAGCAATACTTGAATACAGCCTACTACATATGAAAAGTTCTATCACTAGACAAAGAAAAGACATATAGTGAAAATACCTTATAAAAACTTTCACCTTATTCTATGAAATATTGAAACTTTAATTTGTTACAGTTTACACTCTATGACCAAATGGTATCGCAGATTTCTACAGAGTTGAAGGTTCCAAGTTCGATTTTTGTCACTAAGTAAGGGGAGTGTTTCTGCATTTCGCATGAACATCTTTCTGATTATCCCCATTCTCTCGTGAAAAAGCATTTCTTGATCACAATGTTGAAAATTTTAACAGTATTCAGTTATAAAGCAATTCATTTCGCGGCGTTAAAATTTTGTTTTATGTATTTCTATCCTTACAAATCGTGACTACAGCCATGAAAATGTTCCTTCGGGGAAACAATATGCAGAATATGTACAAATGCCCGCCATCAATTTTCTGCTTTTTAGACACGGGATATCAAAGCTTATTTCTTCGTGCCTTAGTGGTAAAAACGTGTTCTCTTGTTAGCAAAAAACCCGAGCATCCCAACTATTCGTAAACAGCTGGAGCTGGATGTTTTTGAATTTTTCTGCATGCATGTCGGTAGGGTGGCTGCTTAGGAGTTTTCTGGGTTTTCTTCCTTACGAAATATGAGTTATTTATAAATGTCGTTCTGGAAAGTTTTTCGCGGCGGGTGTTTATATGCTCTACAACAGCAGTCGCCAAAGTGGTGGTCCGCAGAACATTAGTGGTTTACGAAAAAATTTTGCTGGTCTCCAGAAAGATATGGAATATATTTACTCATCATGATATGTTTTAAGGTGCATTGAAACATAATTTGATTCATAATACGTGAAAAGTTATAAAAACATCATTTCATTGAATAATTCGTACTGCTATATCTGCACTGTTTTAGCTACATGTTTTGCTAGTCTCGTTTCTCACTCTTCAAATGTTTCACTCTCTTGTATGTCGTATACGTTCAGCAATTGAAGCATTTTAATGTGGGCTTACTGACGTATGTGCATATTTTATTTGTTTGATGTTTATTGGATTATATTTATAATTTTATTGGGAATTTATGATATTTATTTGAATTTTGTTTCAAGTTAGCAGAAGCATTCATCACTCTAGGAATGTATAATGCTCAAGGAGACATACTTTTTAATTCTTTTCTTTTTATACATAGTTTTTGTTTATTTTGTTAATTTAATATGGTTTATCAATAAAACTTTCATATTTTGATTACAATTAATAGTTTCATTTTGTTGAATTGGTACATTTTAAATGTTTATAGATCTCTCACAATTTTTTTTATAAATATATTTCACACTTAAAAAAATCTTATTAGATGTCTGTGGGATTTAAATTTTCAATTAACTACATCAGTTGAATTTACGATATCAGCTGTGAAATTTAATTTCTCATATGAAACTTTCTTTTTTTTTCATTCCCCCCAAAAAAGAACGAAGTTAAAGATTTAACTATTTTACTTATTTAAAATGGCAACAGTTTAAGTAATTGTGATCATCGCATACTGCTTTCTATGCCAGGTATTACAGTGCATAAATGTAGAACTGACTAATTCTGTATATTCTAATTAAACTCTAAAAATTTATTCCTCCATCGATTGCTTTAAATTATTTTAAGTTCAAAAATAATTTAAATTTGAGTAAAATCAGATATTTTAGGTTTTAAGGTTGTTTCATTTATCTCACAGCTAAATTTTCGAAACTGATGATAATTAATTGAACTTAAAAAAGAACTTATAATTATTTTTCTCAAATTATAAAAATTTGTGATTGAAAATTTCTAACTACAATTTTTAGTTGTAGGTAGGCCATTAGACAGAGAAATGATTTTTGAAATGGATAAAATTATATATTATGGTGTTATGCTTGATGTGGGCACATCTTTTTAACTATGTAAATGAAATATGAAACTTTAATTTATGTTGAAATGTAAACTAATTTAATACGCATTAATTTAAGTATTACGATAATCTAGATTAAAAAATTAAAAAAATAAACAAATAATTTTTTTTTACGATTAACTAATTTCTGAGGCGAAGATTGATTTAAAAATTATTCTAAAAATGCCAACAGACCATATCTGATGTGGATATTTATTCATAGTAATACATCTTGAAAAATGTGAAGTCAATCGATATTCCGTTTCGTATAACAAAAACAAAATACATATAGGGTATATTATTATTTGTCAAATTATTCAGTTTGATTAGTTATAATTATCTAAATATAATATCAACATTGCTATTTATAGTTTTTATATAACATACTGTTTATTTAATTTATATTATTGCATGTAATATTTTTAAATTTTTCAAAATTCATAAATTATATGCACTCCTGATTGTATTGATAAAAATATCATTAGTTTTAATTTTATCAATTCTAAAATAATTGCTTTGTTTCGTTGGTTTATTTATGATGAAATTCTACAAGCATTTAATCACATAATATTTGAGATCAGATCCTTAAAAAAAAAAAAAAAAAAAAAAAAATTAAAAATATATTAAAAAACGAAACTCGAGTGAAGATTCAGTTCTTCAATTTGTTCTTTTATGCTGAAAATATTGATCTGATTTTGTTCAATATTTCATACCTTTTTTAAATGTACAATCATGTTCGCATTAAGAAATTATTGTAGATATATTCATTTACAAATTCAAGATAAAATTCCATAGTATTATTTTGGAATCTCAGTAACAGAGCTTACTGTGTAAATTTTATCACCAAATAAGCAATAGGAAATATTTGCATCTGATGAATCAACATGATCACGTGATCGATAAAGCAAACATGATGCATGGCGGGAGGAAGGGGAGAAGCTTCTACTGTAACGTTTGTCGCACACATTAAGGAATATTTGAAAAATAAAAAAAAGATATTGAAATTCTCATTATCTCATTCGAATAATCGAATAATTTCGTTGTTATATATATATATATATATGGAAAGACTTAAAGAAATAATTCGAAATAATTATTTAACAGTCAGTAATTAATTAACATGGTTTTTTGAATTAGTACGTTTCTACCAAGTTACCAGTAATAGCATTAGTTTTTAAAGGTGGTACAAAATTAGTTGAATTATACTTTTATTATGTTCATGCTCAATGCCAAATTCTAAGCAAAAATTTGCTTTTTTTTAAGTTTAATGTCTTGACTGTAGTTATAAATCAGCTGAGCCAGGTAAACCAAATTATGCACTCGCTCGATAAAAAAATAAATATAAAAATAAAATTTTTAAAAAATAAATAAATAAATGAAAATTATAGCTAAACACAATGACTTCAAAGCAAAGCGTCTTTGGTCCATTAAGATTGTCTCGAGGCCCAGCTGTCTTATTGTATCTTTATATTCGTCTCAAGAAGTGTCACCTTCCGGAACTTTCTTGGTAGTTCGTAAAAAATTCTACTCTTTAATGTTATTGAATAGAATTTTTGCAGATTCCGACAGACAGTATTGCTATTTCTTATAAGTCAACCAGCAAATATACATGATCAATAATTTCAATAGAAATAATTAAAGGAAAATTATACGTTTAGTGATATTAAAACTGATGAATCTTCCTCTATTTCATATGTTTCTACAATATTTATTTATTTCGAACATAATTTACCGCGCGTAGATGTTTTTGCATATATTATAAGGCAAAAAAACAAACAAATCATTAATGGTTGTCTTTAATTCATCTGATTCCGCTGAATCACATACACACGGAAAACAGCAGTGATTCAAATTAAGTTTTAAAAAAATGTATTTATTTTAAATTATTAACCATAAAGTGGCTCTGTTCCACTTGAGATCATGAACACACCACATTACTGCAATTCTTATTGGTTTAAAATATTCATGATGTCACATAACGTTTCATCTATGTCACAATGTATTGAGCCGGCGTCTTAAATCCGACTTATTGACGAATTTGCTGCTTGATTTTAAATCGTATTCTTCCAGCGGCAGCAAATAAGGCGAAGTTCACCATCCAATGTCTGAGTGTCTCGTTGGACATGAGAAACAAACCATTCATAATTTTTATCGGTAATAAATGAAATATATTTTTTAACTATAATTTCCTCCCTTTGTAAAAGTTTTCAAATTCATGACAATTACCTGTTCTAAATAATCAGTTTTCACAAATCTTTAGCGATATTGCTTCCAACAATGAACAGTTTGACAATAGAACAAAAGCAAAATAAAAAAGACAAAACATCTACTTTATAATGGTTAGTTTAAATCGGCAAGGATGATTTAAATTTTGAGGTTCTTTTATTTTTGATATATATCAAAAAATTTTAATATTTATCATTTATCGATCAATTATATCATCGCTGTGCCTCTTTGGGTTGTAATATTAATTTACAAGAAAAGGTAGAGTTTATGGCTAGAAATTTATTTTTTCAATCATTTTTTACTATATGAAGGTATGGTTAAGTTAAAAAAAAAAATGTGTAAGTTTCTCGCATGTAAGGAAATTGCAGTGGAATCTCTTATCAAACGATTCCTATTTTATATTTGTCACATAAATACGTATTTATATGTTATTAGTGACAGGAAAAAACAAACTATTTTTCATTACAATTTCTTTTTTGATCTTTTAAAAATATTTTAAGGCTTATGAAAATAAAATCATTTGAAATTAAATTTTTAATAATAATTCTTCATGGTAAATAATTTTAATTTTTTAAATAGAAAATTAAAACCATTTATACTTCGTAGATTTCCTTGCTGTTGTATTTACTGGAAATTGAGTTATATGTGTTTAAATAGTTTTGTTACTTTATAAGTGAATAAAAAGAAATTTCTAATTATTAAAACAAAGCCAGTTTCTGCTTCTATTTTTCAGGATTGGATCTGGGTAGAAAAATAAATAAAATAATAAATACACAACGCAATTAAAAAAAAATAATACCTTATTATAATTTAAAATATCATTTATAATTGATATTCAATAACAGTAATCATATACACAGCATTGCTTTTAATTTGAAAAAATTTTAAATATATATGATGACATCTAAGAGGTAATTGAAATTATTAACTTTCCTCTGTTTATTTGTTATCTGTACTACCATGGCAATAATTAAAAATTGATAAATAAAAAAATGTGCAATTGATCTGAAAGTAGTAGAAATCATTTTCGCATAAATCGCGCTTTTTGTTTCTCTTTCTTATGTCGTGTTAACAAAACAAAATAACCATCTATTTATCATTGATTTTTTAATTAAATTTGATTTGAAATTTTTTTCAATATTCATTCTAATAAATGTTGATTTTCGGGAACTTGAAAGAGTACTTGAATGAGGAATATAAATCTCACTTGATGATTTTGTGCATTACTATTGTTAATGCAAATGCACAAAATTAATTTTGCTGTCATTTAATTTTTCTCCCAACTGTAATGATTTAACAATAAAATGAATCTATTATATGATCTTTCTAACTAATTTTAATTTGAAATTACCTTTAACTTTATATATATATATATATATATATATATATATATATATATATATATATATATATATATATATATATATATATATATATATATATATATATATATATATATATATATATATATATATATATATATATATATATATATATATATATATATATATATATATATATATATATATATATATATATATATATATATATATATATATATATATATATATATATATATATATATATATATATATATATATATATATATATATATACAGAGATCTTTGTGTGGACTTGGTATGCTCAGGAATTCCAGAACTACTCTCGAAAATAAAACTGTTATGTCATTAAATTCTTTTCTTAAATTTTCACCATTATTATTGTGTAATATATTGAAATAATACTTATTTAGCCGTATCTATCCATATACACCATAAACTGAGCATTTAACTGTAAAAAAGTAATTGCAAGCCTTTTTTAAAGCATTCCGTCCATTTAAGTAACTTTTCAGAGATTTGAGAAAATATTCACATGTTGCAAAAGAGAAAAATCTTAAAATATCCCAACTTAATAGTAAATGGCAAATGTAAATCCAGAAGAAGCAGAATCGCAGCACTAGTTTCCCTACGATGGCTAGTATAGAATTAATGATCTTCTTTTTCATAGAGCATAGCAGCAACACTAGTTTTTAATGAACCTTACTATAAGTAAGATCTTAAGTATTAATAGATCAGATAATGTGAAGGAGTAATAAGTAAAAAAATAATCTTGAAAAGAACTTTTTTTTTTTAAATAACGAGCTAAAAACGATTTGATTGACTTAAAATAAAGTATACCATCTCTGTTATTTCTATAAGCATAACAATGCTTTTTTTTTTTTTTTTTTTTTTTAATGTAACCTCAAGAGTATTATTTAATTTTCTAAATAAGACATAATAATGTTTTTTTTCTATCTATGTAAATAAAATTACTGTATTCTATCTATCCGCTCCATTTTTGTCTGGGGTTGAAATGAGAACAGCTGTACAGAATAGAGTTGAATTCACATTGGAGTGTCGCTCTCTCGCTAGCTTAAAATAAAATTTCCATTTAGAAACTTTGATCGCAGTTTTCATAAATAAAGACATAATTGACACTAATTTGAACTAATTAAACTTATATATATCGCAATGTAAGTGATTTACGTGATGTAACTTTCTGTTTTTCGGAATTTTTCCCGCTTCTAGAAAGGAGCGTATAGTTTTTTTAAATCATCATCATCTGGTCGTAAGCGCTAGGAGTAAAGAAAAGATAATTAAGCCATCATATATCCCCTTCTTTCTATATTTACCAAATAATTTTTAACAAAAAAATGATGAAATTAAATTTTTTTTCGATTTTTGAAACTTAGTATTATATGTAAAAATACTTTTGGACATTGCAGGAAATGTATTTATGTTTTTTCTTATGCAGTATCAATAAGATGGGCATTGGAAACAGGTGAAAAAAGTCTCAAATTCAGTATTTAACAACTTTATATCTAAAGAAAATTTTCAAGCATCAACATTTCTTTCGCTTTGTTCTTAGGTGATCTATTCTTGAGATTTCAGTTCTTGGTGCAAAAGATAAATAAATAACATTATTTTTCCAAATAGTGAATTTTCCTTAATCAAAGTATGTGTATACATTTTTCGCTAAAAGCTAAGGACGACTGGTATATATATATATATATATATATATATATATATATATATATATATATATATATATATATAATTAATGGCCACAATGCATGACTGTCTTAATGCACATCTCCACAAACTCAAGATTATAAGTAGCCCTGTACTCAGGAGACTCCATGTACTCAGGGCTTCTACTCCCGTCATTGGGAGGCAAGAGAGCTGCTCTTCAGACCGCACTGAACTATGTATATACGTTCTATCATTCTTTGTTCTCTCTGTATCCACATCTTGCGATAGAACTATGTTCGTTTTCGCCAGCTGCATTGGAAAACATGATAATTAACTGATATATTTCTACTAAAAATGTTATTTCAGATTGATTGATATTTTAAGATCAATATTTTCCAAATTCGAGATATTCTTGCAATTGCTAATCAGCGAAAATACTGGTGAATATTCAAAATTTTCTAATTCTTTGATCTCATTTATTTATAGAAGTAAGCTAAAGGGGAAATAAATTCTAAATTTTCCCGAATTTGAATATGAATCCTAATAGAAATTCTGTGTGTGAACTCTTAAATATCACAGATCTTATATTTTTATTCAAACTTAAAGTATTTTTTGTCCTAGCTATTCTGAGTTTATTTCATTTTTTTAAACTGTACATATAATATATATTTGGATTATTTTTATTTGTACAGATATCTATCATAGAATTTATATATACTATTCTTTAAAATAAACACACACGTACTACTTATTGCAGATATCTAGATACAGATTTACTTACACAGACATCTATTACAGAATTTACCCTATTATTTATATGCTACTACTTATTATAGTCATTTAGATACCGATAGATTTATGGAGACATATATTATCGAATATACTCCATTATTTAAATTGCACTTACTTCTTGTGGCAGACGTCTGGATCAGATCCACAAACACATCTCTCAGAAATTTTATTTAAACTGGTCATAATTTTTTATTTTATTATTAATTTTATTTCAACTGGTCTATTACCGATTTCACTTCATTCTATAAATTACTTATCACACATTTATTAAAAATAGCGATGTCACATCTACTAATACAGACCTTTATAATACAGTTTACTGCCATTTTTTAAGTTGTTCGGATATGCGTATGTATTATTTTTTTATTGCAAAGTACACTTTTGGAGCTCTATGCTGAATTCTTTCAGCTCACATTGAAAAACATAACAACGGTTTATAAATTCTAATAAATTGATGCAAACATTTTAATAGATCTTATAGGAAAATTGATTCTAAAGCTTTCCCCTAGAAAAGGTGTAGACCTTTTTAAGGGGAAAGAATGGCAGAATTTATTCGCCTAAGTGTAATTTCAAAATAGGTATATCATCAAATGCATTGATAGTCCAGATTGATGAAGTTGATTGCCAAAAGATACTAAGGACGAAACTACATAATCTTTGCGAGTAAAATGATCGGAATCATGGGGAAACTGTGATAATGTGAGCATGATCTTTAGTGCCAAAGCTCCATCTCATAAGGTTAAAACCTTTTAGATCGTTTCATGAAATCCATGATGCATTTGATTCTTTTGGAAGGATCTACAGATAGCTCCAACAGCCATGAGAAAGATAACGTTACAATACCTATTCTTTGGGGAAGGTGCTCTCGTATCTGCTTCTATATAGGAGGCATTCAAGTGATATGAGATCTATAGTTTCAGGCAATCTCCATGAGCATTTGTCCGTTTTGGATAAACTGATCGAGCCAATAACGCATTAGTTGGAATTGACCTAGTTCTAATCCTTAAAATCCAAACACCTTCAACATATGTATTTAAATCAAATTAGAATTTTAGGAAGAATATAACAAGCTCTTCGTCTCTTTCTTGCCTTTTTCTGACTGTATGAAGGAGATCAACAGAAAAAAAATTACAATAATATATGTAGCTGAATATATCATTTTTATGCACACACAGCCCGACATTAAAATGTAATACCAAGAAAGAATGGTTAAAAAATTATGCAAATTTCGGGTAGACGCATCTTACCGAGTTATGCAAATGACATTAAATGCGCAACTCTCTAGCGCACGTAGGATAAGGTATAAGCTGAGGAAACGACAGAGTGAGCAATATATGCACCGTTATTGCTGCTTGGAAAATAATTTTTGAAAGTTTTTTCTTGTCGCTAAGGACGCCTATGGTTGCAGAGAATGCCAGACCATCGGAGACAGAGTCAGTTCCAGCAGACACGCGAATTTGTGAGAGGTATGGTGATCAGATTAAGAAAGGCAGGTTGGGAAGGCAAATCGCAGCTGACAGACACGGGAACGTGTCTACAGTTCTCCAGCTGGGGCGAAGATGGTTGGAACAAGGAAATGAGGAAAGTTTGCGGGGTTCCGGTGCAACCAGAGTAACTTCATCAAACGTGGAACGACGCGTCTGACAGGAGATGGTGGCGGTCCCGCAAAGCACGTCTACCGAAATTCTACGACATGTGCAAGACACCCTTGATATTCCCATGTCGAACAGAACCATTTGCCGAATATGAATTTCTAGTTGCCTGCGCTCATGACGTCCGTTAAAAAGACCGCCATTGATCCCGCAGCATAAACGCCAATGTCTGGAATGGTGCCGGATTAGAACGATATGGACGATGAAATGGCTCAGGATAATCTTTTCAGATGAGTCACACTTCTGTTTCTTCAATTGGTCACCACGTACAAGTATGCCATCGACGTGGTGACAAATCCAATCGTAAAGCAATTGTGGAACTTCCCACAGCGCAACAATGCGGTATCATGGTTTGGGACGCCACTGCGAATGATTACAATTCATCTCTAGTTCTCAGCTTCCCTACCTTCAGTGGGTGCCCAATGCCTTTTATCAGCAGAATAACGGCCGACCACACACTATCGCATCAGCCACATACCCTGTAAGGTGTACAGCTGCTTCCTTGGTTACCATGCTCGCCAGATTTTTCCCAAATCGAACACATTTGGGATATGATTGGCCACTATTTGCAGACCCTGTCACTGTGCCTGCTTCAGAAGACGCCCTTCGGCAAACGGTTGTCAGGGAATGGAGAGCCATTCCTCTGGATGCCATCCGTAATCTCATTGACTCTTTGCCTAGACGCGTAGCTTTATGCTATCCACAGTAATCCCACTGACCCAAACCTGTTCTCGTTCTGTATTATGCATATAATTTCAGAATACAGATCACTTACTGTTCATTGCTGTCTCTCTCTGTTTGCCGAGTTTCGTCACTTTCTGGCAGCTCCTTCTTGGTGTTATATTTTCAATGTCGGGCAGTGTATATTCAAGCAGGTATGCATCATCATAATATAAAAAATGTTGTTCGTTTATATTATTATATATTATTTACTTTTTACAAACATGCATGCTTCTTCTGTTTAGTTAAGGTTCCTATTTTTGCCAGCCTATGGTTCTGAACATCATTTGTATTTTTAAACATTGATTGGTCCGTGATATAGTCAATACCTGAGTTAGTATCCTCCTCTTCATATCACGCCACATCGTCAAAAGGATCTTGGGTCCTACAAAACTTCCATCATGCATAGGTTCTTGCAGCAAGGCGATTCTTATTGTCTTTTTACAGTTATATTGTTCAGTGTACACAACACAAGCTTAACTTATAAGTGAAATTTATTGAAGAACATTTTTAAAATAGGCTCTAGTTTCGTCAAATGGTTCCTAAATATAAACTTAAGTATGTGTTCCATTTTGTCAATAAAAAATTATTTCAGGAGGAATGGATTCATGTTTTGCATTACTTCTTTTACATTCATTTTGTAAGAATTTTTCTATAATTACAAGCTATTTAATAAGAATGTTTAAGAAATTACATTCTAATATAAAAATTTGTTTTCATTTTCCGGTAAAAACTTTAATATTATACTCATTAAAAGCGTTTTCTATCAATGAAAGTAACATGTGTGTAATTAAAAGTTGTGCATCAAAATGCATCAATCATTCATTATTTTAGTGCATTTTACAAGTCTCTTAGTTGTACCATTCTTTTACAACATATTACACGAAAAATTTATTAATAGCTAGTGAAATAAGCTCATTGGTTATAGTTTCTAATGTAATGGTTACCAAACTTGCGAAGAAAATTTATGATTTGAAAAATATTAATACATCAACAATTTACCTAATTTTGGTCAGAACTCTGCTGCTCTCACCGATAGATCAATTTAAAAAATCACATGAAATGCGTAAATCTTTTTTACTTACAAAATTATCGAATATTGAAACCAGGACTTTTTTATCCCCATTTTAATTGCATCTCCGATCGGTGGCGTATTGGGAAAAACGAAAACATGTTCAGTGCAGTGAATAAAAACAATTCTTTTACAAAAATTGAAAAGGAAATAGTAAATATCATTATTTTTCTTTAAAAAAAATTGTGTATAAATGTTGAAAAAAGAGAAATGTAATGCATTATGTACTTTATTTTAAACGGTTACGCACAGGAGAATATTTAAAAAGGAACATGAGTTTTTGAAGCGAGCAGAGCTCCCTCTTAAATGGTGCGCATTGCGGACTTAGCAATTTTACAGTGCTTTACATCTAGACTAGTTATTATTTAAATTAAATTTAGTAATGATTGCTGTAATCAGAATTTGGAAATGCAAAACAGCCTTTTTTATGTCCAAACAGAATAAAGGTTTTATTTATAGATATTTATTTTCTTTATATATTTTATAGTAAAAAATTAACATTTATTCATTTCATAAGACATTATAAATGAATATGAGTAACTTAGCTTATCCATTTTATTTCCTTGCTTTTTTAAAAAAATTTTTATCATGAAAACTATTTGTTATCCTAGTACAGTCCTATTTAATTTTTCTTATCACCATATATATTTATCATTTATTTAAAATACTTGCGCGTTATTTTCAACTTTACTTTTCTGCTATGCCTTATCGGCATACTTCTATATTATTTATTACTAGCACTTAAAATTTTACTTTGCCAGATCGTCAAAGGGGGCGTATCCCAGGTGTCTTAAAAGCACCAGATTCAGAAAATCAAACTCTGGTGTCTGATAGTTTTGGTTAAGAACTTTTTATTGCCATTGGTATTATAATTTACTTATTTTCGTTAGTAATGATAACGAATTATTTAATTGGGATATCTTTATTCTATCTATTCTCAAATTTTAAACTTAATTTGTTATGTAATTATTTTATGCTTATATGTAATTATTTTATGCTTAATATCAATAAATTAAACTTATTTTTATGCAAGCCTCATTATTAGCATGTTATTAGTTTCTTAATTATTAAAGGTTCCATTATTAGAACGAAATACTTTATCGGTATTTAAACCAACAGCTAGCGTTCCTTTAACTGCATCAAAAATTTAAAATCTGCAATTCTGCTTTTCGTAGTAATTATTTTTTGCAGTTAGCTTAATGTTGGGTATTGCTAAAATGACATCTTCCCACAGATACTTAAAAAGTGATACAGACGACAAAAGGTTATGGGTCCAGGTTACGTATTAAATATCTTGAAATTTATCTTGGGATAGTTAGTTAAAATACTTTAAGCGAATTTTTACCCATCTTAAATATATTAGATTATTTGGGATGGGGGGGGGAGACTATTGATATAAATTTTTCAATTAAAAAAATAAATAAAAATAAACTTAATCAAATTAAATTTAATAAATCTTTTTCTGGAAAAAAATTTTCCTTTCTTTGCGATTTTGTTACTTCTTTCCCCATGGCTATTTACGCAATTACTAAGTTAAGCAACCAAAACTATGAGACATGAACTTCAGATATAAAGTTCATTCTGATGGAGAAAAATGTGTGGGATGTTGTAAAAGGAACTGAAAAAGCTCCCATTCCACCGATATTAAAAACTGAAACTGATTCAATTGAAGATTTGAATGTTATTGCATATCTCAAAAGTCTTAAAGAATTCAACAAAAACATTGCTTTATCTCTGATATATTTGAATATTGAAGATCACTGACGTAGAATAGATGGAATAGAAGATCCAGTAGTTGCTTGGGAAATGTTGAAATACTTCCATCCAGATACCAGAGCAGATAACATGACTTCATGATATCTGCTTATTTATTTAACTTATTTTCAGAATTATGTGATACTAAAATCTTACTTCAAGGTAGTATTCTCATATTTTCAACAAGATTATTGAAAGTCTACAGCAGATTGAAAACTATAGCTCCTACTTTTAACGAAAATAATGCTAGTTTTCAAATTTGAGGTATTTTCCTATGAATTTCGACAGAATAGTGCAAGTTATTCTTGGTTGGCAGGATGAAAGCTTTAACTACAAAGCTATTAAAGAAGTTCTGACTGTAGAAGAGGTTCGTCTTCAGTTATGAGAGACTCTCTAACACAGGCTAGGGCAGTAACGTCTGTGAAGAAACAAATTCTGTTTTAGTTGTCAGCACAGCCTGGGTATTATAGAAATTCATGTCCTCTTAAAGTAAAAATACTGAAAGTATCCAGATGTTTTAGACCAAAATACAGGAGCCATTCCAGGTGTTCTAGTCCAGAATGTAGGAGCCAAACCAGACTTTACAATTCAGAGTACAAAGGTCCGTATAAAGAACCCAGATCTGACTTTGTGGCAGAAAGGAACCAGTCATGCAGTTCAAATTCCACTTATAAAATCAACCTCGTTTCTCCCGGTGTAAGGAGAAGCACAAACGTGGCATTGGATTTAGAAACACCACTTTAACAAATAAAGATGGATATTCGCCATGTAAGTCAAACTTTTCTATTACAAGTTTATTTAATCAAACTAAAGAAAGAGTGAATTGGGTTTTTGACACAGCAGCTTCATATCACTTTTGTAAAGAAAGAGGCCTCTTCGTTAGTTTTGTACCTTTAATCAATGAAAAAATATCAGTTGCCATTGACGGTGTTGACTTTCCTATTGAGGGAAAGGAGCTGTTAAATTGTTGTTTGGTTTACAAAAGTATACATTAAATGATGTAATGTACTATCCAAAGTTACGGAGAAATCTTATTTCAGGTCCAAAACTAGATATTCAGAGTTTTGTGTATCATGGCGGTAACGGTGCGGTGAAAGTCTCAGAAAAAGAGGGGGAAACAGTTTTTAAGGCCATATTAAAAGAAGGTATTTACCAAGTTTCACCCCGTATGGTTAAAACAGACAAATGTTTCATTTACAACTAAATAGCAAAGCTCTTGACTATGGCATAGACGTTTTGGACATATCAGCACGTCCACTATTTCGCATACCAGTAGTGTTGTAAGGATGGGGGGGGGAACCCGGTTTATTCCCGCTAATAAACAGTTTTTCCATAAAAATTTTAAAAATTCCCAAATTTTCAAAATTGTGGGAAAATGTGAATTTTCTTAAGAAGTTTGTAACTATTAAAACCACGTATTATATATACATATAAATTTTAATGATTTCTACTTTAAGGCAATAGAAATTTAGCAAAACATTTGGTAAAAGATGACGGCCATGTGTAAAGATTGGAGAGGTTTCCAGTTGTGTTCATTGCAATTGTTACTCGCAATGTTTATTATTTGAATGTGTATTTTTTAAATTTTTGGACAGAGAAATCGTTTAGATGTGCTGTCTTTCAGGAAATTTTTCAATACTGTATTTTTTACAATTTTAGGCTTTTATGAATGCTTATTGTAAAAAATAAAGTCTCATTTTTTTAACGACAAAAATTTGTTTTGGATCTTTATGCTCGTAGGCTTAAAGCTCGCATTGAGTATGCAGTATGACTGAGTTTTTTAGAAAAACAAGTTTCGTTTTGTTTAAAAATTATTTACAGATACCAAATTTGACTTCACTTCGGTTCATATATATGTGAAAAAATAATCTTTAGAACGTAGTGATTGGTTGAGTTTATTCCCCCAAAATTCCCGTGAATTTTACATCGCTACATACCAGTAGGAAAGGGGAGTGGTTGGTTTACCACTCTTAAGTGATAAGACAGTTTTGCGAACCATGTAAAATTAGTAAATATCGAAGAGTTTCACTTAAGTCTTTGAGAGAAATGAAATCCAAGACTCCGTTAGAGCTATAATATGCTGTTTGCGGTCCTCAATCTGTCAAAGGAAGAATAGGAGAAAGGTACTATATTACCACAATTGATGATTATTCACGTAAAGTTTCATTATTTCCTATGTCTGAGAAATCTGATGTTTTCGGTATAATTAAATCCTACATTACCAGAGTTGAAATTACCTTAAATAAAAAGGTTAATGCATTTAGATCAGATAATGGGACAGAATTTGTGAGTAGACAGACAAAACTTGAAATGCAGAATTTCACTTCAAATATATTTAAGAAATGATTGAAAGATTTTTATTCATGAATCTATATTTTTATTGATTTGAATTGAAATTAAAATATTCTATGTGTGCATTAGTTTTTTAAGTACATTGCATGTTATATATCGGGGCCCCATGTGTGAATGTTTATATATTGTGTGAATGCATATTATGTACTATGTGTTATTTTAATCATACGCAACACACAGCCATAGTTGTGAATTAAGTATTGTTTCATATAACTTGCTGTGCTTATGAACTTTTTCATGGAAAATGTGGATATTGTATAAATTTGTAAACTTATGAATTAACAGATGCTTATGTGATATGTTTATTTGAGTTAAGTGCATAACTAATAGGTTGCACATGTTGATAATATTAACATAATCTGTAAATTTTATAATTTATCTTTTGAATTATTTTGTAATCAGATACCAGAATTTAGTAATTTCTAGTAGATCTGGAGTTGATGGTGATAAGAGGGGGAAGGGGCATAGTTACCCTAGTACAGTCCTATTTAATTTTTTTTTATCACCATATATATTTATCATTTATTTAAAATACTTGCGCGTTATTTTCAACTTTACTTTTCTGCTATGCCTTATCGCCATACTTCTATATTATTTATTACTAGCACTTAAAATTTTACTTTGCCAGATCGTCAAAGGGGCGTATCCCAGGTGTCTTAAAAGCACCAGATTCAGAAAATCAAACTCTGGTGTCTGATAGTTTTGGTTAAGAACTTTTATTGTCATTGGTATTATAATTTACTTATTTTTGTTAGTAATGATAACGAATTATTTAATTGGAATACCTTTATTATATCCATTCTCAAATTTTAAACTTGATTTATGTTATGTAATTATTTCATGTTTGATATCAATAAATTAAACTTATTTTTAAGCAAGCCTCATTATTAGCATTTTATTAGTTTCTTAATTATTAAAAGTTCTATTATTAAAACCAAATACTTTATTGGTATTTAAACCAACAGCTAGCGTTCTTTTAACTGCATCAAAAATTTAATATCTGCATTTCTGCTTATCGTAGTAATTATTTTTTGCAATTAGCCTAATGGTGGGTATTGCTAAAATGACATCTGCCCACAGATACTTAAAAAGTGATACAGACTGACACTATTTCATCGCCTAAGTAGATGAAGTATCAATTCCTACACTGGTCGAATTAAGAGCTGAATAGCTCTCTAGCCATCAATCCAATATTTCTCATTTTCTATATGATTCTTATATTGTGGATGCTTGTAATAGTTCACAATCCACTTTAAATGTTACATCAGCATACTTTTTTGCATCCCATCCAGACTTAAGCTCATCCAGTTAGTTGAAAGTAGTGGGAGAATTCATAATTTAGAAGCAGGTACCAAGCAGACCTCCAATGCTTGATTTACCATCCCCAAAAGTGTCATTTCACTTGGAGGACATTGTGATCACAATTTAATTGAGTGCGTCTCAGAGCCACTTTTAGTGAGCACTACAGATCTAAATTAGGATTCGAACTTCCGATCATGAGAACGACGCCATAACCAACCAGAATAAATCTACTTTAACAGTAGATCGCGATCCAATTAGATATTGGTTGTAAAAGGTGATCATAAGGAACCAAATTAATTTCCTACATTTTATAAGAAACAGAGAGGAAATTGAGATACTAAGTTAAATTATTTCCAAGACATGCATTTTAATGTATTTTGTTACTATCAATAATAACTGACACAGTTGATAGACTAAAGTTATGATATTACTTACAATTATAATTACACACTGTATTATACGCCACTTTTTTATATTTAAAATTTAAATATATTTATATACTTATTTATTGGATCAAAATTAGCTTTCTATTGAATTTTCTCTGCATCCTTTATCAATTCTTATTAAGAGATTGTTATTAAAGATGGAAATTCTTGTGAGATATGACAACAAAGTAAATAGCTTTATAGCTAATGAGGACATTTTCATCCATCTTTTTGTATGTATAGAAAAAAATTTTTTTGAAAATTTTACATATTTAAGATTTTTTTTCAGAACATTGAAAACCAGAATAAATGACGCGGATCTTACAAATTTTAAAGTTAAATTCTTAGTGGCATTTTACATATGTGTTAATGGGCTATATAAAAATTAAAAAAAAAAAGTAAAATATATAGAAAATACTTGGAAGTTGGGGAAAATATCGTTAGTAATATAAGGATACAAGGACAACTCATACTGCCCGATAGACTGCACATCAAGAAAATGAATAATTTTTCCCCCCAATAGTCGGGGTATATCGGGATGTACTGTCCCCTTATATCCAAGGAACCGGCCAGAAATAGCGACCTCTTTGCCGCCGAGGCGTTGTCCCGGGTGCACCACAGGGAGTGGGCCACCATCACATGCCATAGGGACCCGTTTATAGGGTAGGCATCATTCACACACAAGGAAAGGACAAAGACAGGATAGAGAGAGAAAGTACATCAACGCCTGATCCGGGATTCGAACCCAGGACATTCCTATCCGTAGTCAGGCTCGCTGACCACTAGACAAGTTGGCCGGCAGAAGAAAATGAATACTACAACTTTTGACATCGCTTAATGGAAAGCCTAACGGCAGAATAATTTAGTAAGACATTTTAATATCCGCCATGTTATTTTCATTTGGTGAGGATTCTTCATAGACAGTGGATCATATTCATACGTCATAAGCGAAGACTAGAAAATTCTCTAGCACCTACCTCGACAGATGTGCATGTAGAAGACGGAAACACATCGTTTATCTCTCGTTGTTCACCTGTGTCTAGGATCAAACCCGAGACCTTTCACTCTGAAGAATGATTTCCTACCACTATTCCTCGGTGAGCCCAAAAGCTACAACTTGGCAGATTCTTACTACTGAGATTTTAATTTAAATAAAGATCTACGAAATCCTTTTAATTTGATAATTAAAATTCAGTTTTTTTAACGCTTCATAAATATATACAGATTTCTGTAATTACTTTGAGATTTACCCTGATACATCCGAAATAATTTACAGCTTTGTATGAAGAATAGGCATGCAAAATTCTTCTAGTACGCGAATTTAAATGTTATCTCGTGAATTTTACTTTCATACAGATTAATAGAGATCAACGTTCACAAGAATCTAATTAATTAACTTTGTATGCATACAGATTGTGTCACTCATAGTATTTCTAAACTTTTATACTATACACTATTAACTAATATGAGTGTGTGTGTCACATCGTGGGTTATGATTCCACTACATTTTTTATTGGCAATACTATATATAATTTAACTTTGTTCGGTGTTTCTCTGCAATTTAAATTTTTTAAAAGCCTTTTTTTTTTCTTCCTCAAATGCGGCATATATGCTGTTGTTGCCTCTCTACCGGAAATTGCGATATTTTAACAAATTTTCCCCATCTAGTCTTCTCGCTTATACCACTAAGCAGTATGAATCAGAAAAATAAACAATTAAGACTACATTATAATCTTATCTTAGTTAATTCATTATCTTTAAAAATATAATGCTGTTATATAAAAATAACAATTTTAAAATTAAATAATGTTTTAATGAAATTTGCAGAATTTTATTTATTTTGCTATTTGTAAAGGAACTTGGAACTAAAAAATAATTTTGAAAGCAAGATAAGTGATTTACATATTTGGATTCTTCCAAATATCGAAATTATATAAATTTTTCTCAGCTATGATTTTGAAAGGCACATATTTTGTATTAAAAGAAAGATATTTTATTTATTATAATGTTAGTTTTCATAATTTTAATTCATCATTAAGTTCATTCATTATGCCTTTTTAAAAATATTCCATTATTGATTCAATCAACATAACTCAGGAAAAGTTTTATTGTTTTTACAATTACATTATTTTGGTTTTATATATAATTTGTTTTGGACAAAATTTGTGATCATTATTAAGCTCACACATTTCAGCTATTACTGCTTTTGTAAAAAAGAAAATTATGTATTAAATAAATAAAAATATAGTGATATTTTTTCCTATCTTTCGATTACTCCTTAGCATATAAAATCCTTCCCTACAACCAATTCTCGTAATAGAATTCCCAAAAAAGGATGAATGTTTTCCAGTTTTATAACAGGATCAAATCAATATTAGTGTATTACAAATGTATGAATTTATGTTGAATAAAATTAAGTTATGGCGAATATCAAAATTTTAAATAAAATTTTTATTACTAGATAAGTCGATTTACTGACATTTTACGTAACTGTTAAAATATGCTCTTACATTGCTAAAAACTTCTAAGACCTTTTGATGCAGAAACTAAAAATCAAAGTATCAAATATCCAAAATATCAGACTCATATTAATATTTTTTAAAATTGAATTATTGATTCCTTCTTATTTTGTAAATTAAAATAATATAATTCAAGAATTTAGATGAAACTTGATAATTAAAATGGAATTAATTATATGGTACAGGAGGGGGGTAAAGAATTATTTTTCCCAACTTTTTTTTTAATTGTTATATAGAATGTAAAATGGCTTGCACACACACAATATTATATTTGTTTCACTTGTCAAAGAAAACCTCTCTGTTTAAAAGACCTTGAACCAGAGTATAGCGAGCCCAATGGCCCTATTTCATTTTTTTCTGCTAACTTTTTTTCATTTTAAAAACCTGTTTGTCTCTGAATGTCAGAAAGAAAGTATTCCAGTTAAATATATTGCGTTACTTCTACTACTATTCTATATCTTCTAAATCAAAAAATTAAGTTGAATTCCCAATTCTTTATAAATTATTTTGTAGTATATCCATTATGACAACGTTTCGCACTTTTATTCAACAATTATGGGAAAGAAAAGGCGACTGACAGTTACTACTCCTACACCCTCCTCTCCCCTCCCTGTCTAATATGGTTTATTCCATTCCAGCAAGCGTCGATCCGGGAGCTGTGTCTGACGTCACACACCAGTTAATCTAATGGAAGTCTGTACTGAAGGTGTGTGTTGTTAACGACATTTTACTCGAAAAATTAAATTCTATGTCTTGAATAATATTTCTGAAGCACTTATACTACTGTAATTAATAGGCAACAATATGAAAATAATCGTATCTTTTACGTGATCAACTAATCGATTGTTTTCGCCATTGCTCCCAGAAAGACGCAGGAGTTGTCTCGCTTAGAAAATTTATGCTGATCAGAATTCTTTGTTAAAGATTTGGATTTGGTAAGATTTTTATTTTATAAAGGTTATGCTATCTCTTGATTTACTATAACTTAAATTAATTTTTATATATATGGTGGAAAGTTATTTTTTCATTGACCCCACCCCCACCCTATTCAATTGTTAAGCTTCAATCGATATTTTATGCTCTTGTCTAAGATGGCTTTTCTGTCACCAACTGATGCTTTTAAAACGTGTTGTTAAAGTTGCTAAAAGTTGTAAGTAGTTTAAGAAAATTTTGAATCTCCTCTTGTGCATCTAGGTATATATTTTGGAATGTAATCATTGAGACATTACACAAACGTAGCGCCATCTTTATTCGTAAATTTAATGTTTATTGAACAGTTTTTTGTACCTGTACCTAAAATAAAACCTGTCGTATTAATTATCAGAGATCAATGCGATAAATGTCTGTAGAACTTTGTATGCTCATCTTGATTATGCGCATGAAATATAACGAGGATATATGAATGAAATATTAGGTATAGATGTAATGTTCTAAATATGAACATTACGTGAACATATGTGTATTGATGTCTCTATTATATTATATTGACAATTATCTAACGTTGATGCATTTTTACATTAATCCAATTCCTTCAAAGTAATTATAGTATTTAAAAATTTAAGTTATGAAACTATATAAAGAATGAAATATTTTTTTATTATTGTAGAAATGTGTTTGAAACTTATAAGATTAAAATTGATTTTTATCATTGATTACTTCTAATCTTTCCTTTTCTTCAACATTCCTTTATTTTTTTATTTTAAGGGGAAGAAAGTACTAATATAATTTCTTTATTTTATCTGTGTGATATCAGTAAATCTTGTTATCATTACGTATTAGTATTTGCAAATAAAGTTGGCCGATCGATTGAATAATTGTGTAATGCGGGTTTGATCAAAATATATATTATTTAAACTTTTCAAGTTTGTGTCTTCATTTAATTAAAAATCACTATATTATATTTAATTATGTTTTTAATTTTTTTGGTCTTATACTAATGAACTTTAGTTCAAAAATCTTTTTATGTTGTGAATAGTAATTTTGTTTAAAAATGTGATAAATTACATCATTAACATTTATAAACTATTTAATTTCTAGTGCTAAGATTGATTATATTGAAAAAAATAAATAAAATAAAATAGCTATATTTGAATTATTTTTTTGGTGATTGTTGGAAGTATTTTTCTTATATTATTGCAATGTAACATCCCATTTTTAATTAGTAAATAAAATGATTTCAACTACCTGCCTTATTTTTGTGACAAGTTGTGTAAATTATTTGTTTAATAAATTTTTCATACATAAAAAGATTAAAAGGTGTTAAACATGCAGAATTATTGTTAAAATTAATTATTTTCATTTTGGTACTAAATATTGCAAAACTTTACCTTTCATTCTGTATGCATTACATTAGATTTTGCGATTATAAATTAATAAAATGTGCCTTTTTGTTCAGTTATGACTGAACAATTTCACATTTTTAATTAGCTGAGTACCTCTTGAATGTTTTTAAGTGAATACAACTGATTCTCCTGTCATTTATTATTTGGTATATTTATGCTCTGTTTTCTGAAAAAATTTAAAAAAACTTGTTTTTTATAAAAAAATTTTTTGATGTTTTATAACTTACCTGTTTTTATCTCCTGTTATAAATTCATATATTTGTTCCATTACAAAATTTAAATATTTTCTAGAAAAGTTCATTGGTTTTATATTTTAAATTAATTTTAATTGATGTCTTAGAATTTATTAATTTTCAATGTTTTTTTTTTTTTATAAAACTATGTATATTGAAAAATGTCTTGTAACACTTAAAATTATAAAATAGTATTACTTATGTAATGTAATTAAGCGATATGGTATTACTAATATAAACAGTCACATTTTATATATATCAATAATTACTTGTAATTATAGCAATTATAAAAAATGCAATAAAAAAATTATCTACTTATGAAGCAGAATATGATGTACAATAGATAATGATGTGATAAGATTTTTAAATTGCATCAGATATTCTCTCAAGAATTCTAATTTATATAAATTATGAATTTATATTTAATATTCATATAAAGTTTCTTAAATTAGTGTCTTTAAATTTTTTTAAAATAGTGTGCTGTATAATTTTAATGCTCTACAGATTTTAATTAATTTTAGACTAAGTGGTACGATACTATGAATAAAATTCAAATGAAAATGCATTTTTTTCCCCCAGAACTACTATTTTTAAATGAAAAAAGTATATTTAAAATTTGTATCCAAGAATTTTTACTATGTGACTGAATAAGAATCTTCATAATTTTAAAATAAATTTCTGTATGTACTAGAGGAAAATTGCAAAATCAACATAAATATTTTTATAAAAATTGTATAAACAAAGTAGAGAATTCAATAATGTATTCTAAAACATTATTAGGGAGGTGGACATTTTAATTGTAATATTGAAATAACTAGGTAAATTTAATAACTCATACAATGAAATAGTACTAATAATGTAAAGTCATGTTTAAAACCCACATTTTAAATGTAAATAATGATTAATTTTTATTTTCTTGCAGGTAAATCTGCTGACAAGACTTCTGTCATCATCATATTTTCACATTTTCTATATTTGAATTATTCTGCAAAATCAAACTTTAAAAACTACTTAGTTTAACTTTATAGCTCCAGTGTCTGGATTTACTAAAGGTCAGTTGATATTAATGTTGACGCTATTATGTTTCTAAACATGCTGTCACATTTGAAATCCAATTTAAGCAAGCGAATATACAAGTATGTCAAAATAAAATAAATCAAGTCAATATATTACCATGGCTTTTTTAAATATTCAGTTGAAAATGCTGTTTTTTGTCCATACGAAAAACATACCTTGCTTCTTATAATTGTTATTCATATAGATTTAATTATGTTGAATTGTATAACTAATGATTTTTTTGAATATTAAACTTTATTTTTAAAAATATGGCATCAACTGCCAATTTAAATGTCAATACTAATACAAATGTCCCAGCCACCAGACCTTGTAATATATGTGAACATTGTCGTAAATATTATCTTACATTAAAACCACATGAGTTATATGCACAGTGTGTAGAGCGGCCTTTCATGTGTTCATATTGTGACAGAACATTTGCACGCAAAGATAAACTCAGCGACCACATTAAAACTCATACAGGAGAACGACCACATGTATGTCCTCATTGTGGGAAAAGCTTCACACGCAAAGACAAATTGACAGTTCATGTCCGCATTCATACCGGTGAGAGACCCTATGTGTGTCCACATTGCAGCAAAGGATTTGCTAGAAAAGAAAAGCTTGGTGCCCATATGTGCATTCATACCGGCCAGCATCCTTACCACTGTCCTCACTGTGGAAAAGGTTTTGCATGGCGCGATAAGCTTGTGAATCACATTCGCATTCACACCGGTGAACGACCCTTTGTCTGCAAACACTGTGGAAAAGGATTTGCTCAGAACGATAAGTTAACAACACACATTCGGATTCATACTGGAGAACGCCCTTTCGTTTGCAAGCACTGTGGCAAAGCATTTGCTAGGAATGATAAATTAACTGTTCATGTACGAATTCACACTGGAGAGCGTCCTTTTGTGTGCAAATTGTGTGGTAAAGCTTTTGCAAGGAAAGATAAATTAACTACACATATACGCATGCATACCGGTGAGCGTCCTTTTATTTGTAATCACTGTGGAAAAGCATTCGATTTGAAGGGCAAATTAAATGCCCATATGAACATTCATACGGGTAAACATGCATTTGTATGCAATCACTGTGGAATAGGTTTCGATCTTAAGGAGAAATTAAATTCCCATTTATTATTGCATTTAGGCAGTAGTCCATGTGATGCATTAATTGTTAATCCTTTAATAGCAAAACCAATGTAAAAAAAGGAATATTTTCTTCTTTATATAGCACATTTTTTAATTGTTTTTTTATTTATTGTTTTTAATTGTTTATTTTGTGGTTGAGAATTGTTAACATATATGCATTGTGCAATGTGTCATTTGTTTATTCTAATAACTGTGATCAGATTCGTTTTGGTTGGTAGTTAGTTACATTTGTGTAAGCTTTTTGAATTTTATCTGCCAGTAAAATGTAAATAATTTTAAAAATCAAAAGCTGGTTCTTGCTTAACTTATGTAGAGAAATGCAATAAAAGCTCGTAAAACTGAAAATTGTGTTATTTATTTTTACAAGATGGACACAAACATGCTGATTTCATCACACAAAACATCATATTTGCAAAGTAAGTTATTCATGCCTAATTAAGTATTAGGAAAAAAAGATAAGTCTTAATATAAATGTTTTTTAATAACATGCTTTAATTAATGCTGTAAAAATAATTAAAGATTATGTCTGAGTATATTTGTCCATAATAAGCTTTATGAAATCGCACAATGTGAACTGGCCAACCAAAAACGATTCTACATTAAATATTAAATTACCTGCTTCTTCCTGAACAGTTGTATACTACTAACTTTTAAATTACTCAACCACATAAATTTTGTTTAGGAAAATTTTAAATGTTTTTACAACTTATTTTCTTATTTTCCTCAATTTCCTTACTTTTTTTTCAGGATTTGCAAATTTAAAGGATTTCCAAACCAGCAAATACGAAGTAAGAATTTTGTTTTTGCCTAAGTGTTTGGGTTTAAAAAGAATCTCTTTCAATATTTTTGTAACATAATACAAAAGTTTAGTTGATATAAATATATAGTACATATATATTATTAAAACATTGATTATTTGAATATTTTTTGAGTATTTATCAATTATTAAATTTAAAATATTTTGTTAATATTTTTCTTTTTTGAATTTATGAATATAGCTGTTACATCATAATTTTGTTAAATCAATAGTTTTGGTAGAAGCAGGGAACCAAGTATAAAAATGTTATGGCTCAATATATACTCGGACATTTTGAGGATTACAAATACATATATTAACTGTAAGAGTTCTTCATTTAGAGGAGAACTCTTACATTTGAAATGAGCTTTAAAATTTCAATTAGTATGTCAGAAAGACATTTTTTTATGTTGATACACAACAAAAAAATGTATTTTTTTAATTGCCATAATTATTGAATTTACTTCAAAGGATTGTTGTGCATCACACTCACCCAAGTGTTACTACTCTAATTTTGAGATTTTTTTTATTTAACAAAACAATAAGGAGTGATGCATTTGTTTCATTTTATTTATCACAACATAGCTAATTTTGATGCTCATTTAAGCAACTTCATCTCCTAAATTATTCATTTCAAAGTAGATTTCTCGTCAGTTTTGAAATATAGTTTGTGAGATTTCAAACATTTTTCTTCAGTTCCTATTTGAGTAAAAAATAATTTTGATAATTTCTCTTGAGTACACCTTCCCTTTTGAATTATTTTCTTTTAATATTTTCCTTGTTTATACTACCATTGAAGTTCCTGTTCTTTAAATGGCTAAAAATATTAATTTTGGTAAAAATTGAATTTGAATTTTTTAGTCACAAGAATCATTTATTCTATGTAAAATAAAATTTTAAAATGTTTGAAGATATTAATTTTGAAAAATATTAATAGCAGGAAAGTTAGATTACTATAAACTGTATTTAATATAAAAGATTTAAAAACATTTTCATTTTTTAAACTCTTGGTACAATAATCTAAGAAACAAGTTTTGGCCTTGATGTACTTGTTTTCAATGATACATTAGATTTCAATTAATTTATTTTAGTACTATTAAGAATACAAAATGTTTTTTAATGTTCTAATAATTTCAATTAACTTAAAATTCATTTTTTTTAATACTGTTCTGTTGAAAATATTGTTTCTTCTTTTTCTTAAAACTCTTTTTTTTTTTCGGGGGGGGGGTTCATTTATTAATTTTCTTTACTCTTAAATGTTTCTTTGCTGAGACTGCCCAATCTCACAGTTTATTTCTTACGAAAAGTTAAACAATTTGTTTTTGGACACCCAATTTCTTTCTCATTTATTGTATCACCTTAAGTAATCTGAACAATTGTCACTGATTTTATTTTATAAATTTTATATTAGATGTTGAAAAGTATGTTTAATTATATAATATATAGTTTATTTGTATGATTTTATAAATTTTCTATAGTTTAATCACACTGAGTTGTCAGTCTAATGAGTTAATACTCTGACTTTAGATTCAAGAATTCATGGGTTGGGAATTCACTTTAAACTATAGGTTTCTCTCTCCAATTAACTCCTATACACAAAACAAGACAATAAACAAATCAGGGCAATGTTGGTCATATAATCTTTTTCGTTTTAAATTGATGAATATAATTTATCTAAAACTAGGGTTACGAATAATGTAATTTTTATAATGAACATTATTTATATATTCTTACTGGAGGGATTTTATGTATTTTAATGCTTATTTTTAATGCTACTGATTTGTTAGCTATTTTAACAAATTAAAATATGCATTTAATTAATCTTGACAGTCAAATATAAGGAATAATGATTCTGGTTTTTGGAACTATGTGGTATAACACAAGAACCTAATAAACTGCTTGTCAGTTTAAAGAAATTTATTTATTAATAAATAAAACATTCCATAGTATTCCAAAAAAAAACACAAAACATTCCATTTTTTTTATTTATTTATTATTATTATTATTTTATTATTTTTTTTTTGATAGAATTAGTAGTAAATATTTTTTCCCTACATACGAATTCAATATTCAGGATAAAGTATGTATCTAATAGACAGTCATCATTGACAATTTCGGTTTTCTCAAAAAATTTCTTTCATAAATATTTGAATTAAATTTTTTAGAAGATCTGGTCCAAGCATTCAATTTTCAATTAGTTTTCATAGGCTTTCTTTAGAAAAGTTGTTTGATTTCTGGGTGATAAGAATATTTGTAATTAGTTAAAAATAAAACCAGTGATTCACAGCTGACATAGCTTTAAACAATGAAAAGAAAACAATTATTTTTGTTTTTAAAATGACATACTTTAACCTTATTCTGTTTGTGTTCTTAGGGTTAATATATATAAAAATGAAAACTTTTAAGATCATTGTCTCAAAATAGTTTACTTCCTAAAAAGTCTATGAATTATACTATATGCTTAAAGTTTATTAGAAAATTTGAAAACAATTAAATGATAAATCCAAGTTATTTATTGTCAAGTAGCTTTTAAACAATACCAGTCTTCCAAGCTGAAATAAGAATTTTCTTCATTGAAAAATATTATTAGCCAAGCAATTGTTTCAATTAAGAATTATTTGTCTAAGATTTCTACTGTGATTTTGTAAAGACTGAACTGTTTCACTACATGAATCTGAGGTTTTGTGCTGTCTTTAGCTCTCATAATGTGAAATCATTCCTATGCAGTATGCCAAACCGTTTTCTGTTTAAAAATTTAGAATTAAAAATTTTTTGTATGTAATTAAAGAAAATTTCATATTACTGAAACATATTTTTATAGTATGCACATTGGTATTGATTTGAAAAGAAAAAATTGTATAAATAAATAGAACTTTCTAATTTTTTGTTCAAATAATAATATTAAAGACATCAGTAAAAAGATTGAGACTCAATGATAATGGCGATTAAAAAAAATTACCAAATTCATTGCAATATTCAAACATTTTTAAAGCAAAGTTTTGGGCTTATAATGGAATGACATCTGTACTTATAGTATATATGAATAATAGCTGGAATGACATCTGTAACTCTGAAAGGTAGAAATGAGTTTAAAAAAAAGTTTGTTTTTTTTAAATTTATGTTTAAAAAACAACGTAAGGGAATTTATAAGAAATTTTAATGTACTTAGCAATATAATTCATTAAATGGTTTTGAAATATATTTTAAAAGTTTCATTAGCTTTTGTTTCTGTTATAAATTTTCCTTTATATTTTATAGGATTTGATGTATAAAGCTTTCATTTATAAATTTTTTTTACAGAATTTTCATTAAATATCTAATCAAGTTAGTAAGAAGAAATCATAAGTTTGCAGTAAATCATTTGTATAAAAGGTAATGATGTCAACTTTGTTAACAGAAAAATAACTTTTTGTGAACAGTTTTAATCTTTTCAAGACTTGTTAACTCTTCTCTCTATTGATGTCAATATAACTTTCTGTTCTATTTATGTATATGTAACAGATGAAAATCATAAAATTGCTTTTATAATTTTAAATATGTTTAAGATGATTCTTGACTATTTGTGTCAGTCTTAAATTTATTTTTTGAAACACATTCTGGTTGTTTCTGAAAAAAAAAGGTTTAATTATTAAGATCTTAATCAAAAATAAAATGGCTGTTGTACCAACTCTAAATATTCAGGCACAAGCCCCACACATTCCTGAGCATTGTCGAATTTATTTCATGGGTATGAAACCACAACAAATATATAATCAAGCTGTCCAAGTATTCCCGTGCAATTTTTGTACAAAGTCTTTTCCTCATTCTGATATGTTGAAAGAACACTCAAAAACTCATGCAAGCTTCCCACACATATGCAGCCAATGCAACAAAGGCTTTCCTCGTAAAGATAAACTGAATGCTCATATGTTAATTCATAGTGGGGAACGTCCGTTTACCTGTAGTCAATGTCCCAAAACATTTGCCCGAAAAGATAAGTTTAGTGCTCATATGTGCACTCATACTGGTGAACACCCTTTCACATGTCAGCACTGTGGAAAAGGGTTTGCTTGGAAGGATAAACTTGTTAAGCACATACGGGTGCATACTGGAGAAAAGCCTTATGCATGCAGTTTTTGCGGCAAAGCCTTTGCCCAGAACGACAAGCTTGTCACTCATTTGCGAATCCATACCGGAGAACGTCCTTTTGTTTGCAAACATTGTGGAAAGGGATTTACTCGCAATGATAAGTTAACTACCCACATTAGATTGCATACTGGAGAAAGACCATTTGTTTGCCAACAATGTGGCAAAAGTTTTATTCAGAAAGACAAGTTGACAACACATATGTTTACTCATACAGGCAATTATCCTTATACTTGTGTTCACTGCAGCAAGGGTTTTGTTTGGAAAGATAAATTGATCAGCCATATTCGTACACATACAGGAGAACGTCCTTTTGTTTGCAAGGAATGTGGTAAAGGATTTGCTCAGAATGACAAATTAGTCGCTCATAATCGAACTCATACAGGTGAACGCCCTTTTAAATGCAAATACTGTGGTAAAGGTTTTGCTCAAAAGGATAAATTGACAGTGCATACTCGAATACACACAGGTGAGCGACCTTATGTCTGTAAAATGTGTGGAAAAGGCTTTACTCAAAAAGATAAGTTGACTACCCACATCAGAATCCATACTGGAGAATGCCCATTTGTATGTCAACATTGTGGGAAAGCATTTTCCAAAAAGGACAAGTTAACTGTTCATACTCGTTCGCATACTGGAGAGCGACCTTATGTCTGCAAGCATTGCAATAAAGGTTTTGCGAGAAATGATAAATTAACTGCACATATTCGAACGCATACTGGTGAAAAACCATATCCTTGTTTACAGTGTGGGAAAGCTTTTGCTACCAAAGGTAAACTTAATGCACATGCTAAAACACATGTGGGGAAATCTTCATTTAATTGTGGACATTGCGGCCTTGTTTTTGAGTCAAAGGATAAGTTAAACTCTCACATTTTAGTTCATATTAGTGAAACTACTCATGCTGCTTTACTTGTACATTCTTTGCTAGGAAAAACTATGTAGGGTCCTTTATCATAAAATACGCCTGTTTATGAAATAGTATTTTGAGGATATTTATCTGTGTATTATTAACCATATTACTTTTAAGCAGTTTTTTTATAAATTAAAAAACTGACACATTTGGTCTTGATTATTTTTTTGAGATTTATAATCTGAACCAGGCATCATATTAATCGTATTTCAAAGATTTCAAATTGTACATATTCCCATGCTTTACTTAAATTTTAACTATTTACTTATGTTGTAAGAATTAGAAACAATACAGAAAATAGTTTTGTCTTGAGAATTTATAAAAAATTTATTAAAAAAATATTGTGATTGCATTAATATATATACTATTTGTGTTTTGATAATTTACTTTAAAGCTTAATTTTGCATTTAAGTATATTTTTTTTCATTAGGAGTTTTAGAATTACAATAGATACTTTTTCATGTGTTATTTTTTTCATTAGGTTTCAATAACTATAGTTTACATTGTAACGAAATATTTAGAAAAATATGTAGTAAAAAATATACTCTAAGAAAGTCATTGCAATTAATTTTTGTTTTAAATTGAAATTGAGGGGGAAAATTATAAAATAAATTGTATCTAAATTGTATTTTAACCAAGTTTTAACAAAAGAACTATCTTCAAAATACCCAAGGTATTTTTAAATGAGATTTTGAATGATGACAAAAATAAATACAGTGTGTATAAATCATAGCATTCATTGAGTCAAATTTTATTAAAATTGAGAATTAGGGAAAGCCCTGTTACATATGCAGCAGTTTATTCATATTTTCATTCCTTTTTTTTTATCTTTTTTTATCATCAATGTATAGATTATTATATTATCTTACATGAAATGTGCTGCACCATAATATGTGGAATGAAGGCTTATTATTGTTCTAAATAACTTGTGTCAAGAATTGTTATTTATGACTTTACCATGTAGAAATGGTTAATAAAAAGTTTGTTTAACACTAGTTTGTGTTTTCTGCTTATGAGTTTCTCATTTGAAAACAGCACATGCATTATTCTAAATTTTCTTAAAATGGAACTACATCAAATTTACACTTACACTTTAACAATTACAATTCTTTATTATTTTTAGCTGGTTTTAAATGTGAAAATATTATTAAAAATCTAAAATAACATAGTTAAACATGTAAGCATAAACAAAAGTAAAAAATGACTGAAGTGTTTTTAAAATTATGCCTCAAAAAGGCCAAATGTTAAATCATAGAAGATAATTCTTTGACATGTTTTAGAAATAGTTTACATACTGTATAAAAATTACAAGAGAAACAATTAACATAATTTCTAATACATCTAAGAGTATAACTAGTCAAAAACACAAAAATAATTTTGAAGAGAATTTATTCACAATTTGAATGTTCTATAGCACTGGAACAAAAGCATATATTAAACTTTAGTTGGATATATTACACTTATTAAATTATGTAATCAACTTAACTAATCAAAATCTCAATTAAAAATCTGAAATTTAGGTCTAAAATTTTTAATTATTTTTATTAAGATGTAGATATCTACTTCTGTAGTACATCAAATGAAAACAAATTTTCTCCCTCAAATGTTTTTCTTTGAAACACAGTTTTTTCAGCAATTATTATTTATTGTTATTAAAATTTTTAAAGGATATTTCCTTTCAGACATGAACTCTTCAAGTGAAACTGTCCGTATGCTTTGGAAAATTATGGATGTGAAAATTAGATGAAAAGTCTATTATCCAATGAAAAAGGTAACACATGATCTCTTATGACAACAAACTTTAGTCGTGCGATAAGAGAAATGTTCAATTTTACATATTGTTTATCAGCAAAACTATGGGTTTAAAATAATGACATAGCAGATTCATCACTTGCTGTACTTCAAATGCTATACTTTTTATACATGATTGACGAAAAAGTATCAACTGTTCATATTTGTATTTAAAACATTTTATGAACTTGAAAAAATAGTGTGTTAATTGTTGTATATCATTTATTTAAATATTTGGTTTTTCTTTCTTTTTTAGACCACTTTGACTGTTTACTGCTATAATTGTATAGAATAGGGACTTCCTAAAATATCTTATTAATTTTATATTAAGTTTATGCCTTTTTTTGTGCAGAACTTTAGTGACTTGTTTACCTATTATTGTTAATCATTATAAAAATGTTGAAAAATCCTTCCATTGCTGGGGTTGAAATGGTGTCAGCTGTCAATATGGCTGATCTAACAAGCTTACACATTCCTACGACACAGCCACACACTGATTGCGAACATTGTCGTGTATATTTTGTGGACATTAAAACTCATCAGTTATACACACAAACAGCAGCTGCACAAGAGCAAAGGCCTTTTGCCTGTAATCAATGTGATAAAAGCTTTACGCGCAAAGACAAGCTTGGCAATCACTTGAGAATGCATTCTGGTGAATGTCCTCATGTTTGTAATCATTGCAACAAAGCATTTGCTCGCAAAGATCAGCTTAATGCTCATATACGCATTCATACTGGCGAACGACCTTATGTTTGTAATCTATGTAGTAAGGGCTATACAAGGAAAGATAAGCTTGGAGCTCATATGTATGTTCATACAGGTTTACATCCTTACCACTGTCAACATTGTGGGAAAGGATTTGCATGGAAAGATAAGCTTACAAATCACATCAGAATTCATACTGGGGAACGACCATTCGTTTGTAAATATTGTGGGAAAACTTTTGCCCAAAATGATAAGCTGACAACTCACATCCGAATTCATACTGGTGAACGTCCTTATGTATGTAAACACTGCCCTAAAGCTTTTGCACGTAAAGATAAATTAGGTGCTCATATGTGTATCCATACTGGTGAACATCCTTATAATTGCCAACATTGTGGAAAAGGTTTTGCGTGGAAGGATAAATTAACTAATCATATTCGCATACATACTGGTGAGCGTCCATTCGTATGCAAACATTGTGCTAAAGCGTTTGCACAGAAAGACAAACTGACTGTCCACGTGCGCATTCACACGGGAGAGAGGCCTTTTGTTTGCAAACACTGTGGCAAGGCTTTTGCGCGAAACGATAAGCTGACCGCCCATGTACGTATGCACACAGGAGAGCGGCCATATGTTTGTATTCACTGTGGGAAGGCTTTTGCCATGAAGGGGAAGCTCAATACTCATATGCGAATCCATACTGGAAAACATCCTTACACATGTAATCAATGTGGCAAAGGTTTCAATAGGAAAGACAAACTCAATAATCATTTGTTAATCCATCTTGGTGGGGCTTCATGTGCAGCTCTAGTAGCTAAACCTTTATTGACTAAAATTCCTGATATTACTATACCTGGTCCACCAACCATGTTACCAGTACCAGTTCCAGACACAAAGCCTTTGGTTCCACCACAACAGCAGCAGCAGCAACAACCACCACCGCCACAACAGCAACAACAACAGTAATTCTTCAATGGCTTTGAAAATCACATTGGACATATTTCTTCAAGGAATAAAAGGTGCAAAATGAGTAAAACTCATTGCTATCATTTTATTCACAATGATGTGATTCAAATATTAGAAATTTAAAATTTATTACCAGGGTTTTCCTTCTCCAAGAATTAAGTTTATCAGAAAAAATAATGTTCAAAGAAATTGAAATAAGTTAAATGAGTAATTTTCATTGTATGGGTCCAGGAGCAGTTTTATTGTAGCAGCTATGCTAATATTGTTTTAGTACTTACAATTCTGATGTATGCCTTTTTTGTCCGTTGTAATTATAAAGCTTATTGTTTATAACATCCTATATATTTTTAATAGCATTCAAAAACTCTAATTCTTTCTTGTTAATTGCTGTTTTAAAGATATGTACAGAACAAAAGTGATAAACTGAACTCTTAAATGCACAATGTTGACAGTTTGTGAGTTTATTCAATGATAGTTTAATGGCTTGTTTCCTAAAAAATGCAAATTAATTTCTTTACCTCATTAATGACTACAGGTATAATAATCACTAACTTTTTGTTCTATTTCTGTGTGATTCTTTTTTAAAAAATTATGTAGCTTTTAAATGTTTATAAAAAAAAATAACCTGTATTTTCAGAACAAAAGCATTGTGTAAAAAAAAAGGTATAAAATGAAAACATAAATTTCATCATTTTCTTTTTAAAATAAATTAGATACATTAGATTTTAAATTTTCTCTCAATATTTATCTTGTGCTGTTATTCATAGTTACAATTAAGCTTTGTTTGCTTGTACACTTCTCTTCTGTGTTGCAAGCTGTATGTTGTCTGTGTAAAATAAATGACTCAATCAAACAGCGTGTCTTATTTCTTTATCTTTGTTTTTAGGCACGAAGAATACTTATATTTACCTCTCAAAAAACAACATATTTTTTCAAGTCAAACAAATAATTGAAATTCAGTAAAATGGAATTATTGATGAAATGTTTTGGAAGCAAATGATAAAGCATTTAAATATTTTATGTGCCTTAAATAATATTTTTTTTTCCAGAAAACAGATATGCTGTTTGTGCAAAATATTTTATTATATTAAATACTACTTTCAAAATGACCACAAGGACAATTTCTTCATTTCAAGAAAATTTCAGCATTGCAAAGACAATTGATTTTGTATCAAACTTAACAATTTTTCAATTGCACAGAGGAGAAACTTAATCTGCTTGGAGTGGGTTGGTTATCTTACTATCATTCACTAAAGCTATTAATTCCATGTATCATTTTTTAACAGACACTGGTTGAAAAATCCTTCAGTATTGCCTCCAAAAATTTAAGAGAAACATTAAAAAAGTTTTATAAAAATAGAAAATATTTATTTTTAATTTAGAAACAATTTTTAAATACTAGATTTTTGAGCACAAAAAATATATAAAATTTTCATTTTTAGTTTTAGTAATTACAGAAAAATAAGCATAATTATGATTATAATTTGATTAATGAAGTAATTCATGCTTGCAACAGAAATGGGGAATTATTTTAAATGTTTCAGAGTGGTGTCTCCCATAAATTTTATCTTTCTCTATCAATTTTCTTTTTGCTGTTTGCTTTTTCTTTCACAAAATCTACTTTTATAATTCTTGCTAACTGTAGAACTCTTAATTCTCGGCCTTAACCTTTTTAATTCTGAAAACTTTTTATTATATCTACTCTCTCTTTAAAAACTAAATTAGTTAATTCTAGTTTTATAAATACTTTTTGTCACTACTACTCTAACTTCTGACATTTTTCATCCCTTCTATTTTCAGAAAAATGTCTCATTTCTCCATTTCTGATTGAAAGTGGAACTAGGAGCTGCAGGTTTCTAACAGAAAAACCTTTCATCTTAGAGGTAATTCTTTAAAGCAGGGGGATAAAAATATATTACATAATTTATGGATTCCTTTGACAAGATAATACTGTATACTCATTAAACTGCAGGAATATTTGTTCACTATAACCTTCAAAAAGAAAACTCAAAATGGAGAATGTTGTCAATTTAAACATACCATCTTGCCAACCCCACAACATTTGTCAACACTGTCATATTTATTTTGTGGATGTTAAAGCTGAACATTATAATGTGAATAACAATAATCAGGATGTCAAAAGTTTTTTCTCCTGTTCTTATTGTAAAAAAAGTTTCACAAGGAAAGATAAATTGAATGAACACATAAAGTTACATACTGGTGAGAGTCCTCATATATGCACTTACTGTGGGAAAAATTTTACAAGGAAGGATAAGCTTACAGCTCATGTGCGTATACACACTGGGGAGTGTCCTTATGTTTGTACACAATGTGGTAAAGGTTTTACTCGCAAAGATAAATTGGTTGCCCATACATATATTCATACTGGTTTACATCCATTCACTTGTCCTCATTGCAATAAAGGTTTCGCTTGGAAGGACAAGTTAACAAACCACATACGAACACATACTGGTGAGCGCCCTTTTGTATGTAAGCACTGTGGGAAAGCTTTTGCCCAAAATGATAAACTGACTGTTCATATTAGAATTCACACTGGTGAAAGACCTTATGTTTGTAAACATTGTGGCAAAGCATTTGCTCGCAATGATAAGCTTACTGCTCACGTTCGCATTCACACAGGTGAGTGTCCATTCGTTTGCAAGACCTGTGGTAAAGCATTTGCTCGCAATGATAAGTTGACATCACATTCCTACACGCATACTGGGAAATATCCGTACAATTGTCCACATTGTGGCAAAGGATTTGTTTGGAAGGATAAGTTGACAAATCATGTACGTGTACATACTGGAGAGCGTCCTTTCGTTTGTAAACATTGTGGAAAAGCTTATGCCCAAAAGGATAAACTAACAGTTCACATTAGAAGTCATACTGGTGAGAGGCCATTTGTTTGTAAGCATTGTGGAAAAGCATTTGCTAGAAATGACAAACTAACTGCACATATTCGAATTCATACAGGAGAACGTCCCTACATATGCGGCCAATGTTCTAAGGCTTTTACAACTAAAGGTAAGTTAAATATTCACATGAGAACACATGATGGAAAAGTACCATACACTTGCACCCAATGTGGAAAAAATTTTAATAGCAAAGAAAAGCTTAGTTCTCATCTCTTAATTCATTTTGGAAATGGTTCCTGTAGCTCTCTGATTGCCCAACCATCATTGATTGGGAAAACATTGCCAGTTTAATTTTTGTTGCCAACTTACAATTATTTTGTACTTAATGTAAATGGTGTACAGTGTTTTACATTTGCTTGGTTTCAGTAAAAATAAGCTAAATATTTACTTTTTAAGAGGTAAGACTGTAATGTTAATTAAAAGTACTTATTTTTCAAATTCCTTAACATAATGCAGGACTGCATGCAATAAATTACATCTACACTTTGAATAATTGTAAATTTGGCAGAATGATTCTTAATGCTGTAGAGATTTATAAGGCTTACATGATACTCTCTTACTTTTTTAGTTAGCTATTCTGAAAACTGACTTGTTGCAATATATAATTAACTTTAAATTCAATCATCCAAAATATTTACAGTACATTAGAGTGTTAACTTCAAATTCTTAGAGTTTCACTTTTTTTTTTTTTTTTTTTTTAAACTTAGTTTTAAAAAAATGCTTGTTTTTATTTTTAACATAAAAATTAGGAATTGGTCATATTAGTTAAACAGGCATTCTTTTTTTATGTAAAATCATGTGTATTAGGGAATTTTTTTTTTTTTTAAATATTCAGAAGAGCCATTTTTGAAAGATTTCCTTATTCAATGCTCATAAAAAATTGCTTATAAGAAGTTGACCTCTAAGCTTTTAGTTGCAAAAATTTTTCTATTAAATATGTTAAGTCAAAACATACACAGTTTCATCAATAATAATTTGTACTATAAAATGGTAAGTTTTACACAATTTAAAAAGCTGTTTTGGAAACATGAAATACATGTTTCCCTAAGTAACCTGAAGGGAGAAATATTTCGTCACATTGTCTTTATGTAATGAATGTGGGTTCTATTGTATTCAAAACTAACTTAGAGTATCAAATTTGTGGAAAAAGCTTTATTTTAGATGGAATTATTATGCAATGGAGTTTTACAGTTAATGGAATGTTAAGAGAATATGTAGAATCAAAACTTTCTTTCTTCAAAGCCATTCCTTGTTCCAATTTAAAATTGATTTTTTTTAAACATTCCACATAATCTATTTAGATATGATCTCTTGCTTTTAATCAATGCAACTTATATATATATATATATTTTGTGTGTATATAAACAATAAGTTGATTGTGTTACTTGATTGAAGTTTTTGCTACTTTTCTTATATAAATGTCAGTTTTATATCAAAATCTATAAAAAATAAAATAATTTAAAAGAATGTTTCAATATGATGGTATTTATGAATGCATTTATGTTTCTAAGCTCAATGAGATATCTTTTGGATGCAACATTCATTTTTATATACAACATAATTGAATTCACACTAAGGGTCAAATTCTCATTAGATCTCAAAAGGTTACATTCCAAATTTAATAATGCTAGTGCACCTGGAAAAGATTTATAATTAAAAAAAAAGGAATTTAAAAATAATAATAGAAATTGCATATATATTATAAATAGAATTAGAAAATAATAGAAATTGCTCTGATTGTGCTCTTTTTTTCATATTTCCTTATAATAACCAAATTTATTCCTCATTTATCTGAATTCAGGACTTCTCATTTTATTACTGGCAATACTTAAAAAATAAAGATATTGAAAATTTAATACAATAAGGATATTCTATCACGTTTCAGATGTTTTGCATAATTTTATATTAATTAAATGTTTATTTTTGAAGAAACTAAATATTTTCCATTTTACTCTTATTGCTATTCACAGAGATAATTATAAATAATGTAATAATTGGATTTTGCAGAAATCTTTTTAAATAGTTCTAAAATACTAAACCACAAGAGAGAAATTTAGAATGATTTTATGAAAATATCAGTAAACTACAGTATGTATTTCTCTTTTATATTCACTTAAAAAAATAGAATGGCAATTATTTCAAATATATATACTTTTGATTGCAATGAATCTTAACTTTTTTTATTAATTTTAGTAACATAATTAATGAATAATCCGTTGTAATTTACATTTTTAGTTTTGAAAATAATTTTATTCACAGTTATTTTTTCTTCTATTATTTATATATTATAAAGGAAAATATTTTTACAACTGAATTAAGTATTGAAAAATAGCACAAAATACTTAATTTATTAATTACCACATTTGAAATCACTATATCTGTACTTATTCTTTAATGTGAATGAACTATAATTGTTGAATCGCAAAATTTTGCAAATTTAAATTTTCTTATTACAGGAAATCAAAAGTAAAGAATCAAAATTTAATATAATTAAATGAATTACAGGTTTATAGAGATAAAAATTAATGGAACATCATATAGTTATTTTTCATGAAAATATATATAGTTTTTTTTCGTAATATTAATTTCAAATTTAATTTTTAACAAATAATTAAATTTGATGTATTCAATTCCTTTGAATGATTGAATAATAATTTTTTAAGTATATAGTTTTAATGCACAACTAATATTAAGGATTAATTATTTTATTCTCAATCAAATAGTTTTTATATTGTATACATTGTGGTTGAAAGGTGCCGTTTTTCTGCTTATATAATCAAAATGTTATTAGAAGAAGTGAAATGAAACATTTTCTCTTTTTTTCATTCTTTTAAACTTTAGAACTCCATCGTAGATTAGAGGAGAGTTAATTAATTTGCCTTAACCTTTCAATATGTGTATTAAGTTTTCTTTTATAATTGGGAAGATTCCAATCGATGCGTGAAATACTATGTATGTGTATTATATTTACATTTTTTTATTATGTTTATTTTTCCCTATACAAAGTTTGTGGCAATAATGAAAAATATTAAATAACAAGATATCTATAAAAGATCTGTTGCATTTAGGTACTCAATGATTCATAAAATAATGAAGATACATTCAAACTGATAGTGTTAAAGGTTTGATGGATTGAAAAAATTTTGATTAGTGTCAATAGATTTTCACATGTTTTTCTTTCATCATACAAAGACTTAGAACGTAATTTATTTCATGCTAGGCATGGGCAAGCATACTGGTTATTGCAGTTGCTATTCAAGAATATAAATCGTCAATGTTCGATATTTTTCTTTTATAATTAATGTCTTTTACAAATGCCTAAAGGAAAAAAATATTAGTTTTGTTTTATCAGGTCTAATGATCAAAGAATTTGGCTATTTCACCTCACTATACTCCATTAAGAGAGTCGTCATTTTCAAATCCAATGAAGAAACGTCAAATGTTTTCAAAAGTTGGCAACACTGCATTGTTGCAAAAAATAAAAGAAACGTGTCAAATTAGTAAGCCATATATATATATATGTACTCAGACATTGAAAAAATTTAAAGTAGAAAAGGAAATAGTCTACGATTATTAAAATGCCTTTTCAATATTTAAACAGAGAAAGAAAAAAACCGTCCATGAAAATGTGTGAATTATTCTATGGATAAATATGAGGTTTATCTGTATTTTCTTTATTTTATGAATTATTTTAAACATCAAAATATATCAGATCTTCTATAGACACTCAGTATTGAAAATATTTTTATATATTTATGAAATATTGCAAGTTTTAAATAAAATAATGAAAATTTATTCATAAAATTTTAATTAAGTGCATAGTAAAATGATGCGAGAGTACTTTAAATTTATCATTTGCATTTTTTTATATTCAATAAATAATTAATTTCTTTAAAATTAAAATTGATTTTTTTTATACTGGTATATACATATTTCTATAATGAAAAACATTGTATATTTAATATACTGGTCAATTTTTTGAAAATTAAAATGTGTAATAATGCATAATAAAATAATTCACCTTATATATTCAGACATTCCTTATATATTAGATACAAATGCTGAATTATAAATGTATATAAAATAGAATAGATTGTGCCTCAACTACAAAGGTCAAGTTGAGAGGGGGGTATATAATTGATATAAAATGTGTCCAGTGTTTATTCATGTATTATGTTTTTATATGTAAATAAATATTATAACTGTCAGTCGTTATCATTTCTCTCACAATGTGTTTCATTTTGGGATAACTTCTTAACTTAAAAAGTGTCAGTTTCAGATTGCAGTTATCAAATACATTTGAGACTCCTATTTGTTTTATCTTGTAATAAATTTTGATTTTACTCTCAATCAAATATTTATGTATATAAATTGTGCTTTAAAATGCCAATGATATTACTCTTGCATAATAGATAGCCTAATAATTAAATTTTGTGATGATTTTTTTTTTAAACATCCACAGTTAATTATTTCTTAAAAAAAGCAAGTTGTGTCCATGAGGAAGGAATTTTGAAAATCATGCTTATGTTTAGGTATTTTAAACGCTTCTCTTATCATTCAATAGAATTAAATTGCAGTATTTTACTCCTAAGAAATCAACTCTTACAACCAAAGCATGGCTAAATTTGCTTTTGTGTGTGTGACTACACATCATAAAACATTTTTATTTAAAATAATATATAGTTAGAGATAGTATATATTGTGTATCTGAAAAGAAAACAATTACTTCTCTTAAAGTAATTTTAAATTTAAAAAAAAAAAAAAAAAGCTGTATATGCATGAACTCAAAAAATGTAGACATTTTTTAAACAAATGAAAATTTCAATTTATAAAAATCAAACTAGTTAACTGTGCTTACAAAAATGGAAGTACTTTATAAATTATATTAGTTACAATTGTTTTCTTATAAAAATATTTATTATTTGCCAATAATGCAGCTAAAGTAAATGCCGGTAAACGCATAATCGAAGGTTATAAGGTGACTGAAAAAAATCTGGCTATTTCAAAAGGATGAACAATTAATAATTTTTTTTTTTAGTTTTTAATGTATAAAGTTCTATTACAAATTAAAAAAAGTTAATTATAGCTATAGTTGAGAGCTTTATAAAATATGATCAGTTCTTCCAAATATTTAATTTCTAGATTGTCAATCTTTTGTTTTCAATATACTTTATAATATTATAAGCAATACAAACTTTTAATCTAACAATGAATATAAAATTCTAAAAAAATATGTTTATTTTTATTACATATTAACGTGTCAAGCCCTTCACTTTCAAGGTTTCCAAATGGAAATTCGCGATTTCGTGGTTTCCATTGGAAACCTTATCGTTATTTTTCCAAATCGCAAATTTCTGACAAAATATGCGACATTGAAAAATAACGATCTTTACTGTTTCTTTGCTATTTTGCATCACAAAATAGTATCATCAAAAACTAAAAGTTTAAACAATGAAGTTTAATGAATTAATTCAGTTCAGTTTAAACTGAACTGAATCGATTAAAAATAAATGGAATGAGATATGAATTGATTCATAATTCCTTTACGTTATGAAATTTTTAAAAGTTGAAATTGGGTTTCATTCTCATGCGTTTCATTGCAATTTCTGATCTGTAAAATATCGGAAAAATTGAAAAAACTTCTGCAGTGGATAAAGAAATATTTTTTTAAAAGTCAGAAAAGAAATCCGATGCCGTAAAAATATTTTTCTCTACTCCTAGCGGTATATGACCGTTTTAATCCTTTCAGGTGCGCTACCCCTTAAGTTGAAATATTAAGAAAAGAATTTGTAGGATGTGTATTTAGCCCTATATGAATATACAGTGAAAATTTTGTAAAGATTGCATGTAACATTTCGATTTTGTAGGTGTTTTCATCGCATGGAACACTGTGCCGCAAAGGTCGTAAAAAGTAAGCATTGCAGTGAAGCCCATATACGCATAAATGTCTGCATATGAATGAAAAAAACAATGCATTACACCTGTGTAGCAGATTTAGCGTGGTCCAGGGTGCATCACAAGAAGGCCTGCTACTCTACGCAAAAAATAATAAACAAAGATTTCTATATAATTTTCTTAGTTATCAAAATCGGGTTTTGGGGCTGCATAGTGAAGCCTTGTTGAGATAAATCATCGCCATAATTTTGACTTGCATCCGACACAACATTATCAGTCTGAGACTGATCAAGTGGTTTAAAAACATATTTCTCTGCATTACTATCACTATCAATATGTTCTGATTCACTAACAGAAGCATTTTTATTGTTTCTGAAGGACTAAGACCTTTACGTGCCATTTATTTGCAATTAACAAATTAAAAACATTAACAAGAAGTTAAAAATATGTTTGCAAAAAAAAAAAAAAAAAAAAGTAAACTAAAATATATAAATTCAAAAAAATATATACTCAGTATTATAAAACGAATAGCAGCGCAAAGAAAAATCAAGAGCATAAAAATAATACTTCTCTAACTCGAGAGGATACGAAATACGGATGGATGATGCGACGGGACGGATGATGCGCACTTCACACTACACGGGGATGTCAACACCCATAACACTCGTATACGGGCAACATCTAATCCTCGTGAATACATGACGAAATCTCTGCATCCAGCCAAGTTGACAGTCTGGTGTGGCTTCACCTCATCTTTCATTGTCGGACCTTTTTTCTTTGAAGAACCGTGTTCCAGATTGGGCTGGAAAACGTGCACAGTAACCGCTTAGCGTTACCTCACTCTTTTGCGTGACAAAGTCGTGCCCGCATTAAATCAAAGAGGTGTGTTATCTGTAATAAACTTTATGCAGGATGGCGCACCACCACATTATGCCAATCCAGTAAAACGATTCCTTTTGAGTACCTTTGATGAAGAGAGACTAATCAGTCGAGGTTGCAAGATCGCATGGTCTCCACGATCACCCGACCTCACTCCGGTCGATTTCTGGTTGTGGGGTATTTGAAATCACGTGTGTACCGTTCATCTCCTTCAACATTGGCCGAACTCAAAGATTCCATCTGTCGTGAGGTTTCTGCAATTCATTCCGACGTATTGCATTCAGCTGTAACGGGCGTTGCGAGTCGCCTTAGTTGTGTCGTACAATGAACTAGAGGTCATATTGAACAACTGTTATTATCAGAATAAATGAATGGAACGTACTGTTGTCCTTTTCATTGTGTCTCGGACATCTATAGGCGACTTTTTTTTAACTAAAACTTTTTTTGCTGCAAAAAAAAAAAAAAAAAAAAAAATCCGACTACCTTGTGAGCCCTTTCTTGCAAACCGCACTTCTTTATCTTACTTTCTTCTTTTTTTATGAATTTTTAAAATTGTAACGAACTTTTGGCTTACCCGGTATATATATATATATATATATATATATATATATATATATATATATATATATATATATATATATATATAATTCAATTATAATAAATTTTATAGTCTGAATTATTTGGCAGATTGCAAAATTAGAAGTATCATATATTATCCTAACGGCGGGCACTTGAGTGATGAACCCTATCCTCAACAAGGCCAGAAATTGCTACTCATTTGTCGTTACCCAGCGGTTACCTGTTACTGAAGTCACGGAGGCGAGTAGCGATGCCCGTGCCATACTACCACAAGTCCGTTTATAGGGTAGGCCACATTTATACATTATCACAGAAGAAAGAAACATCCATGCCCGTTCCGGCATTCGAACCCGGGTCCCACAGCTCATGAGTCAGGAACACTAATCACTCAGCCATCGGTTGGCTTCACCAATATATAATATTGTTCAAAATTGTAGACATTTTATTTATTTATTTTTTTGTTTTCATACACACAAGTTTTTTTATCTTTTTTTTTTTTTACTTTGTGTCTTTATAGAAAATATATATTAATTTTCATTTAAATATTAATGTTTATATATACTTTAAATTAGAGGTAATTTAATGTAGAATACAATATGAATTTTATAATTATTACAAGAAAGTTACGTTTCTTTTGGTCTAAAAAACAAATATAATTTGTTATGAATGCTAAAGCTTATTATAATAAAAGCGTCTAGACATTCACCATTTCTTTTCTGAGAACCAATCAAAAACCAGCAATCAAACAGTAGGTATTTTTTGATTTGTAAATCGCTATTTTGGCGGAATAAAATTTCCTGATGCATGCATATTAGTTTAACTAAGAATTTTTTTGAATAGTTTTAATCCTTTGTAATACAAATCATTTAAAAGGATAGCACCAACAAGAACTGTGCTGGTTGTACAACTACAAGAATAGTAGAGTTGTCACACAGAAATGGTCTTTATGCTGAAATCGCAAAACAAGTTGGCTGGTCAGTGACTTTATCTGGCATACGAAAGGTATGCTACGTTATCAAAAATTTCAGTCGGTTAAAAATGACAAGTTGGCTGGTCAGTGACTTTATCTGGCATACGAAAGGTATGCTACGTTATCAAAAATTTCAGTCGGTTAAAAATGAATCCAATAAGAATGTACAAGTGCTACTGACGATTGGATAAGAATGACACAATTCAGCGATAGAATTTTCAGATGCAGTTAAATATGAAATAAATGCAATAGGTATTTTTCATTTAAGGAAAAGTAAGATTGCCATGCTTTGGACTCACGAAAATATTCCTACTTCTTAACAACATTTAAACTTTAAGTAACTTTAAAATGTATTCAGTTTTACCCACTGAAAAATACATTAAGTGATCAAAAAATAAGTGGAAGCAACTTGTTTTAGCGATGAGAGTGCAGAGAATCGCTCTTTAATAGTAATGGACAAAAATACTTGGGATACAGTAGGGGAAAAGCTAAATCCTGATTGGTAGGTATTTTAACAGACTGAATGGAGAGAATTAAAGTAATTGGTGGCACATTTTGAATACAAAGATATATGATGATAAATATATCAATGCAATCTTGGCAAACTATATATATATATATATATATATATATATATATATATATATATATATATATATATATATATATATATATATATATATATATAATAAAATTGATGCTTACAATCAGATTTCTCTCCCTCATCATTTATCTTTCGAGAGGATTGTGCTACACAGCAAAAATGTGCGAAGAATGATTTGTATGGGAACATAAAGGATTGTTACCCTGTGTAGGAAACAATGTTACCCTGTGTGCTCTGATAGCAATAGCAGCACATTGGTTTGAATCCTATTGAAAATTTATGACATTTGTAAATACTTGTACTAAAAACGCATTCATCAAATAATACGCAATTTACTGAAAGTGTAATTGTGCTTCTTGAGGTTTTAAAAGGATGAACAACATGAAAGGGCGTGTACTGAAAAGTAACGGTTATTTCATTTTAAAATACAATGACATCTGTAAATGAAAAATATCGATTTTTATTATCTTTTACCTTTGGAATTCGTAGCGAAACTCAAAATTTTTGTCAGTTCTCGCAAACACTTTTAATGCTTTATTACAATATATATATATATATATATATATATATATATATATATATATATATTACGAGTCTGTATCTATACTACTCGTAGTTAGAAAGAAATGTCCTTAAAACGATGTTTTAGTCTCATCGGCCTTGCGATAACAGCATAAAATATAGTCATTCAATTGCTTAAAATTACGGAGTTTATAATGAAATGTTTTAAACTTGCGATACAAAATTAAAATGAAATTTCACGCATGCTCTCTTCTTTGCCCATCAATAAACATTTGTACTCTGCAAGTGAAACATCACTTTAATCATATTAGCTTTAATCCATTAAGATTTAGTATTTTAAAGGATATTTTATATACTTATTCAGAGAGAAATTAATGGTAAACCTATATTTATTAGACAAATATATTATTCTGGAAATCTAACAAGAGACTAAATTTTCAAGAAATTTGGAAGCATGGGTTCAGAGAAATCAATACTCAGAACAACTCTGATAGTAATAACAGCACACTTGTGTACACGATTCCATAATTCATAGTTCAGGGGCGTAAGCTGATGAGCCATTCCTTTGTCAGAAATTGTCCGGATATCTATTACTGAAGATTTGAATTACACGCTGAACAGAGCAGCAGCCGAATATGTATAATCTGCTTCAAGGAAAAGGTCCATGTGTACTATAAATCCTCAATGATAAAAATTTACCGAGAACTCCCATTGAATTCATTAAATCGAGATTTTAATCTCAATAACGGATATGTTTGGATTGTTAACTTTTGATTTTCGAAATTAAGAAACTGAGGAGCTATATTTTTCCGAAATTAAATTATAATTGACAGCTCGTAAAATGATTTAAATAAAAAAAGATTAAACAAATAAAAGAACTATGTTGACTTATTTTTTAGTCTAGATTTATGAATAATCTAGACTAAAAAATAAGTCAACATAGTTCTAATGCAGAAATAATTCTAATGCAGAAATTGAAATCACAATTCGAAATATTTGAAATGCCTTTTTGGTATTTACTGATCGTTTCTGATACTTACTATCAATAAAATAATTTCAAAGGATATCATGTACATTTTTTTAAGCGAATGATCAGCAGTTTGGTGCATTTATACGATGCAAGAGGTAAACGACATTTGAAGTAAAGGATAAAAGAAGTTGTACAATGGATTTGTTATTACGAAATCATTTTGTAAAGTCAGTTTTCTCAAAATATCGTATTATGACTAGGACATGAATGAGGAATGCTAAATATCGAAATTCGATCGAGACAGGATTGTTCGGCTATTGCCGTTTCGTAAGACAGCCACTCGCACTGGTTGCTACTTACTGAGAGGAATGCAGGATCTCAGTAGCCGAGAGAACAGACATATATATTGTACAGTCGGCCTTGCAAAATAGAGCAACCACAGCACGGACTATTAGTCAGGATTTGCTTGCAACGTCCTGCATTTCCTTGTAAATACAACGACGTTTGTATTAGTATAGCGACCATTTCGACTTCCTTTTAAAATGTAGTATAAAGAAAGATGGAGGTTCTAATGAACACGCGACAAAACTGAGTACGGGACAGAAGAAAAATCCCGATTCTGATGTATCTGGAAGCTCCGATGAGAATCCTCATCATTGGTTCCATTCAATATCAACATACAATCTTGCAGTTGCAGCTGATGTAATGAATGCGCAACCATTGTATATACCTTACGCTCTCCTCCAATTCAGATCAACGGTAATTTTAATGGCTATCGATATATTCCCGACATCTTTAGGCGAATGATTGTTTGTGTGGCCTCTATATTTTCGAAGTCTATTTAACGTCATTTTCCAATACAGAAACACGTTGTATTATGTTGTGACTTTCTCAATACAAAGAGTATTTACTTACAGGTCTCCAAACCTTTCACCAAATAAAAATATCTGGTTATAGGTAGCCCCGAGAGACTCGCCCATCACCCCACTCTTACTACCACGATTGTAGCATATACTTGCAAACCACTAAAAAAGTTGATCATTTGTCTAAAAATCCATATGTAACAGGAATTTTGACTTTACTGCATAACCGGATATGAGTCGTATTTGATTATACGATAATAAATATTCAAAAAAATTAGAGCAGTATCGTTTCTTTGTATTTAAATAGTGTGCTTGTGACTTGTATACTTAATATACTTGAAAAAAAAAATGAGATTTTATCGAAGCATTATTTATTAAATAATTTTTACATATTAAATATCATTCACAGATGCAAGTAATACATTTACAGTAAAAAAATCACATAGAACTATTTTTCAGCAATTTTTATACTTCTTAAATTATATCAAACAAGTAATTGCATTACATTAAAAAAATACCATTAAGAAGCAAAATATGGAAATATCATTTCAATTTTAAAATTATGATTTGCTTGAAGAAATATTGAAATAATTAGTCAAACATGGTTATTGAATCAAATATCCTTCGACTAGAAAACATTAGAAAATTTATTTTCAAACTTTTTTCAACATATTTTCTGAATTCTGATTCAGTTACAATTTATAATGCAAATCAAAAAAATTTTTGGACTTCACAGTAACTAAACATTTTAAATGGAATTTTCCCCTTAGAATTAAAGCAACATATATTGTGATTAGTAATTTTACACATAATTAAGAAAGTCAATGAAATAAGAAAAATGTAAGTACACAAAAATGTTTTCTGATCAGAAAAAAAAAAATTAAAAGCAAAATATAGTTATTGATCAGAATAAATATATTAAATAAAAAAAAAAAAAACTATCAGCATTCTTGTAAAAATACTGTGCATTCTCGTAAAATGTTTTACTTACCTTTTAATAAAATAATATAAAATAAAGCATACTTGCTGATACAGCTCTTTTACCATGCTAACTGAAAAATACTAAATATGATTTAATGTGTTTAAATGAAAGTAGCCTTTCAAATATTCATATATTTTTAAGCCTATATATATTTAGTAAAAAGTATCACAATATATTATAATTGAGAATTTTTATTTTTATATACAAATGATTTTAATGAAATAAATGAAATTTATTTATATACAAAAGAGAAAAAAAATCGACTTTTGGTATCCAAGAATCATTGCATTATTTTTTAATTTTGGGGAAAGAAATAAAACTTATATTTAAAAACAAATTTTTACTTTTTATATCCATTATTATTTAAACTGTAAATGAAATATGTACAGTTTATATGGACATTAGTTTTAATTTAAAAATAAAATTTTTGATTCCAATAATATTTCACTGACTAGAACATAAAGACATTAAATTAGAAAGATTTCAAACATTATCAAGAGGCAATGAAGTTTGAAGTCCATTTTCTACCGGTGCATGAACTAATTTTGATAAACGAGAGACTTCATTTGAAAGAACTTCAATGTCATTTTGCAAATGCATATTCTTTGTAAGGGTCTCTTCTAACAACCTTTGCATACGCCTGTTTATTTCTTTTAAATTTTCATCCCCCCTATCTTTGATAAAATCTACAATGCGTTTAATCGTCAATTTATCTTGTGTGCCAGTAGCATGAGGATCAGAACGACCTTCCATACAATAGAATTGTATTAGAGCCGTTTTTCGTAAGACATCATCAACTAACGCTTCATTACTCATCTCTAGATGGCTGACCTTCTCAGCAAGATTTGAATTCTTCTGTTGGAGTTCAGCAACCTTAGCTATCAGACTATTAGCTTCTGTCTCCAGTATAGTAGGAGACACTCGGTTCGGAGAATCATGTCCGCCTGAAGAAGTATCACTCTGAAGAGTAACATCTTTATTTTCTCTGTCTGCTGTACCACCTGAAACATAACTCCATGAGCTAATGCTGCTAGCATCACCTTTTCCCTTTTCAAATGCATTTGATGGCGCTAGAATGTCATCAACAGATCGATTCTGATCACTTAAAACTTCTTGAAGACGTTCTTGTAATTTTTCTGCTCTATTTCTTTCTACCTGCAACTGACGTTTAAGATCTTTAACCATAGCTACTCCTTTCTTTTCTTGTATTTTTCTTTCACCCACTGAATCTTTTGCTTCTTGTTGAAGAGTTTTAACCTTCTCTTCAAATTCTACTTTCTCAGCTTTAGACACTTCTAGTTGTATAGTTAAATCTTGGATAGTATTTTCCATTTCTTGCTTTAAGTTTTCTACAATAACAGCATGTTGTTTTTCTTTCTCAGCAATTAAGTTTTCAAATTCTATATTTTTTTTCTTCATCTGCTCATCTAATTCCTTAATATTGCAGTCAGACTTAGAGCATTCAGTTTTCAATCTTCCTATTTCATCTTTTAGTGTCTGCACTTCATTTCTAGATTCAATAAGTTTAGATTCAGTTTCCTTTTCTTTATCAAATAATTTCTGCAATTTATCCTGTTCATCTGCCAATTGCCTGGTCAAATTTTCAATTTCACTTGAGTGCTTGTTAGTAGTTTCTAATAAATGATTTTTCATAGTATCCATTAACTGTTTCCTTGTTTCTGCAAGTTTACTTTGTTCTTGCAGTTTTTCTTCTAACTCAGAATTGGACTTCTCTAAATTTTCTACTTTTTGCTGTAATTCTTTATTTATACTTTCCAATGCTTTTCTATTATTTTCAGATTCTAGCAATTGATGATTTAGCACCTGAATCTTGTTTTGTATATTTAATAAGGAAACTTTTGTTTCACTCAAAGAACAATCAAAAGTAGCCTTGTCCCCTTCTATTTCAACGACAGCATCACTGACTTTATCCATTTCATTGGTAGCAATTTGTTCATTGAACTGTAGAGCTTGCTTGAGATCAGACTGCATGCTTAAAATTTGGTCTTTCAAATGTTGTATTTCAGCTTCTTTTGAATTCTGTAATTCTTTAATAGTTACCTGAGTTTCTTCATATAACTGTTCTTTCTCCTCTTGTAATTTTAGAAAACTTTCTTGTTTCTTTTTTAATTTTTCCATTATCTTTTCATTCTCTGTTTGCATTTTCAAAAGCTGTTCTTTGAACTCGCATTCAAGTTTTTTTATGTTAACTTGAAGTAGTTTTTTTTCTTCAAGAAGAGTAGTCACTTCCAATTCAGATTCTATTTTTTCAACAGGATTGCAATCACCTTCACCTTCTGTGCTTTTTGCATAATTACTTATTAACTTTTTCAATGCAGCATTTTCAGCCTCTAATTTAATTACATCCTCATTTTGGAACTCAGATGAGGATAAATGGCCTGCTTTCATAAGCTCCAATTCTTTGGTTAATTTTTCATTTTCAGTGACTAAATTCGAAACTTCATGCATTAACGTTTCATTCTGAAGGCGAAACTCATCTTCTTGCATCTGCAATTTTTGCTGAAGTACTTCATTTTCCTGTATAAATTGCTCAATTTCTTTTGCATTTCTACTGCGTGATATAATTTTTTGACATTTTGCAAGCTCTTTTCGTAAATCATCCAATAATTGATTATTTTGTAAGAGTTCAGATTGTATTTTAACATTTTTTTCTCCTAAATTGTAATTTTTAGTTCTTAGTTCTAACAACTGCATTTGCATGCGTTGAAACTCTTCATCAGATAAAGCTGTAGCCATGATGCAGCTAGAACAGAAAAAATGAAATCATTTTATTTCTTTATACAAATTACAATAGTTCATAAATACATAACAGTATAGTTGAAACTTATCAGATATAACATAGTTTAACAAGTTTGAATATTTTAGACAGTGTGACACGACTTTCTACTAAACACTCTATACATTTTCAATAGGTTCCTTCCCATATTGGATTGAGAGGTAACGAAATTGCAGATAGCTTGGCTAAGACTGCCACTGCTGACACCTTGCAGGGTAATGCTATTCTAATGTTTTCTGAAATCTCCACTATTAAAAAGATGGAATTAAACGCAATTTGGAGAGATCTGCTAACCCACTCTTGGTACTTTGGAAAAAAACCTTGGTGGCACATCAGACAGTCAAGAGTGCTCTTTCACTTTTTTTGAGTGGCCACATTAGGCCCCTTTCTTTTCAAGAGGGCCAGAAAGTCTTTTTAGATTTTCACTGGTGCAAAACTGATCAGGCCTCCCTGAGACATATTCTTGACTGTTTGAATTTTACGAGGTTTTGGAGAATCAAATTTTTAGATTTTTGGTTTTATGGAGATGGTTTAGCTTAGCTACATCATTTGGGATTTGAAACAACAACAGATATAACATGCCTTCAATAATATTTGAAGAGCAATTATTTCTTATTACAATAACTATAATTAAATAAAAGATACTTTAATAATATCTAAGAAATTTGGAGCTTATGACTTCAGATTTTAAATAGGAAATTAATTTTTAAAATTCATGTTGTGACCAGTATATTTCATCAAGCAAGCCTACAAAATGCTGGTTAAGTGCACTGATTAAAAAATTGAAAAAAATTCCATGCTTTTATGAATAAATTAAAGGATACTTATAAGTCATTTGCATAGATAAAACATATTGATTAAATTAGAAAACATGGATATTATAAGCTTTCTCTCTATATTTCAGATTTAAATTACATTTAAAAATAAGAATGCAGTTACTTAGCAGCTATTAAAATATGTATTTGTCAATTCCTTAATTTCTTAATTAAAAATGTATTTCAATATTTTAGTTTTTCAAATAAATGACTGAAATAAATTGTGACATAGCAAGTAAAATTAATATAAAATAGAGACTTCACCACATCAACAATATTACAATAAGTAGATGGATAAAAAATTTTATGCCCAAAACTATAAATTAAAACTTTTTGTAAGTAACATGTTTTTCCATACTACAATAAAACACAGAAAATTTCTATTAAAATAATAAATAAATTGCAAATATTTACTTACCTTACAAAATACAAGAAAAAGTTTTTACATCAGCATTGTATGTATCTAAAATAAAAAAATAACTAATATATAGTAAACAATTTCAAATGAAATATAATAATTCATGAATACTTTTTCAATTATTACAAATTATACTCCTTAAAATATGCAAACTGTGTGAAGATTTTGAACAAAATAACTAATAAATAATTTTAAAAATAATAAATATTATAATTTAATGCAGTTAAAAAGTCTATATCTTTTATATTTAGAAAGATTATAGGAATTTTTTATTAATAATTAAAAATAATTTTTTTTTACATACCTGATAAAATTATCTCTAAAAACTTAATACGAAGAACAGATATATCAGGTATTTAGAGAAAACGAATAAAAACTTATAATATATTTTTCTTGAATTTCAATTTCTTAAAAATTAATGAAGAGAATTAAAATTACAGTTTATAAAAACAGAAAATACTTAATTATAAATAAATATTCCCAATAAATTTGCTTCATAAATAAATTTAGTGGTTTAGGAATTGTTTTAATATCAGAACATTAGAATGTATTGGTGCATCTGTGGGGCAGCTGTTGAATGAGGGGGATAGGGTCTTCTGGCTAATTTCGTGACTTGATCTTTTGGATCTGGTTTAGTTTATTCTAAACCAGGGGGGATAAGCAACAACACATTTCCTAAATACAATTTCCTCATATACTGCACACAGGTTTTGTAAATATTTCCAAGAATTATATTCCAGGAATTATTGACACTCAATGTTAAATAATTTTTTATTTAAAAAATTTTTCTTAACCAAATAAGCATTTAATTATGAACATGCAATATTTTTCAATTATATTTATAAATAATAAAAATAAATTATTTCAAAAATTAATGAGACTATTTTTTTATTTAAGTTAGAGTTAATGATTATTTCAAAAGCATTCAATGAATTTACATCGATAATGGAAAAAATTTTATTTAAATAACCAATATATTCTTTACCTTACTGAATTATGCATTATATAAAATAATGAGTAACTTTAAAAGTTTTTAAACATCTTCATTAGATTTCTATCGATTAATTTATTGAATATTTCAAGATGTGTATAACAATTTTTTTTCAAATAAATACTTATTCAAAACAAAATAAATACAACTGTTAGGTAAAATTTTTATAATGTAACTTTTTCCCCAATTATTATTTAATTCAATTAAAAATTAAAAAGCAATTTAAAATTTTTCTTCTGTTTACTTCAAGGTCTTTTAAAACTATACAATTTTACATCCACATTCTAGACTCTCTCTCTCCTCCTCTTTCCTATTTCTTTAATAATTCAATATATTTTCACATTTTCTGTTTATTCATACATACACAATATTGCTATTAGAAAAGGCTAACTTTCTATCACTAAGAGCTTTTGCTTCAAATTCATTATTAATACTGAGTAATAACTGTTGCTTCTGTGAAGTACCACATATCTTACTTTACAATTAATGTTAATTACCAGTTCTTTCAACTTCCTCAGCAATTCCTATTGTAGATTTTTCAAGTTTATACATATCATCATTAAGCACTTAATTTTTAGGTTAATTTTTTCAAAGAGTGCTTTTCGCTTTCCTTCTGTTATCGCCTTTTCTTTTTTGCTGTTTTAATTCCTTAAAATATAATTTATAAACTTAATACGAAGAACAGATATATCAGGTATTTAGAGAAAACGAATAAAAACTTATAATATATTTTTCTTGAATTTCAATTTCTTAAAAATTAATGAAGAGAATTAAATTACAGTTTATAAAAAGCAGAAGATACTTAATTATAAATAAATATTCCCAATAAATTTGCTTCATAAATAAATTTAGTGGTTTAGAAATTGTTTTAATATCAGAACATTAGAATGTATTGGTGCATCTGTGGGGCAGCTGTTGAATGAGGGGGATAGGGTCTTCTGGCTAATTTCGTGACTTGATCTTTTGGATCTGGTTTAGTTTATTCTAAACCAGGGGGGATAAGCAACAACACATTTCCTAAATACAATTTCCTCATATACTGCACACAGGTTTCGTAAATATTTCCAAGAACTATATTCCAGGAATTATTGACACTCAATGTTAAATAATTTTTTATTTAAAAATTTTTTCTTAACCAAATAAGCATTTAATTATGAACATGCAATATTTTTCAATTATATTTATAAATAATAAAAATAAATTATTTCAAAAATTAATGAGACTATTTTTTATTTAAGTTAGAGTTATATTTAATGATTATTTCAAAAGCATTCAATGAATTTACATCGATAATGGAAATTTTTTTATTTAAATAACCAATATTCTTTACCTTACTGAATTATGCATTATATAAAATAATGAGTAACTTTAAAAGTTTTGAAACATCTTCATTAGATTTCTATCTATTAATTTATTGAATATTTCAAGATGTGTATAACAATTTCTTTTCAAATAAATACTTATTCAAAACAAAATAAATACAACTGTTAGGTAAAATTTTTGTAATGTAACTTTTTTCCCAATTATTATTTAATTCAATTAAAAATTAAAAAGCAATTTAAAATTTTTCTTCTGTTTACTTCAAGGTCTTTTAAAACTATACAATTTTACATCCATATTCTAGACTATCTCTCCTCCTCTTTCCTATTTCTTTAATAATTCAATATATTTTCACATTTTCTGTTTATTCATACATACACAATATTGCTATTAGAAAAGGCTAACTTTCTACCACTAAGAGCTTTTGCTTCAAATTCATTATTAATACTGAGTAATAACTGTTGCTTCTGTGAAGTACCACATATCTTACTTTACAATTAATGTTAATTACCAGTTCTTTCAACTTCCTCAGCAATTCCTATTGTAGATTTTTCAAGTTTACACATATCATCTCATTAAGCACTTAATTTTTAGGTTAATTTTTTCAAAGAGTGCTTTTCGCTTTCCTTCTGTTATCGCCTTTTCTTTTTTGCTGTTTTAATTCCTTAAAATATAATTTATGCTTTTCCCTGGCACCAGCAGCAAAACTAAGAAGATCTTTGTTAATTATTATATTGCTGACACTTATGCTCCGAAAGTGATCATCAATGATGCATTCAGTGACAAATGATTGTTTATTTAAATTTTACACCATCAAATTTTTGTTCAATAAAAACATGTTTGTTCCATGGTCAACAGATGCTTGATTTTGTTCCATGGTCAACAGATGCTTGATTATGACAGAGAGTAAAAACAGATTAACTACTTTCAATAAGTGGCAATAATTTTGTTGATTTGAAAATATATCAAAATAAAGCGCCATTTCTACCTTTAATATGATCAAATTTCTCATTAATACAATCTTGAAATCTTACAGTCAGTTGTAATAATTCAAATTTTTCTACAAAAGTAATTTTTAAAATTACTTTTGAAGAAAATTTTTCTTTCTTTCTTTTTTTTTTTCTGATCTATGCAAAAGCTAATACTTAAATGACTTTTTCAGAGTTTACTGATCATAGAAAAGACACTTTCACCAGCCACATGAAATAATTTATTTCATTAATAAACAAACGAATTCATACCTTTTCTCTACAATTATATGCAATTTTAACCAAGGAAGATATGTAAAGTATATTTTAACTCAAAAATTTTATATTTAAATATTAATATTTAATGAATATTATATAATACATAATAGTCAGAAACAAACAGAAAAAGAATCAATTAAAACCGACCCCTCATTGCACCACATGAAGATTTTATTGGTGATTACTCTTCACACACATAAACACAACATCTGGTCCAGACTGAACAAAATTATCATGAATCTATTGTGATTGAAATACATCTTTATTATAGTCAACTGCTATGAATATAATCTAATATCAACTGTGCTACCATCTAGTGGTAACATGACATTAACTAAAACTCAGTTAGGTTTTCAATAAATTTTAATGAAAATTTTAAAATACTAAAACAAAAAAGTCAAAAAATTATAACATTTTCTAACGAAAACTAAATGCACCAAAGTAAGTAAACATTCTAGGAAATATTCACAATTTTCAAGGATTTAAATCAAAATTCCAGGAGTTTCAAACATATAGTAGTAAGGGATCATAGGGTAAATTTAATGAAAAACTTTCTGGTATAAGTTTCAAGTTCTTTCAAAAGCATATCTACATGCCCAGAAAGCTTTTCTGCTCATCCATAGCATAAGTTGAAATGCCTGCTCCAATTAATTAAAAAATACTCCTATGAATATTATTTTTTCATAGTGAATTGATTCTTGACCAAAAAGAGTTATCCATTCAAATTAAGATTTTTCTTCATCTTTGTAAAGCTAATCATAGTGGGGTTTCCCCCCCCCCCCAGATTCGAAGAAAAATTTTCATTGTTACACTAAATCTAAACTTGGTTGAAGATATTAGACATGATACTAAAGATCATTTTACCAGATTGGCCTATGTTTAACAACTAGATCATTTGCACAGTTAATTGGGATTATACCAGGCATGATAGAAACTTAGACATTGGATCATCATACTTTCTCTTATAAAGAAGGCACTGACAAATATCTTATGATTCTTTTAATTTAGACACATGTTATATTATTAATTTCTTTCCTAATATAAGAGTTACAGGATAGGTTTAACTGGTATCTTATCAATAGCATCTTAAATAGATCTTTCAGAAAACTAAATATCTATGAAAACAGCTAGAGCAATTTCCTTAACCTTCAAGTTCTTCTCTAAAAAGGAAAGGTTTTTTTAGTTTACATTATCAAAAAATTTACTTGGTTCATGAGTATATTGAGAAACAGAAAGCATTTTATTCACAAAACTAACTTCACTGATATATCTGTCAATCAGTTTTTCAATTGCCACTAAAGAAAAAAAGATGCCAAATTAGTAGATTTAACTTCAATAATTATTTTTTTCTTGTTTTAGGGCTAAAATTTATTTTGGGATGTTGTCAAGTGACAGGTATATGTGCAAAAGCTATACTACTCTAAAAATTCTAAAATTTGGTATAATCTACTGAGCTCTGTCAATTAAAGTATGATACCATTCATTCTGGTGATAAAAAAAACAATAGATCATTTAGTTTTATTATAAGTTATGATTATTTTACTTGGTAATATTCGATTTACTTCTATTACAATAAGATTTAGAGATGAGTAAAAGTGGGAATTCTAAATTATTTCTTCCAAACCTGAAAATGAACTCTGAACAATTCAGCTAAGCCCCCCCCTTCCTAGATTCTGAAAATTTACTTTTCAATAGTCTCAGAGAATTTAGACAGCAATTCCTGTTTTTAGACATTTATGAGATTGTTAGATATTGAAAGTTCAAAAACAAGGACTAACATTCAAGACGCAGAACATTCTGGACCCTTACTGATGTTAATGAGACTCACCTGTGAGAACTTGAGCAAAACCAGTATTCAACCACTCAAGAGCTAGCTAAAAAGTTAGATGCTAGTGATGTGTCCATTAGTTGTGCTATGCATAGCATAAACTTAACATGCAAGTTCAATCACTGGGTGCCTCACAAGGTGACTCAAGCAGATGAGGATAATTGTTCAGACCTGTACTAATCTGCACAAATATCAATACAAGGACAATATTCTGAATCAGATTATCAATTTTGATTAAAAAAAAAATAAAGTGGATTTATTTCCTCACAAACTGAAAAGAGGGTTTGTCTGTACTAGGTGAGGCCATCAGTAGCACCTACAAAACAGAATTAGATTAAAAAATATCATGATTTGTTTCTCGTGGGATTGCAGTGGTATTATCCAAAAAGGGTATCTGGAAAAGGTAAAACCACTAACAGTAAGTAGTACAACAAGATACTAATCCGTGTTGTAGCACCAGCATGATTCCCAGCACCTAGCCCTGAGTTGGGCTTAAAAGTTTGATAGAAGCAACCAGGTGCAGTTTTCAGAATTTTAAAGAAGAATCCAAGCAGAAGACCCACGATAATTGCCCTGCCACCCCAGAGGTATCATTTCACTTGGAGGACATTGCAACTACACTTAGTTTTAATGTGCCCTAGTTGTCTTAAGCAAACTCTCTACCATCCGATAATGAGAATGATGTCCTAACGAACCAGGCCACCGCAGCCCCCTAGTCAGTGTTGCACCAGCATGCTTCCCTGTACCCAGCCATAAGTTGAGCTCTACCAGTTAGATAGAAGCAGTCAGGTGGAATATTCATGATTTTGAAGTAGAGACCAAGCAGAAGACACCCAATACTTGACCTTGCTGCTATTATATCTAAACAACCAGTTGAGTTCCTGCACAAGATATTGTTCCATGAAGCTAATGCAAGATACACAGGTCTACATTTACCAACCAGACACTACAAACTGGAATGGGATTTTTGCCACACCCAGCCTATAACTCCAATATCTCTTCTTTTAACTTATTCTTTCTATACACCTGCAGTTACAAATTGCTAATCTTATCATTAGTTCTGCACAGGGCTTCTGAAATGAGATTGATCTGTTTTTGGACAAGAATTCACTAAGTTTCTAGACCAAAGGCTTTAAAAAACTAGTGAGACATTCACAGAAAATAAAAGATTTGGGGGACAATTTCTATACATACTTAAAATACTGCTTTCATGTTTTTTCTAATTTTATTAAGAAGTCTTTAGGGAAAAAAACTTTCATTACAACCCAATGTATTAGTTTACATATTATTTGTACCTAGTTAAATAGACATTTGAACTGAGGTTGTCAATTTGAGTCCCAAAAGTGTACATATTACTTGTGCATATTTACTTTGAAATTTAAAAACATGGAAAATTAGAATTTACATGCACAAAAGTTTGAAATTGTCATCTGGTTACACAATTAAACTAAGTAACATATGAGAAAAAAACTAGACTTGTATGTTAAATCTCTCTTTCAAAAAAGCAGGTAAATTATATTACAGTATTGTTATTTTGAATTAAAAGAATTTATTAAAAATACAGATAAAAAATATAAAGTTATAATTATTATATATTTTTTAATCATAAATTTAATGACAATTACAGAAATAAAAAAATAATTAAAAACAGCCATATCAGTATCAAATTTAAATTAATATTTCTAACTTTCATCATATGAGAAAATATTATACTTACATAAAAATTATCAAAACATATGAAAAATATCATTATTATAAAAATTTTTTATAATTTTTGAATTTCAAAATAAACAATTAACACTAATATCCTATTTAAAAAAATTTGATACCAGTAATAATGTGCATAATTTAAAGAGACCAAACAGCATATACAACAGATGAACTGACTTATAATTTTGTTAATTATATGAAAATTATTCAAGATTCCATAGAATGTAATAAGAAAAAAGTTATATTTATAAACAGTTTTACTTAACTTTTAGTTTGACTTCAATATTTTTTTTAATTTAGAAATATATTTTTAAAGACACATTTTTTAAAAGTTATGTAATTGATAATATTCAGTTTAGATAACATTTCAAATTATAGTAAAAAATTACTCAATTTAAAAATAATATATAAGACAAAAAAATTCCAGGCAAAAACTTTAAAAATTAATGCTATAAAATTAAATACTTGTAATAAATAAATGTTCAAATTGATACAGGTTATATTATGACACATATTTATCTATAAATTAGTTTATGTATATAATATATGTATATATATATATATAAATCTCAGTTTTCCATTCATAGATAATTTAGAATCATATGAATATATAAATTTAGATTAATAAATACACAAGCTAAAGCTCTTAAAACACTTTTTAAAATACATTTGGGTATAAAAATAAAGAGTGAAATATTATACTAGTTGCTTTTCAGTTGCATTAAGAAATTGAGACACAAAACATATTGGATGAAACTTTACTGATAGATACAATGAATTCTAATATAATCAGCTCCTTTAAAATGTGAATTCATTTAATTGGATGAAAAAAATTAAGTCTAGTAATCATACAGTGAAATAAACAGTAGTTACTAGTCATAATGCTATACGAGTAGAAAATTTTTCACGATTTTATATAAACTCACATTTTATATGAGTTTATTTCTTTGATGGCCATTTATGAATATTTAAAAAGTAATATTACCTTTAAAAATTTCAAGTTTTGTACATAGAGTTTTGTTTGTCATTTTACAATAACATTTTGGATAAGCTTATAAGAAGGGACCTATAAATTCTAATGGATTCTGAATTACTTTGTGTTTTAAATGGAAGTTAAACGAACAATCCATTTATCTAAAGAAATCAGAGAGCATTGAACAGTCAGCTAATTATAAAAATCAAGAAAGACTGCAATAAAAATTATTGAACTCAGTAAATAGAGGTCCAAGGAGAATATATTTTGTAATGTTTGCATTTGACTATTTTTTATCAATTCTCAATCATGCTTTGCCATGATAAAAAGTATATAACACTCTTCATAATTATTAAAGTAACAAATAATACAATTATTATATATTTTTTTTATAAATGTTTGAGATCTGTTTATAATGATTCTTAAATTATTAAAAACAAAATTTAAGAAATAAAAATTAAGCTGAAATAATATAAAAATTATAAAGCGTACAAAGTAACACATAATTTTTTGTCCTTAAACTTTCAACTGATGTTACTATTATATATTTTTAACTAAAACAGTTAACTTATATTTTGCATCAAATTTATAACCCACAAAACTGAATATGTTTAAGGGCCAACATTACATATGCAAAAAAAGTCCTTTAATATCAGATTTGATGGAAGCTTAGAACTAAAAAATCAGTATAGTCTGGGTTTATTTTTTTCTTACATAATTTTATTTCCCTCAGAAATAGGGGTGTGTAACATGTCGATGAATTAATATAGTTATTTTGGATATATAGAAAAAACTATACTTTTAATAATTTACATTAGTCTTAAGCTCTTTTCCCAATTAATTTACTATTCCAGGAAACAAATTTTTACAGCAAGAGTATTTGGTATTAGGAAAAATCCAACACTAATTACCCATTTCAAATTTGTTCTACAAGTAGAAAATTGAACTATCCATATATTAAATATATATGAAAACTGTTTATCCTTGACAAATTGAAAATGTTTTCTAACAAGATATAGGAAAAATCTTTATGACGCATATTTTATTGTTTCACGCAAAAGTCCTGATATTCATGAAATAAAAAATATTTTACGTATATTATACTTACAGAAATTTTAATTCGCGCAAAAAATTAATGTAGTCTTCATATACATGAAAACTATTCATAATCTAAAAATAACAGTGAACTAAACAGAGGATAAATATAAAGAAAAATATGAAAGAAAACTAATAAAATAGATCGCAGCGATCCGTATTTGCTCGATTGCAGCGCAATGTTTACGAAGTTGCCGATCCACTTTTTGACGTTGTTTCATGTTCAGTGTACACCTGATTACCTGAATTCAATAAATTTTTAAATTTTACTTAATGTAAGTGATTTTCACGAATCACTAGAACTTAAATTTAAAAAAGGTGAAAAATTATAAGCCAAGAACTTGAATATATGGAAAAGACATTTTACAGTCACTTAAAAGAAATGTAATATAGATCAGCATGATTGCCTTTTATCGGTGATTCAATGTGTGAAAATAGATTTTAAGAGGCATAAAGAAATTTTCTATATAAATTACTGAAATTTTAATGGAAATATACTTAATATAATGTACATTCGTAAGAAACCGAACACTTATGATTTTAGTTCCTTAGAAAGTTTGATTATTGATCGAATCGGAAACACAAAAAAAGAAAAGAAAGATTTATTAATTTCTTAGAAATAAGAAATTTGATTTCTGCACAGATAAATAGATATTTCAGATTGATAAAAAAAAGAACGAAAATTATTTATAAGCAAAGAAAAAGAAATCTCCAAATACACTGCAATTTGAAAACTTATCGAAACTAAAGATGAAATAAGAAAAATGACGTAGTTTCGTTTTCAGTTTTAATATATTATTTCGTTCGTAAGGTCCTGCGTTAGTATGATTCTCTTCTAGGATCATTGTATGAAGAGTTATTCAGAGTCCAAAGATTTGATTCCAATTACTTTTGTCACCAATCTAAGAACTATTTTCTTTATTTCTTGAGTTATTCGTCTAAATAATAATTAAAATGTCTGGAGATTTAAAATTTAATACTTTGCCTAAAAATCCAGCATTGGCTGAAACCTTTGATGTTTTTATGTGTAACAACTTTTCTCTTCCATCTTTTGCTATTAAATTTTTAAAAGAAGAAGCTGAATCTTATGAAGCGAGAGTGGACGATCTTTATGTGATTTCCTACCCTAAAACAGGTAAATATTTATGATCAAGTTTTAAACATTTGATTTCTATAATAAAGCACTTAAAAAAATTAATCTGCAGTTAATAGGCTGTTGTTGTGTACATGCTTAAAATATTTATTAAGAAATCAAAATTGCAGAATATCCACTATCAGTACATTTGTAGATATATCTACAAATGTTCTAATAATATTCATTTTGTTAGCATTTGATTATCATGTTTAGTTTTTCAAATTCATAATTTACATAATTCTTTTTACTTAAGAAATAGATTTTTTTTTTTTTACTTACAAATTAATAAATTAACCAGTTTTTCAGATTTCTGATATAATTATTCTGAAAAATTTCTATAACTTAAAAGATCATGTTTTAAAATTCTAAATTAATAACAATACATAAGTTTAGCCATTATTAATTTTTTTAATCATTTTAAATGATAAATGCAAAAGTATATTGGTTTTGTTTTTGAAATTTTAGAAACAGGAAGTTGAATCCTTTTACCGTAACACTATTCTGTGTCTATAGAATATAAAATACAATAGCATCTAAATATTTACTGTTATGACATATGCTCTGGCAGATGAATTTCTTTAAAATTAACTGATAGCACAGGCCACAATAACTATTAGAAATACTCAAGAATGATAATTGTAATATAAAAATAACAAAAAGCTGTCTTTTGAGTTTAATAAAAAAAAGTATGTTATTTTATTCTGTGTAATTTTTTATATTCAGCATGACTTTGTCCTGAGTTAATGAGTCAAATAGTTTGATTTTATTTTATTGAAGAAATTTGATTGCCATTCATGTTAATTGAGGAGATGCATAATTGTAGAAAAAAATATTTCCTCCACTTTGGAAATAATTATCGAAGAATATCTAGAAGTATATAAGATATTCTTTTCCTTTAGTTTTAACTAACCATTATCTTCTCATGAAAACATTCATTGATTTTTTTTACTCATTATCTTTATTTCTTGACATGATCCAATGTAAAAAATATGCATATATCTTCAGTTTTTCTAAAATTAATGAGATATGTATCATCATCAAATAATAAAAATCATTTATAATTAATTATGCTTTATTTTTGATATTTAATTTAGTAATGAGTAACTAAATAACAAATTAAACTGATTTATATAAATTCTCAGTTTTAATTGCTGAGAAAATACAGCAGTTAATAAGCATTAATAATTTATTTCCTGATTGATAAGTATTCCTGTCATTTATTCAAGAGAGAATACTAAAAATGGCTATACAAGATTATTCACCAAAATTTATTTTATTTACTTTTAATAGTTTATAAATTGATATATATATAAAAGTGAAAAATTTTTAATAATATTTATTGAAAATAAAAATGTGTATTAAAACATTTCTTTCAATTGTATTTAAAAATTTTTTAAATGGTTTATTTTGCTTATGTTGAATTGAATATTGATAAATGTTGGTCTTTTTTTTTTTAATTTGAAAAGTGTTTCCATAAATGTTCTCAGAAAAGATTGTTTCTAAGACTAAAATCTGTATGATCGTTTGGTTTTAATAGAAGCAAAATAGCCTCCCCTTAATCTGGATAAATGCAGAGTATTATGTTACTTTGAGACTAATATTCCAATACATGGAAAATAAAAGAATTGTTAAATAATGAATGATTCCTCATTTTCATTTATGTGATATCAATTTTTGAAGAACATTTTCAAATAAATTTATCCCAGTTTTTTTTTATTTATTTTTTATTAATGAATTTTTTATTTTTAAAAAGTAAACACACAGTTACTTTAATTTTAAATTGTTTTAATACACTGATTCATTAAAATTTTTGCTCCCAAGTGAAGAAAATTTAAAGTTCTTATCACTTATGAGATTCTTAATTATTATTTTTTTTTTTTTAAATAAGAAAAGCCTCTAAGCATTAATTCACAAAAAATGATTCAATATCTATCATGGTGAAAAATTTAGTGAATTAGTAAATAAATAATATTTTTTGTTGAAAAGTTTTTTCTTTCAAACATTTAAGAAAGAATGAGATTAGAAGCTTCTAATTTTACTGAATGTGTGTACTGACTAATTCCATTATACTAGCCTGGATTTGGGTTCTACCAGTTAAGTGAATATTGCTGCGTAGGAGTCTTTACAATTTTAAAGCAAGACTTTCCAAAATTTAAGCTGTCTCTCCCAGAAATATCATTTTACTTAGACATGGAAACCATGACATTTAGCACATCCTTTCCACATCTGTAATAAACATAATAGATCTTTGATTAAGTTTGGATTCTAACTCACTACCTCCCATTAATGAGAAAAATGCTATTGCAGCATTCTATTTTTATTATTAATTATTTCATCAAATTAATCTCCAACTTTAGTAAATACTTATTATATAAACTTTACACAATATTATAGTATGAAATTTATGCAATGATACAGCATCTACTGTATAAACATTAGAATTTTTTTATTTTTAAATTTTACAATTAAGAAAGCTATTCTAGATTATTAAACATGAACTTCTAGAAATAAAAGCTATTGAATTCTGTGATCTCACCATTTAATTGTCCTCTCTTCAAAACAGATCTTATAAGTCCAAAATTAAGGCTAATTAAAAATTTTCATTACATTTTAATAGATTGGTTTCAAGGTACATTTTTTATGGTTTTCATTTCATATAAGTAAAGATTTATAATTTTTATCTCTGTAGATATGAAATGTAATAATTTTATTTCAAATAGGCACAACATGGCTGCAGCAAATTGTGTATCTCATTAATAATCAATCGGATATTCAAGCTGCATCTACTGCTAATTTACATGAAAAATTTCCATATGTAGAGCATGCAAGGACAAATTTTCTCACTGTTAAAAATATGGAGTCACCAAGATTACTAAAAACACATCTGCCATATTCTTTATTGCCTCCTGATATTCATAAAAAGAATTGCAAGGTTATCTTACTTTATTATTTTTTAGATTCCAAATTTATTACATTTTCAATTTAGATTTTTACAATTAGAAACATTTAAACAAGATATCATAAATTTTAAATTATTTATATTAATATTTTTGTAATTACAATTATTACAGATTATTTATTTATTTTCTAGTAACCTATTCCTGTAAATTCTTTTTCTTTATTCTTTTTCTAAAAATGCTCTTGATATAGTATATACATGTTAATGTCTAGTAAGTTTAAGTAAGCAGTCAATATAGTTGAATCATGTAAATGTCTTTAAGAGCATTTAACAAATAATTAAATATAGCAAATAATAAAACACATCTAAGAAATTTTTAAACATGGAAAGTCTTCAAGACTTATATATAAAAATTTTAGAAATAATTTTATAAAGTTAAGTAAATGAAAATCATTTACTAATAATTTTTAAAAAATATACAGTAAGCAAAAATATATATATTAAGCTTTTGTTTATTTATGAAACTATGTATTATGTATTTACAACACCATTTTATTTCAATTTAAATCTTTCCCTATTTTATAACATAAAAATATTTTTCATACAGCTTTTTAAATTAATAAAACTATATATGGCATTTTAATTATTTTTAAATCAAAATTTACGGGGAAATGATGAAAACAAGAATTCATTTTGAAATATGGCCATGAATCCATTCAATTCCAAAACAACCAAAATGGATTAAATTTCATCACTTTCATTGATTTATTAATGATCATGATTATTATAGATTATGATTATTATATTACTTGTATTTGATTAATGATCATGATTATCAAATACAAGTAATTAATGATTTGAGTAATGAATGATTAATGATCATGATTATTATATTACTTGTATTTGATTATAGATATTTGTGTGACAGCAAAATAAGTTATTAAATTTGAAAATGAAAAATAAATGTATATTTTAACTCCTAAACATTTCCAAATAAACTCTTTTTTCCAAAATCACAATTTTTGTGAACAACATGTATTTGCTGAACTAAATTTAAAAAATAGTTCATGAATTAAAGATCGCAACTGAAAAGTTATAATTTATGCAAAAAATTAATTTTTTCGATAATTAAAGATGGTTACATATTTTAATTTCTGTTTTTAATAGAATTTTTTAATTTTGGAAGTAAATGTGTTTGAGTTGCACTGATTACACAGAATTTTATATTTATATATATATTGAATAAAAATATACTTGTATATTTTTACTCAAAATTACCAATGAGTAATTAATCACATTTTCTTAATTTGGATTTATTTTTGGAAATAAAATATAACTATTGGAAGTTAAACATAAGTATGTCACAATCTTTTCAGTGTAAATAATCTTTGAGTTTTTTTTATATGAATATAATTGTGTTATTTTTACTAGATTCAACATAAATGTAAGTTTTATTAAAAAGACATACAGATAAAAATATTTATAAGTGCTCATACTGTATCTGATTTACCTAAAATTTCTTTGTTTGAAATTTGTCATAATTTTTTATACATTAAATTAACACATATTCAGGTGAGAAATAAATTATGCAGTCGCAATTGTATACAACTTGAAATAGAATCTCTGTATTCCCATAAAATAAGTAGTCAGTCATAATTTTGCAAATAATTCAAACTATAATATGAACTATTATTTAAAATAATATAACTGAAGAAAGTAATTCTACTTGTATAATTGATTAGTATTATTATGTAATTCCTTATACAATGAATTACATTACGATGAATTTTACCATTATGTAATTCCCCTTATACAATGAATTACATAATGGTAAAATTCATCGTATAATGAATCAGTTCTTATTCCTTTTTTTTTTTTTTCCAATTGTACAATAAAGTTAAAAAATATTCATTTAAGAAATAATATTTTTTAAATTGGTAAAAAAAATAATAACAGTTATAAATAATAAGTTTATACCTATTTTACAAATGTAAAATTTTTCTAGGAAAAAAATTATTCATATTATTTTACACATTGAATCAAAAATATTCCCCATTTAATTTTCCATTAAACATTTTTAGATTATTTACATTACCAGAAATCCAAGAGATGTTGCAGTGTCATATTATCATTTTGCCTGTATGCTTACTGAGACTCAATATAAAGGGACATTTGAACAATTTTTTGAAAGATTTTATCAAGATAGAAGTATGTTGTTTCTACATACAAATAAATAAATATTTGTGTATGTTCTTCTAGACTTAATTTGTACTTTATTTTTAGCTACTTACAGCCCATTCCTACTTCATAATTTGGAATTTTGGGAATGCCGGAATAATTCAAATATTTTATTCTTATTTTATGAAGATGTGAAAAAAGTAATATTTTATTTTTGAAACTATTTTTATTGTTCTTGAAAGTATGAAATATGAATTATATATATTTATTTATTTATTTATAGAATTTTGCTTTCAATGTAAACAAAATTGCTAAGTTCTTGGGAAAATCTCTTATTTCTGATGATATCAATGAAATTATTAAACACTGCAGTTTTAAAAGCATGGCTACAAATAAAACTTTAGAAATGTCACCCGAATCAGTTGTTGATAAGAATGCTACATTTTTTCGGAAAGGTGGGTTTATTATTTTTAAGAATTATTTAATAATTACAGTTTTATATTTAGTTTTAAATTGAATTATGATAAAAATGGTAAAAACATTTTTTTTTTTTCATGTAGGTGAGGTCGGAGACTGGAAAAATTATTTTACTCAAGATATGATAGAACGTTTAGATAAGAAGATAAAAAATGTTTTAAAAGATTCTGGACTTGAGTACATTTATGATGTATAAAATATTTGTAATATATTTTTTATACTGAAACATGACATTAATTTATTTAGATAAAACAAAAGAAAAATATTTATATTATGCATAGTGTGGTTTTTTCAAGTTTGATAATAATTTTCTTTTAAATGAAAATTTTAGCATTTCAGCAGCATTGATTTGGTATTTTACAGACATTGATATATAAAGTTTTACTTTTAATATATAATTTCACATTACTTTTAAAAGAATTTTGATTATTTACAACATTAAATACTAGTCCTTTATCAGCAGCAAAATACTTAATTAAATATAATAAAACAAAACTATTCTTATGAATAATTATTTTTTTTTATATAAAACTTTAATATTGCAAAATCCATGCAAGTTATTCAACAGATAGTAAAGAAATCACAATAAAAAATTTAAATGAAACTATTTTCTTCATGCCTTCTTTGAGTAAAAGAGAAAAATAATTCTTAGTTTGTTTCTTTAAATTTATTATTTCAGTTTTTTTTCTTAGTTTATTTCTTTAAATTTATTATTTCAGTTTCTTTCTAGGATGCTATCACTGAAAAAAAATATTTTTTCTAATGTTTGTAGAATTAAAAGAAACATAACAATGATACTTAAGTAAATAATAGCTACATAATTGATCTAATAAAAAATTAAGATTTTTTAGCACTCTTCAATAATTAAATTAATATTGCAAGTATTCAAAATAAATTATTACAAATTTATTGTTTATGATTTTGTATGTGATTTTATATTTTTGAATAATTTCGAGTTATAAATAATACTAAATATTTCACTAAATATAAAAGAAAACAACATTAAGTATAATTTAACTGAAATAGGATTTTAATAAATTATACTTAGAAATAACTGTGTGCATGTGTATTATAACAGTTGATTACATTACTTTAATTAAACAATTGTGATAATACCCTAAGCCATAGGAAACAACATTGAAAAATTAGAATTTTTAAACACCTATCTATCTCACAATATGACAGATTTAAGAATAATCAATGCAAAATTAACACAATTCTCAAAAAAAGGATACTTATCAATATTACAAGACAAATAGTGTGATGTCAGACAAACATTCATAAGTTTTGAAATATATGATATTTAATGATCTGATACATGAAAACAGTTTAATATTTATTTAAAAGTACATTTCACATATTGCTTAACTTCTAATGATAATTTTTACCAACTAAAAAGAAAGCTTTTTCAACTCAACTAATGCAGTTATAAAATATTATTAACTTACTAAAATTAATTGTTATTTCATGATCAAATGTAAATCATATAAGTTCACTCATATTACCAATATTGAAAGGCAGAAAAATGTATCTTGCTGTACTGGCAGTTTAATGTTATACTAATTTGATCTTGCAGTCAAGACAGAGTAGTTAACAGAAATTTTTAAGATGTTCTCGAAACCAGTTTTTCACCAGGTAGACTTTAATTTTCTTATTGCTCATCATACTGTGAACAACTTATTCAGAACTTACATTCTATAACAACCTGATATATTCAATTAATTTTCTATCAATCATTTAAAGGTATTTGTTAAACATTGTGTGTAAAATGTAGTGCCATTTTACAATTTTAATGAATAACTAGTCAAATTATGAAACATTCTTCAAACAGCAAATAATATTCTGATTCAATTTATGGTTATCATTTCATTTTTGTACCTATGTAGTTACTTTGAACATTTTATTTTTTAAAATCAATTACACATGGAAACACTCATAAAAATAATCACTTTTGATTTTTCCTTCTTGGCCAGCAATTTTAATATTGAGTGTATTTATATCTAAAGCAAGTAAAAACTAGAATATATTAATTTACACAAATATTACAGTATTATTTTAAATGCAGTATATACTGTACTATTTATATCTTTTACTTATATACTATATTTCGTATCTTTTCTAAGTTTATCTAAACTTAATAAAACCAGATAACATTTGAAGTTAAAAAAAGACAAATTTTAAAACATCCATAAATCAAGTTTTAAATAGGTAAAATTAATATGTATTGTATAAAAATTACTTTTTTAGTATCAATTTTAGTTTATTAACTTATGTGAATAAAGATAGTATGATGAAACTATAATGGTCAATTTGATATTTTTTTAAACAATTAAAAGATTTTTAAAAAAAATCTAACAAGATTAATTAACAATTCACACTCTAGTAGTGACTGGATTAGCAAAACTTTTGTAGTTAATAAATAATGTAGTTAATTAAGTCTCATTTATTTAACTGCTTATATCTAATAAAATGTTACTGCAATATCATAAATTAATGTTAAATGCTTGGCTCACCTCCGCTTCTTCTGGTTCTTTGTGTGATTTTTGTTTATATAATATTTCCTTTAAAGATCTAGAAAATTTATTTTAAAATAATAATTAAAATTTAAAAAATTGTCACAGTAAATCTCTAAATTTAATTGTACAGATGTACTGCTGAAGAATATAATACAATGTTAAAGAAATCAAAAATACAACAAATAAAACTATTTGTCATATTTTTGTTTTCCTACTTTGTAAATCTTTTCTTTTGCAAGTTTTGATATTTTGAGAACTAAGAATGATTTGGTATCCTCCATGTAATATATATCATTTTAATTCCTGAAATATGAAATGATGATGGCTTAATTTATTTTGAATAAATAAAACATATTTCTGATTTATAATTAACATATTAAGCTTAAAGGCAAAGTTGAAATATTTACCTCAAAAGAAGTGTAAACATGTGCAACTATTTTAAATATTTTTGTTTCAAATCAAAATTGAAAGAAGTATACTGCCATTTTTATCAAATATTTGTACATTTAATCATCAATATTAGATCATTTGTGCAGAAGACTAGAAAAAATCATTTTCAATTGTCCACAAAAATTTGAAAAATAGTGGTCACTTATGAATAATGGGCAATGATTTGTTACATTTCTTAGAAACTTTTGGAAGAGTTTTCAAGTATAAAGATTGTTACACATTATTAAATTACTAACATATTATACATTATGACATTGTAGCACAGCGATATAATATTTAGCACGACACATTTATATTTCCATTTTTCACTGAAAAATCTACTCTTTAATTCAATAGTTTGTGGGTTTGAGTCCCACCCACAGCCTGATGAAGACAGGAGTAAACAAACAGGTGCCCCAACATCAGAGGTTTGCAAATCGAATGTAAAGTTTATTTTGCATTATCAATCGTTATTTTATTTTGCATTCTGTAAAGCAAAGAAGGGACCCCTAAATGTTTTTTGCTCCGAACCCCAATTTGGCATTATGTCAGGCTCTGGTCTCATCTAAGGTTTGTAATAGTTCAGAACTCATTTTAAATGACATGTTTTAGTCGAGCATTGAAATTATATGAATAGTAAAATCCAGTTCTTTAACATTAGTTTTAGCTATTTCATAAATAATTATAAAATTCTGCTGCTAAATTATAATGACTATTTTCCTATTTAATACCAAGAATTTATAAATCCATTATGTAAGTTAATATTTTTTTCACTTTCGTACTACTGCTCATATGTTAAATATTTCATATAATTTCTATAAAAGAATCTATTTTATAATATTATATCCAGAAAAAATCTCACTACATTATTCTGCTTATATTTGTTTCCTTAAGAATGAGAGAGATAGTACACATTCGTTCAATGAAAATAATACCAACACACTAAAGTAATTGAAATTTGTTGATTTATGATACTTCAAAATTTAGCTGATTGGTGAAAGGTTTTTATTTTTCAATACTAATTATTATGAAAAATAAAATTAATAAATGCATATGAATATTTAAATTAATAGTTCTATCTTTTTTAAAATGTACCCAATTATTTGGATTCTAAGATAGTGAAAATAGCAATATGTGTATATATTGTAGTGATGTAATTTTGTGATATTGTAGTGATGAACTTGATAATGAGACAAATATATACATTTTTCAAAAATTTATAGAATGAAATTATCCTTTAAAAGCAACAGTTTTAATGTGACTAAATATCATTAAATTAAAAATGCATTAGTGACTAGGGACAAAACAAACTTGAAACTAGGTCTAAATAAACTTAGTATGTCTATCACCTTGTTGGAAGTGATTGTTTTACAGTGAAACTTGTGTCAGAACATCAGAAAATTGTCTTATAATGCAATCCAATTAAAAAAAAAACTTAATATGCAAAAAATTTTAAGTATTAAATTTCATTTTAATTATTAAATGAAATAAATATTTGAAATTTTGTTTAAAAATTTAAATTTTTGTTTAATTTTTTGACATCAAAAATTTAAACAAAATTTCAAATTTTTGATCAAACTTTAATTATTCTATTTAAAGTTATTAAACTTTCAAAATTAAAGTATTATACTAAACTATCAAATAACTTCAAATTAATCATTTAATAGATTAATAATTAATCACTTAATTGACTGTTTATAAATCGAATTTCTTAGCAATAAGTAATATTTTCTAGATAACCAACCAAGCAACAGATCTTATTGTTCTGAATTCTTACTTTGTGTTATAATCTGAGGTAAATGATGGCTTTTTTTCACAGCACAACTCAAATATATTCTCTCACTGATAATTTCTTATTTTAAAATCATTCAGTCTGGTATAACCATTCCAATTAACTTTTTTTCTATTTTTATTTATTATTTATAATTAATAAAAATTTTGATACACAAAACTTAAATAAAAAAAACTATTTGTAGATTTATGAATTCTACATTCTATACAAGAATATATTTAATAAAAATTTTATATTAGTTATTTGGCATAATATTTCAATTTTACATAAATTGTTTTACATTTTATTCCCCGAGCCCTTTACTAAAATAAGACAATACAGCGTTATCTTATTTTCCTATATAATTAGGAAAATTTCATTTATTTCTATATTAAAATATGTAACTTTTACTAAGCTCTTTAAAATCAATAAAAACTTAAAATTGAAGTTTGGTACACAAACTAATGATAGGGAATCTGTCTTATCTTCATTTAATTTATAATTCCCCAAGACTTAAAACACAAGTCAAATTTTACATTATAATGAGTCCTAATTCTACCTTTACACTCATTATATATTTTCAATACAGGCATATTAAATATTTTAGTATTTTTGAAATCAAAGAAATAAAAAAAATCAGAATATTTCAATTCAAAATATATTTAAATTCTGACAAAAATGAAATTTTTTAACATGCGTAAAACTAGATTTTTCATCTGTACAGTCTTACCTTCTTCAAGCTCACACAGTATTTTAGAAAAATGATATGTATATCAGTGTAATTTTTAAAGACTTTCCATACATATGAAGATAAATTCATTAATTTTTAAATACAAATGAGATGTCATTATAAATTGTATTACTGTGACTATTTTTTATTGAAATTAAGCAGCAGTAAAAATAGTAAATGAAATATAAATGTCAAAATTTGTCAATAATATTCTAAAAAGTAGAGATTGGATTATTTTTGCAAAAAAATGTGAAACAAAATCATCGACTTGTTATCAAAAATATTATGTCCCAATTTAATAATTAAATCTGACATAAATAACCTCAAATGCTGGTCTTTTCAGCATATTATTACATTTACTTTAATTGTTTGAGAAGATTTTGAAGAATTTTATATTTGTTAGTAAGATTAGAAATATTGTTCTGATCTACATATTATTTTTGAAATATTAACAAGTTAAATAAAGAAAATAACTATTATTCCAGTTTGAAGGCTTCTTTACAATGGATTATTAGACTAAAAATTAACAAACATGAGGTAAAAATAATATTTTTTATGTAAAAATATAACGTTTTTTTCCAAATGAAAAAAATGTAGTAAATAGTACAAAACTATGTTTAATTTGACAGGTACCCTTGTGTGTAGACTATTTGGAATTAATGTGAGTATAAAGATAAAATTAATGCTAATAACTTTGTTAAACTACAGAATAAGGAATCATTCAAGTTTAAGTACCAGATTGTTTAAACGTTGTTTTAATTTTGTTTAGAATAATTTGTTGTAAGTTTTAGATTAAAATGTATATTTAAGAGGTTATTTATGAAAATATCTTGAAATCGTCAAGAAATATTTAATTTTCTGAAGAATTACAAAACCTATATAAAATGTACATAAATATTTATATAAAATAGCTTGAACAAATGAATAAAAATATTCAATGCTTGTAAATATTTTAAGCATATACAATTAAATTGAATAAGAAAATTTTCTTATGAAAGAATAATAACAAAGACAGTATCAAAGTGATTTCAACCAATAATATACTCATTTATGAATCTTATTTAACAATATATGAAAAAAAAACACAATGCAAGATATGATTGTTTCATTAAAATGTACATTTATATGCTTCAAAATATTGTGTACTAATAGTTCACATTTTAGAAATTTAAAAAAAAAATATATGTGCATGAATAAAAAACTTAATAAAAATAAAAATGGCATTTAGTAAACATTACTTCAACAAAAATAACTAATCTAAATTATGCAATACTTATATTTATCAAGACTAGATACAAGGTACCAAACTAGGACCCTTTAAAAATATAAAAAAAGTGTCACACTATAATTAGTTGCACAGTTAACCGGGTTACATATACATAATCAACTTGTAAAATATAAAATATCTTGATTATACAAAAATGATGAATGAAAACAAAATAATACTACTAAAATATTCTAATCATGTCATGTGATGCAAATTCAGAAAATAAGGGTGAGAGATGGTTATCAACTTTTTAATATTTTTTAAAGTTTGATAAGATTTCTGTTTCATTTCAAATAAAAAAATGCACCCTTTTTTTTTAAAAAAAAAAAAAAAAAAAAAAAAAAAAACTTGGAGGATTTTGAAATCTTTTTCAAATCAGTGCCTTTCAAAATACCATTTTGCAATAACAATAAGAAAGATATTTTCAGTGAAATGTATTTTAGTACTAGCATATAAGGCATTTATCATAATGTATTTAATAGAAAAAATTTTCTTTGAGAAAGGTAATGGACAAAATAAAAATTCTCAGTAAAGAAAGAAGGTCATAATTGATATTTAATTGTAAAATGGTTGTAAAACTATTAGAAAGTAATGATATTTTTTAAAACAAACATTTTCAATTAAGTTTCTTTTATTGTTAACTTGTTTTAAAAATGTTGTAAACATGCATCCTCCGGTATTTTTATTTTTTTTACATTTGTGAGCACTTTTAAGAATCAATCTGCAAACTTTTTAACTTTAATTTTGACAGTATTTTATGCAAATTTATCTAGTATATTTTCAATATATTAGGTACACCTTTTGTTATATATTAGGTACACCTTTTGTTAGCAAATAAACATTATTGAAATAGTTTTATGCAGCACCTTTTTAAAATGAAAAATAATACAAACATAGTGATGAAATACGATAATTCAATTAGGCTACAAATGTATTGAGAGATGAATTAGTAAAACATTAAGTACATATAAAAATGACATATATTTTTAAAATAACACAGTATAAATAAGCATTTTGAAAAATCAGAAAAAATAATAATTTTTTTCAAACACAAATTTTTATATTTTACATTAACAATTGAATCATAATATCTTGTTATATACAAAAAGTATTATTCTAACTAAATATAAAAAACTATAAATGAAAGAAAGTTTTTTTTTTTTGCAAAACTTATGATATTTTAAATATAACAAGACTACTGTTTTATGAACCTTGTCAAAGATTTCAAATGTGCTTCATTTATGTGCGCTTAATATTATGTACACTTAATGTATGATAGGATATCAATCATTTAATTTTTGGGATTTTAAAAGTAAAGAATTTTTTTTATATGCATAATATAAGGAAATTGATATTGCAGAGTAGCTTATTTTACATCCAGGAATGATCACTTTTAGCACTGGAAATGGATTAAAGAATGAATTAAAAATAAACAATGAACATAAAGAATGAAAAGGAATATATGTATAAGTAACCAGTCTTATACATTCTAGCAATAGTTTTCTTCATCCTGATGCATTTATTGACAATAGAGACATGCAATTATTAATAAATTTGGCAATAGTTTAGAATTAGCCAGAAAATTGTGCTTATCATGAATTTAACCAATTTAAGGGATGTTTGTTTTCAAATAAAATGTTGAGTATTGATATGCTCAAAATAGTAAACTTTGAAAATACAAAATTATCTGAAAAATGATTTTACTTTGTGAAAAAGAAATTATAATGGCATTTTGTAGCTTTTATTAGGAATGAAAAATATTTAAATGTATAGAATGTGTAACCTTAATCAATGAAAGTTTTTAAAAATCAATTATAGTTCTACTTTTGTAATTAATAGTTCAGGTTTTGGTGTAGAATCAGGTACTCTTTGGTTTTACGAAACATTTCTGAGATAAAATTTAATTTCTGATAACCCTATCTTTGTAGTTTTTATGTAGTGGTTACATTTTGGCATCAAAAAAACAATAAGAAATCATGGGGTATCTGACTGTAAACTTTTATCAATAATTTCATTAAATTTGAAACTATTGAATAATTCTTATATGAATTTAAAAACTTGATTAAAGTCAACAAATTTAATTACATGAAAGATATAAGCAACTTTAACTATTCACTATTTTATATTCATATTTATAAAAAATATGAAGCTAATCAATAATTAGTATTAGCTTAATCTAGTTTTGTCAGTCAATATAGAATAAAAAGCATTTTGTATATATGTGACAGCTAAAAAATCATGGACATTACATTATAGTATTTCATTCGGTTTCAGAATTTTCAGCAGCTACCTTATTTAAGGGCTGTAAACTATGACCTCCTTCATTGCCTTTTACATAACGGACTAAGCTACCTCCAAAATAAGGCTTTTCTTTAGAACCATCATTTCGCAGAATGTCTTCACAGACACATAAAAATAAAGTGTCAATAACCATTTCATAAACAGATAAAACACAATGGGCAACAAAGTAAGCAATTACACAGATTAAAATAACTGGTATAGCATAAAAATGCAAATCTTGATTATTCTTTAATATAAGAACACTGATTAAGGCTGTTATTGCTGTGACACTACATTTGCCAAGGAACAAAATAAAATCTCCAACACTATTTATTGTAGCTACTTGTAAGGCATTAGACATTAAAATATCAAATGCTTCTCTTGCAGCACTGCAAAAACCAACACCTTGTATAGCTACAATAGTGTATGCATTATGGTTTAAATAGCGAATACACTTTTCCATGCACCATAAACAACAAGTGCAACATTTTAAGCACCAGGAAACACATTTCCAATCTTGATATTTTCTCATGAAGCTAATCATATATGTTAGTATCAAGCGAGGTATTTTGAACAAGGTTATCAAAAAGGCACCTAAGGCAACTGAACCTAAATGATACAGACTGAGATTGATTACAGACTTACAAACAGGATTAGAAACAGAAGTACGATCACGAGAAAAATACCATGTAGCCACAGCACCAGCTATGGCCATTTGCTGACATCCCAAAATAAACTCACTAGTCCAAATCAAAGCAATTATATGGTACCACCACATATATTGTACCCAAGATCTCTCATTAAAATTAACAAGAGTAAAAGCCTTATTCAGAAGTTTTTCTTGTTCAGATATTTTTTCTGTTACAAATTCTGTATAATTAGGAGAATTCACTAAAGTTGAGGAAAGCTTCAATGGATTTTCAATTTTATTAGAAACTGGATAGTAAGCAGTGGCTAAAGCAACTAAAACTCCAATCCAAAATGTTAAGAATAGCAAAAGTGCCAAGAAAGTAAATATAGGTTGACAAAGAATTAAAGGCATACTCTTAATACACTCAGCTGCTTCAAGAAATAATTTTACAACTATATTCACTCTTTTTCTCAATACTAATACAATTAACAATAATATGATAGTAAATATTGTGGCTAATATTGAGTAAATAAGAAAGGACTGTTCATTGTGGACTGATTCAGATAATAACTGATTAAAAGGGGTGGAGTCAAGTTGCCATTTAATATCAATATATGTCCACCACAGCACAATTGTACCAGCAATACATGCAATACTGGCCACAATCATGATAATCCATGAAACCAAAGAAGCCAGTCTGTGAATCAGGATAATCATAATTATTGAGAGAAGTATAGCTAATGCTACCATACCAAGTATTTCCAGCTTCACAGCATAAATATCACTGACAACTTGTTGAATTGTGTCAAAACTATTTAAATATGCATATATACTATATATGATATCACTTGCAAAGTTTGCAACAGGAAGTGGAATACAACGCTTAAATATCGACTTGGTTGCATATACAGGAGGCAAAGGACAAGGATAGTGACCATTTTCCTTTTCCACATGAAGAAAATAGTTTTCAATGGTTTCATTCCCAAGGACAGGATACAAATCACTCCGTCCCATATATTCCGCTATGTCATAACGACACAGTTGTGATCCAGTGGTTCTTTCAAAGTCTTTAATCTCAATACTGTCCCGTAGAGTTCTATATGGACACTGCTTTACACAAATTTTCAGTGAATGGTACAGATTTGTCATATTTAAAAAGAACAAATATGGTCTGTTAGTCATATCCATACCCGAAAATGTCATATCTCCCAATTCTTCATTTTTCATCCCACAGGTGTTGCCGAAACTATCTTGACCATATTCTAATCGCATAGGATTCCCAATAACAAACGCAAATGCCGCAATGAATATGAGAAGACCCCAAAATATTCCGAATATACCAAGAAAAAATACATCAGTACAACCTCTAGAGTTGTTGGCTTTTGGATCATTTTCGGTATCACCACAGCAAGGGGACATTTTGACGACTGTATATAATTCTTTTTGTCAACCAATATATAGCTTATTTTTCACATTACCTTGATTCAAGATTATTACAATACATTGTATAACTACATTGAAAAGAATCAATAGAAAAATAAGTTAGCTTAGAAAATATCACAAAATTCTACTTTGACAGAAAACAGTTATTGTTTATTTTTAATTTTGTATGCACTATGGGTACAGTTAACTAAAATTTGAATTTAAAAAAATATACTGTCTTTCTTACTTGGCAAAAATTGGCAACACCCTTGAAAAGTAGGTGTGTGGGACTGCGAAACACTTGTTGTTCTGAATTTCAAAATACAAATGCCAATGAATGGCGGATTCTTCTAAATTGCGAAATACGTAAATTTTGAACTCTGATTATTTATTCATTATTTAATGTTTTTCTTTGACACTTTTTCTCCTTTTTCGTGTTGAAATTATCGTCTGACTTTGGCTTAGTGTTTGATTGACTAAGATTGAGTATTTTTGTTCTTTAATTTTTACTATTTAAATTTTATTAATAATTTTTTTTTTTTTTTTTTTTTCTCATTATTATGGATTTAAAATGACTGAAGGAGAGACTGAAATGATTTACACGGATTGCGATTTGCGCATTCCAAAAATAAACACGTCAAGATTATTGACTTTCGAAGATTCTATTCCACAACTAATCCAGTTAGCTGCGGAAAAAGGTATTACTAAGTTCTTCATTTTCCTGTCTCCCACTGATGGTACTGCATCTATTCCAAAGAAACCTTACAATTTAAAGCAAGAAATAATTCAACTTGTAAAGAATCACAAGAAAATAATACAAATTCAGCACACCCGTCAAGGTAAGCTTCTATTCGAAACTAATTGCCCAGATACTGCTGTAGAAATAAGCAAGATAAACATTATTCTTGGTGTATCTGTTAACTCCAGTTTTCAACCTGAATACATTTCTTCAAGATTTCTTATAAAAGAAATAAATGTAGATTTACCTTTATACCTTGTTGCTGAAGAAATAGCGCAAAATGGCTTAACGATATTAAGCTTACAAAGATTTACAAAAAAGAATTCAGAAGAACTGAGTGAAAATATTTTAGTGAGCGTCATTGGTCATCATCTACCTCAAACTATTAACTTATTCTATTCCATCATCCCAATTTCTCCTTTTATTGATAACGTTCGCCAATGCGGAAAATGCTATAAATACACTCACCCTACGAAAAAATGTAAACAAGAAGTCTTCCTATGTAAAAACTGTGGAACATTCCATAAAGACTCTCCCTGTGGCAATGAAACACCTAAATGTATAAACTGTCAGGGAAATCATGCAGCTAATGACATTTCCTGCCCTACGAGGCTTGAAGAAAAAAAATTCTTACATTTTAAAAGCATGAACCACCTTCCATTTATTGAGGCGAGAAGACGTTATAATAAATCTTTAAAAACCAGTTACTCCAGTGTAACCAAAAGTCATCTTCCTCTCGTGCCAAACCAAAATGAAATATCTGATATTGTTAAAAAAGCAGTGACAGAGATGGCTTCTATTTTTGAAGCAAAATTACTTGCGATACAGGCTAGACAAGATCAAATGGTCCAACAAATGTTCTCATTCATGAAAGAATGTATGCGAACATGTTCGAATCCAGCTAGATCAGTTTCTAGATCTCCTCCAAGAAAGAGTCGTGCAAGATCTATCCAGTCTAGAAAGATAAGTCCAAAAAATTCAGTGAATCAGCAAATAATATCTCCCGAGCAACCTATTATGAAGTCTAATCAACCAAATATTACATACGCAGAACCTAACATTGAAGAAAGAATTGAGCCAGGAAGAAGGCGTAAAAAACATTCATAATTTTTTTTTAATAATATTCTTTTACTACGAGCGCACCTTTTTGTTTGATTTTTAGTGACTGTTCAGGTTTTTCGTTTTATTTTATGTTCAATTTAATTTCTTGGAATGCAAGAAGTGTTCTATCTAAGCGTCCGTATATAAAACTTCCATACTTTCAATCTTCCGATGTCCTAGCAATTCAAGAAACGTTTCTTAAAAATTCCGACTTATTTCAAATTTATAATAAAACAATAATTAGATTAGATAGGCAAGATGGCCGTGGTGGAGGACTTCTGTTTGCTGTTGATAAATCTCTACCAGTGCAAGTTTTAAATATATCCCGCTCAGAAGATAACGATACAGAAATATTAGCTATAAAAATTACTATATCCAAATCATCTCTTACTTTAATAAATGTGTATGTCCCACATGGTAAATTTTCAAGTTCTTTGTTCCATAGCATCTTATCAAATATTCCTCCTCCTTTCATAATAATTGGAGACTTTAATATACGAAGTTCGGCGCTTGGCAGTTATTCAAACTCTCCCGAATCTTCAGAATTCCTCGATTGGATACTGGATAGCAACATTTGTCTTTTAAATACCTCTCAGCCTACTCATTTCGGACTCCACCATAGACCATCCCTTATCGATTATAACTTTGTATCTCCTGATATTTTTCCTTTTGTACTTTCTCAGTCAGTTCAGATAGTTATGGTAGTGATCATGTCCCTGTTCAAACAAGTGTCAAAATCTACAACAACGATTATTCAAAAGGTATTTCCCGCAACAGAATTTTATGGACTGGCTTCTTCAATTCAATGAACACCCAAATTGCTAATAACGGACTAGTTTCTGTAGATCATTTTCAAATTTTATGCAAAGACTATCTTGATAAATATAGGAAAAAGCAAATCTTTCCGTCAAAATCATATCCTCCGTGGTGGACATCGGAATGTTGTTATCTTTTGGGTCAAAAAAGAAAACTTTGGAGGAAAGCGAAAAGTTCTCTTAATCAGACTCTGTGGATACAGTACAAACGAATTTCTGCAAAACTTCATCAGCTTCTTCTAACCCTTTCCAGAAATTTCTGGGATAAAACAATAACAAACGCTGGTATATCTAAAGACATTTATTCTATTCTCAAAAGTCTTAAAGATAGATCTACTGACTCACCAACTCATCATCTATTAATTTCTAGCGAAACTTCAATTATTTCGGATCCTGTTGTTCAGGCTAACTTATTTGCCAAATTTTATTCTCGTCAAACTGAAACTGAAGTACTACCTCTCGATTTAAGTTCAAATTTTGATTTAGAATATAACTCTGCTTTCTCCCTTTCTGAGCTCCAAATGGCGATTTCTAAATGCAAAAATACTTCAGCTGGTCCTGATTTAATATCAGCTAAAATTTTGAAGGGTCTATCAAACATAGCTTTACGATCCCTTTTGTCACTCATAAATACCTCTTGGTTAAGCGGTATTGTTCCCCCGTCTTGGAAAAAATTCATCATAATTCCTATAATAAAACCTGGAAAAGATACTACTTCAGTAAATTCTTATCGCCCAATTTCTCTTACAAGTGTTCTATGTAAGGTCATGGAACGCATGATTTTAAATCGTCTAATAAATCATATTTCCCTTTCCAAATATTTTCATCCAAATCATCATGGATTTATGCCTTATAGAGGTTGCGACAGTGTTCTTTCAATGCTTCATCATCATATTATTGCTTTACGTTCACAGAGAAAATATGTCATATGCGCAACTGTAGACATATCTCAAGCTTACGATTCAGTGTGGCCAGACGGCCTTATTTATAAGCTCCTCCAATTTGATATCAGAGGAAATGCTGTTCATTGGATATTGGATTCTTTATCGGATAGAAGTTATAAAGTGAAATGGCGTGGAACTTTTTCTCAACCCACTTTCTCTAATAGAGGTGTCCCTCAAGGCAGTGTTCTTTCTCCCTTTCTTTTCATGATTTATATGTCAGATATTTACGAAGTTCTCTCTCCCGACATTAAGTGTTTTATTTATGCTGATGACATAATCCTTTTGGCTGCTCATTCGTCACAAGAAAGAGTACAGCAAAAAATGCAGATTGCAATCATAAAACTTGAATAATGGTGTGAAGAATGGAAACTAAAAATTGATTCCTCAAAATGTTCAGTCATTGATTTCTCTTCCAAAATATCTCCTGTAAATTTTGTACTAACTATCAACCAATTACCTATAGAGATAACTCTTGGTCTAATCACATAAAAATTCTGGGCCTTTATTTTACTAATAACTTAACATTCAAGTATAACTTTCAAATGAAAAAACTCCATCCAGAAGAAAATTAATGTTTTAAAGCTATTTCAGGAAATAGATGGGGAGCAAAACTAATCATTTACTTCAAATTGTTTAATCCTTCATTACAAGTAGCTTCGATTATGGATGTCATATATTTACATCAGCGAGCTTATCTGACCGAAAATTCTTGGATCCGTTGTCTCACTCAGCGCTTAGAATTGCTACAGGTCTTCCTCGCTGGACACCTATTCCACTTCTTCTGAAAGAAGCAGGGTCGTACCTCTTTTGTAAGACAAAACTTTCTCTCTACAAGGATGTACATTAGAAACCTTGCACTTTCTACTAGATCTCCATGTGGTAAATTATGGGAATCAATGCGTTACAGCCATATCTCTGGCGCTCTTCCTCTATCTTTGCGAATGAAAAAATGGCTTGAAGAAAATGGAATTCAAGAATCACATATTTTAAGAGTTCCTGCAAAATCTACATCTGTTAATATTAATTCAAAAATAGTTCTTAGAAAATATACTTTTCAGTCTAAAAATCTTCCTACAAATACTATCAATGACCTCTTTGAACTGCATAGTACTTCTGAATGGTCTAATCACATATTATTATTTACTGATGCATCTAAAATAGAAAATAAACTTGGAATCGCTGTTTATAACAGCAGAAATAACTCCTTTGTTTCCGGGCAAATCAATAACTCTAATTCCATTTTTACAGCAGAGGCTTTGGCTTTATATCTGGCGGTGACTAAATTCTGTATTTCTCCCTCTAACTATGTCATATTATCAGACTCTTTATCCTGTCTAAGTAGTTTGAATACTCTCTCAACCTCTTCCCCAACCATCATTCAACACATCGGATCAGCTTTAGGAAATGCAACTGAGATTTGCGAATCTATTCAATTAGTTTGGATTCCAGGTCATTCTGGAATTCCTGGGAACGAAAAAGTAGATGCTCTTGCAAAATCGGCCATTAATAAAAGTTATATTCTGCACTCGATTTCACCTGAAGACCTTATCCATAATATACGAAACATTTTACCAATTATAATAACAACGAATGGAATAATAGTAAATACGCGTCTAACTTTTCGCATATGTCTTCTATCACGAAAGTTCACCGCAATTATACCAATTCTCGCCTTGAAGAAGTGTGGCTAGCTAGAGTTAGAACTAGATCTTTTCCGACAAATGCTAAATTACATAAATTCAGACTTTCTTCAACGGATAAATGTTCTTGTGGAGAAAGAGAAACCATGGATCACATAATGCTATCGTGTCCTCGTTATGATTAAGCAAGAAATTCTTTAAGAGAAAAACTTGGAATCGGAGCTCTTTCTTTCTCTTGGATCTTAGATTTGTCAACGAATCCAAAAGAGAAAATTGACGCAACTATTTTTTTTTTGAAACAAATTAATAGATTTTAATTTTTTTCTCGTCTTCGTATTTTCCAAGCGGCCTATTTTCCCCTTCTTTCGTCAAACGAACGCTGTGCTTAACTTTTCGTTTTGTTTGTCTTTTTTTTTTTTTTCAAAATCATCAATCCATCAATATTTGTTTAGGTTTCAAATAAAAACTCAATCTTACTCAATGCGAGCTATAAGCCTACGAGCATAAAGCTCCAAAACAGTTTTTTGTCGTAACCTAACCTAACTTGTTGTTCTCATGTGCCAGCTAGGCTGGCAAATTGAGGTGCGCTGCTCCACTTTTCAACTGAATCGTGTTTGGTGTGCAGTCCGACAATGGATTGTTGTTAAATAAGCAAAATTAATAGTTTTTCAATTGATCTGCAATTTATTAACAATAATTAATCATTTTAACAATTAAATCTATGACATATATAGTTTAATAGTATTTAATTTAAAAAATCTTTCATAATAACTTTGTTACCCCATTCCAGTGAATTACGTTCAGTAATGTCTGAGTTTTTCATATTTGACCATTTCATTAAAATCTATTTGATAATTTTTACCAAAAATGTAACACTAAAATTCATTCGTCTAATTTCACTGCAACTATGCGTGTCTATGTATGTATTTTTCAAATGAATTCATTAAGGATTATGTGTGGACCTTTATTACAAATAGGATTTTATATTAATGCTTCAACTATATTAAAACAATTAAACAATGAGTATTACAGTGCAGTCAATAAAAGTTTAATTTTCAAGTTTCATAGTTCACTTAATAAAAATGATTTAAAATTTATACACAGCTATTTCGTTTTCTCTAATTGAAGTTTCTTTATAGAAAGGAATTGTTACCTAACAACAACATAGGTTTTATTTTCTAGCTGTAGCTAGATCATGAGGAATAAGATCATTGACAACAAAAAATATATAATTGCTTCTTTTTTCTGTAATAAGTCAAATGTAGTAGAGTATTGAAATTAAAGACCCAGTGCGGGTGTTAACTGCATCACTTGATCGTAATTCAAAATTATTAGGCGATTGGCTATGTTGTCTATGTGTAAGATCTTTTCCGCAGAAATGAACATCTGGAAACAAAACAAAATGAGTTTATGCGACAATAAAGCATGATGGATCAGTTTTTTAAAGTGGAAATTGAGAAACCGAATTTAAAATGCTCCATTTGTAATAAAATGTTTGCTAATTTAAGGAATCGTAAGAAGCATGATGCGAAATTCCATGAAGTAAATATGCTTCGCGATAATATTATCTGTGTAGGATATAAAATATTTTTGGCTTAATCTTAGTATCTGTAAAATTGATATTGAGTCTTGGGCAGGCATAAGCCTTTTTTTAGCATATTTAGACTAAAGTGTTCCTGGAATTTTCAGTCTATTACTATGCAATTGCACTTACGAATATTTTACTCTATTTTATGTAATCTTAATATTTATAATTTTTTTTTATTGTATTTTCAACGCTATATATAAATATTAATTACTGCCGAAAACGGTAGAAAATTGTTTTGTGCAATTTTATCCTACAAACATTCATAAATTTTTTTCTTAAAATTGCATTAATATTTTTAAAAAATTTACTGTCTAATGAAAATTTTAAAGTATTGGATTAGTTTTCATAACAGTATATATATATATATATATATATATATATATATATATAAATATATATATATAAATATATATATAAATATATAAAAATATATATATAAATATATATATAAATATATATATATATAAATATATATATATATATATAGCATATCTCTATTTTAATTTAATATAGTAGGCTTAAGTTTAATTTTAATTCATAGAGCAATACAGTATGATAATATATTAAATAAAAAATTATAACTAAATGAAAAATTTGTTTCAATTCAGGCATTTAAATGTTTTACGATGTACTCAAAAGCATTATACATATTTTTAAGGTAAAATACAACGAAATTGTACAGGTTTGGTGCAATTTCCAATTTTTGCATCAAATGCTCCACAGCTATGTCGCCAACCTAAATTACTTCAGTAAACGCAATATCCTGCTACCAGTGCTGATCTAGTTCAAACTTCAACTTTTAAACTGCGCGCTTTTTCAAATTCCAAATAACAAAATTTCGAATATTTCATTATAATTAAGTACTATAGAAGTATTATATAAAATTCAAATTACTAGAAATAATTTTTTATTAAAACTCGAATTTAAATATACCATGCAATGGCATTCAGCTTAAAAAGAACTTCAGTGTAGCGCTACTTAGTAAAGTCACAGCCAGGCAATAAAACTAAATTTCTATTGTTAAAAATTTTCATTTTTTAATTGAACTTGAATTTTAATATATCATGCAGTTACCCCCACCTTAAAATAATTTCAGTACTGCACAATCTAACACAACATGAAGCACACAATGCAACTTACTTAAAGATGTGTTTACTTATGTAAATATACATTTTTATAAAAACAAGAGTTTCAAAATATGAATGAAATTGTAATGAAAAACAGAATAACTCACCTAATCTTCACTGCTTTCAGATTTGTTGCGATGTGATCAGCGAATAAACAGTTTTTTATAGCATCAAAAAATTCCTCAACATTGTTTTCTCGATGGTTTCACCTCCAGACATACTCTGCGAGGTAGGAGTCAAATTAGTCAACGTAAATATATGTAGATTTAATAAATCAAACATAATTTAATATATCATCATCCATATTAATATCTTTTGCAAGCAACACAAATTCTAAAAAATCAAATATGGAAACTTAATGTTTCAAGGTTTTTCGTTAATTGCTTCAAGAATTGCATACAAAATCCACATGTCATGTGATCACATTACCTCATAAAACGAAAAACACATCATACATACATAATTTGAACCATAATGCCAGTTTGGCGCACTTTATTGCAGGCTTGGCACATTTTACCCTTTGTACAGTTTTCAACTCTTGAGTTGTTTTTTTGTAATTAAAAGATAAATTCAGTGTAATTATTGGTTTCTTGTATTAATATTTTATTATGTATTATTAAATAAAAAAATAAAATAGGAAATATTTTCTTGCTATAACTAATACTATTTTAATATTACTACTATAGAATATTTTACTTATTTCAATTTTTGTGCTGGTAGTAGAAATATTCGCAACTAGTAAACTAATCTCTTAATTGTCTTACTTATAATTGATATCTTCTCTTAAGAAATGTGCATATTATGTTTTAATTAAATTCTGATGTCTCAAAATAGTAGAGTATTCCCTGTTTCTGTATGATCCAACCTGGTAGCTGAATGAATCATTCTATATTTTCAGTTCAATATAATGTAGATTGACTCTCATCTACTGCAAAGATGCTTGTCATTTTAATTATAAGTTCTAGTCAAGCTAGCACTTTCTGATTTTCTCTTTTGGTTTTAATTTTCAATTTCTTTTTCCTAAAAGGTAAAATAAGGTTGATAAAAAATTGATCTTAAAAAACTAGAATCTAAATCTTCAATATTTTAAGATTAATCAACAATCTAAATTTTTTAATAAACTTTATAGATTTGAAAATATTTTTAAAAATTTTTGTAATTATATGAAATATATAGTACATATAATTTTTATACTTAAAGTATATGATAATTATGTATATAACAATAGATCCTATAAATTTATTGCTTTGAACATATAAATAAACTCTGATCTTAAATTAAAAAAAAAAAAAAATCAATGCTGGAAATTTTGGATTTTTTCGGAGGCAAAACACTATTAATGTTAACTTAATTAATATAGTTTCTGATTATATGAGAAAAAATTTTCTTGAATTGAATTCCTAATTCAATGTGATATAATTCTTAGTATACCACTGTTATACCTATCATCCTTTAAATGAGATAGTATCCAAATGATTAAACTCTAGTATTGGGTTCCACAATTGATGGGTTTGATTCTAAGCTTGAGTATTGATTGTAATGGCTTAGAATCCATTTAAACTTATTACCTGGTAATCAGCAATTTTTATTTATTTTATTTTATTTTTATTTATTTATTTATTTTACAAAACATTAGTTTTGAGCAGCAAACAAATAAAATCTGTCATTCTGATTTTTTATATTTTAAAATGCTTAATTTCTGGTGAAAGGTGTAAATATATTATATATTTTATGTGCATATTTTATGTGCTTTAATATTATTCAATATTAATAACTTTGGATATAAAATTATTAAAAATTTTTTTACAAAATTAAATAAGTTTATTGTGTATATTGCATAAAGCTATTTTGTTTATACTGTTTATCTTTTATTCTTTATTCTGTTGAAATTCTTGTGATAAAGCTTGTGAAAAAGTTTCATATTTATATTTACATAAATAATAATTTAAAACAATTTAAAATTCTTAAAAATTTAATTTAGTAAACAATCTTTTTGACAATTTCATCATACTGTTAGTGCTACTGAAGGTTAACTTCTTACTGTGTATTAAATTTACTAATTAATTTTCATATTACATTGGGAATTTAATTTTAAATCCAGGAACTTAACTTATCAAAGACTATTCATCAAGCAGATGAGCAATTGAAATCTTTAGATTTAGTGAATTTATTACATTTCAAGGAAGATGTTAATATGCAAAATGAACAAAAATCATTTGACAAAACAATAAGTAATTAATACTGTGTTGACGTATCATACAAAATAATTTTAAAACATTTTAATATGTTTAGAGGAATATTTTGACAGACTCAAATTTTGTTAGTTATAAAATGTTATATACTTAATTAGAATTTTCTTAACAGAACTATCAATGATTGGTGACAATTTCAGGAAATATGTTTTTTGTTTTGTATCTGGTAATACATTTATTGCATTGTAAAAATTATAACTATGCATAATTCAGAGTGCAGTTTAATTCTTTTTTGTTTTTCATTTTATTTCACATTGTTATTTATTTTAAATATTAAATCAATCTGTAACACAAATTGTTTTGTTTAATATATTAGAAATTTGTTTTGCAAAAATTCCTTTTACTTAATTATAAATGGACATGCAACATTTAGTATTAATATACTAAATGTTACATGTCCATTTATAATTTTTAATATTAAAGATTCATCATTCTTAAATATATGTTTATTTAAGATGATATATCATATAATAAATAAATTTATCTTTTAAAGATAAATTGACTTTTTCAGGTCATTTCTAAAACTTGATTGAAGTCAGAGATGGGATGACTTTAATTATTTTTATATTTGTTTAAAGCTTGTTATAGCTATTTCAAAACTTATTATAACTATTAATTTTTATAATTTTTTTCCAATTATTTTATAAATTTTTTGACTGTCATTTATATATACATTTTAATGTTTGTACTAAATAATCACACATAAACATTGTATTTAAAGCTATTTGGTCTTTAAACACATTATTACAAAACAATCTTAAAATATATAATGATATAAGTGTAAAGAAATATTGAAATTTATAATTATTTAACTTATGTGCATGTAGATGTTATTTTATACAGCTTGGGTGATGTTGGAATTATAGTATGTCAAAAAAAATCATTTACACCTCTCTCTCTCATAAGGGTTTTCATGTAATCATCACTTAAGCCATTTTCTTTAACACAAAACTTATAAAATAATAAATATTGATTTGGCCTTCTCTAAAAAGATTTCATCATGCTCTAGAGGACTGATTAAGCCTTAGAACCCTTCAGCTTTTCTTGTTATTTAATAAATTTCTAAAAATAATAATAATAAAAAAGAAATTTTGAGATGCCTCTGTGGTCATGTCTGCTGAAATCAAAAGGCTGCTTAGTTTCCCTTTTTACCTAGTTTTGATAGACATTTGGCTTGCTGTCTAATAAATTATTATTATTTATTTTTTTGTTATTATTTCAAATATTTGTATCATTCATTTTTTTTTTTTTTTTTTTTTTTAGTAAGGAATTTAGTTTTGCTGAAATATTTTGGGTTTCTGAAATTATTTGGATTAAATTACTCTTTATTTTTTATCAGGACATCAAAAGGAAAGTTCTGTTGCTTCAAAAAAATCTGTAGATTCAATATTTTAAGAAATATCTTACTTTTTATTTTATATTTGCAATACCTTTTAGATAAAAGACATTTCTTTGTTGATGGATTTTAATTTTCCTTTGAAAACTAAAATCTATTAGGATAATAAAGTTAAAAATTAAAGTTTTTTTATTTTGTTTAGTTTATAAAAATTATAATAATAGTAAATCGTTTAACACTTCATATCAATAACTATGAAATTTTATCATGTAAAACAGATTTGAATTTACTTAAGTCTCTTAGAGTAGCTTTTACTTGGCTGATCTTCAGTTTGAGAATGGGTTTTTGATTTATTTCCAGTTCTAAAAATATAAATTATGTATACATTTCACACAGTGTTAATTTTTTTTTTTACTTCTTGCATATTCATTTCAGTATTTATTAAATTTTTGTATTGAAATTATAAAACAAATTACCAAATTTAAAAATGATGTTACCATTATAGTGATCCCTTCTCTTAATTAGTAAACATTTCCCCTTCTCAGCCTACATGGAAGGGGTTAAATGAATTTCCCCACACAGATATGCTATTACGATAAGAAATTCACTTCTGTCTTTCTTTTCCTCTTAGGAAAAGAAGGCACAAACTTAAGAAGGCAGATACTACAGATGAACAGAGTAGTTCAAATAACCCCAGACACTTCGTGTGCAACTGGCTCTGTGATGTTGTAGATAGATGTATTAAATATATATTTCTAAAAATTGAATCTTTTAATTTTGAACTTCAAAAGCTACACATTACAATAACATATTATTTTATTAGTTCAGGAATAATTTTAAAAATTGAACCCTCATTGTGTGTTAATATCAGTAACATTTCCTGTTAAAACAAAGGTCAACAGTTTGTGAATATTATTGGCCAAATGTTTTTGTGCCGTAAAATCATGAAATTTTAGGAAATTATTAAAAGCTTTAAATACTAGGATTTTAGTTTATAATATCTTGTCAATATTTTTTTTTTTTTACCTATTTTGTCATGTTGCATGTAATTTATGTAACGGGATTTTATATCATCCACGTTTCTTGTTGAATATTCAGAAATAATTATTTCAGAAAATTATAAATGGTCCCACAAACTTCTTTTGAAATATAATGAGACCCACTGAACCACTAGTCTTTTTCAGCAAGGATTATTATATTTTAAGTTTTTAATATGGCTTGTTAATTCTGCTTAAAGAATGTCTTTCATTCATTCTTAAATGTTTAAGTTCACATTTTCACTCATGTTTTGGAAAAAATAAAAATAAAAAACTTAAGCGATAAATTTAGTTGCGAAGGATAAAAAGTAGATAAAAACTAAAATATAATTAGATGAAATTAAAAAATTCCTTTAATGGTCAAATGACAGTTTATATGAAAATTTTTGATTATATTATTTCCATATGTAATCAAAAAGTGAGTTGTAAAATACATGTTTACCAGTATTAAGATTTATTGTATATGAATTTTGAATTTCATCCTTTTATTTTGTTGAGCTAGAAAATTATTGCTGAGAGTGCAGACTTCCTGAATTTCCATAAATTCCTTATTCAATATTCTTTTGATTCCTGTGAAATTTCTTGTAAAATGAGCTATTTCCTATAAAACGAAAGTTGTCATTTAATTTTTTTAAAGTAGTTTTACACTGTTTTCTTCAATGATTGATTATTTCTGTTTTCTTTTCTAAGTTTATTTACTAATATGGCACAATTTGTTACCAATACTAATAACAAATGATGCCACATTCGAAATGGGTCATATGGCCATATTGGCTCAAATTTCTTCCAACACCAAACAGCATTCCAAATTTCTACACTAATTTAAAAAAATTGGGTCAGAAAACAATGTGACTTCGTTCCTAAAGCCGGACCAAGGATGATTCGTTTTGGATGTTAACCTTTTTTTTTTTCCCCATCTTTGCACTGATTGCAGCAAATTCTCAAAAAAATTTAATTTTACTTATCACTTTTATGAATTTTTGTATTTTAATCACTAAAATTTCTTATTCTATCATTTTGTTTCTTTAATATATTAGCAATTTAATAAACTTCACCCATAAAATGTTATATACTTCAATCTTTTGACTACAACTTTTCAACTGGTATTTTTATTCTGTTCATTGACTTTCAACAAGCATCTAACTTTGCCTCATCAGTATTTTCTGGTAAATTAATTTTCAAGTTTGTTTCTTTTTCCAAATTCTCACTTATTCCATGGCCTAAACTTTTTTTATTAATTTTTTTTTTTTTTTTAACATTTTACAGTACAAAGTATTATTATTTTTTCGCAATATTGTGTACATAACTTTTGCTTTCAATTTTTATTTTGAACTTTTAATTTTCTTTCAAAGGCTTTAGGAGTAGTTCCTTAAACCCCTGTTCCTCTGATGGGAAGAGACAATCAGAGGACTAAGCTTAAAAGAACCCTAGTCTCTATTTTGTTTCCCTTTTCTTCACGATTCTCTTCATTTTAATTTCCATTTTTTTCTTTTTCCATTATTTTTCTATTTATTTTCCTTTGCTTTCTTAATGTTTCATCTTGTATTCTTATTAGAAGCATTTTTCCAATTTCATAAAAATCCTTTCAGTTTTGTAAAATTTAAGTTACTTTACAGAAGTAAAGTTTCTAAAATATCTTTATTTATTTTTAATTTGGTTTCTATTTAATTTTTACATTTGGTTATATATTCACAGACGAGAAGAAAATGATTTATATGGTCTATTTCCTTCAAAAAATCTTATAATCAAAATCTAAGTAGAACCAGCATATTTTACTTTTTAAATCAATTTTCAGCTGCTTCAAATTTAGCTTGAATATGTCTATAAAGACTACTAAAATCCATAGTTTCGAAAAATAAATAAAGGATTATTTAAATTAAATCAAATAATTTTAAATAAATGTATGCTTCTAAAAGTGTAGAAAAAGCTGTGAATGTTGGAAATACTGTCAGTCTATATCTATGCTGCTTAGATTTTTAAATAATTGTTTAGTTAGAAATGTTGCTTGAAAATAAATTTTATTTATCAAATAGAACAGCCATGACAGGAATTCAAATTAATGCATGATTGTAATTTGGAAATTCCATTAAAAAATATTCCAATAATGAATTCAAGATCAAATATTTAATTCTTAATTATAATTATCATTTCACAAATGAAAATAATATACATTTTGCAAATTTTTCTAAAATTATATTTTATGATTTTTAATGCAGAAATTGTTAGTTTTTAAGTATTTATCCAATTCTACTAAGGCTGAATGACTATGAATTAACTATTAATTCAGAAACAAAATGAATATTTTAATTCCAATCAATAATTAATTTTAAAACATATTAATTATAAAACATAAGGATAAACATGTTGTATATTCTGTGTTTAAGATAAGTTGTTATAGAGTATAATTTTGATGCTTTATCTAATACAAATTTAAAAAATATTTTGTTAATTGAGAAAGTATAGTTATAATAACTAAGAATAATTTTAGCTAAGAATAATTTTTTGGAAGGGGTAAATCAACCAACTGTGATCATTTGAAAAATTAAATAAAAAAAAATAGCAATTTTTCTATAAATTAAAATTTTTAATGCGGGGAAAATTTTCTTGTAACAATTCAAAAGTGTTCTTTAATATTTCTTAAATAAATTTAAAAAATAGCTTTCAGTATTAATTTTCTTTCCATTGTATCCTTATGCTTTATATATTTGTTAATTAAAATATTTTTGCTGAAATATATGTCAGTTTTCGTCTACAATAATTTTAATGATTTAAAAATTATTCATATTTTTATTTGTCATTAAATATTGACTTATAATTTTTAGTTTTCATAACGTTTTGTTTTTATTATGTGCAAGTTATGTCTAGTTTTGAAGTAAACAGGAATTTGTATTTGACAAAGTAAACAAAAGAACTTAGGGAGTAAAATATATTTAGACCAAACAGTCTTGTTTAATTCAAACTGTGCATCACCAAGTATCTGATGATTTCATTTTGAAAATATTTTGTAATAAATAATTGTTTTACTTAATTTCAAACATGTTTTGTTGTTTTATTGTTCCTATAATTTTTCGTGATTTTTTTAGTTTCTTTTCTTTAAATTTTTTATTTATTGGGGCTTGTTGTTCAAAGCTCTGGCAACACACCTGTGAACTTAATTATTTATTAGCAGCGATAGTTTAAAATGTAGATTATGGTATCATGGTCACGTACTGAGGTAAGGCTAGTTTTGAGGTGTAACACTATCTGTGTTTTAAGAATACATCAGTACATAAAAGGAACAATACTTGTATTGAATAATGTTTGTCCACATCGAATGACTATATTCTAGTGATACAAGGAATTCATCAGGGGAAATTAGGATTCTGTTGAGAAACAAAAAAGATGGTGAAAACTGTAATGGAAGAAAAAAAAAAAAAAAAAAAAACATCTCTGCTGTAAAAAAATCAATTGATGAAGACTGTTAAATGACATAACGTTGACAGGAGACCTTACATTTTCATGAACCAGTTATTCATTTAATCCTGAATGACTGTTTACATGCAAAGAAACTTTGTGTATCAGAGAACCACACAGTCTAATGGAAGGGCAAATGACTTGTCATGTAATTTGTTGATGAAAGATGTTGAAAATATTTGATAAAAGTTAATTACCATTTGTGAACAGCATTGAGACAGGTGAGAAAACTTTGTACTATTATGATGTGCTGACCAAAACTCAAAATAGTTACCCTATTTTGGGTTGGGAGATTTTCTGATACAGATGAGCATAACGATTGAAATGATGAGCACATCCGTAACTATCAAATAAATTTCCCTCTATTTAAGAAAGTATTGCATTTTTCAAATCAAATAAAATTATCCAATGTATTAATGTAGGAACACAAAAGACAGGCTCAGCTAAAGGGTACACTGAACAGTGTTTGCCTAAAGTCATACAGTCAATGAAAAACCTGCGTTCAAAATCAATAATAGTCACCTGATTTTTTTCACTATGAAAACCCCCCAGCTCATCACACTGAGTATATTTTCACTATTGGAGTGTAACTTCTTAACACCTCTAGTACATTCCAGACTTTACTCCTTGTGACTTTGCATTGCTTTCATATGTGAAAATGATTCTAAAAGGAAAACAATTTGATAGTGATCAAAACTTCCTGGAGGTTTGGGACTAGGAATATGCCTCAGTCCCTGATGAAACTTGACAAACTTGGTTTAAGGACTGGTTTCAGCACATGGAGAAGTGTATTGAATGTGATGGAAATTAATTTAAAATAATTCTATAAAGTTGTTTTGTAAAACTTTTGTAGTACCTTCTGTGTATAGCTTATTCTAAGGTTTTCAGTTCAACAGCTAATTTGTTTTCCACCTTGGGCATGCATGTTAGTAGTGGTTCATAGCTCACTTTAAAGGAAAACGATATGTATACTGCAGTGCAACTAGCCCTGATGCACAGAAAGTGATTGTAGAGTATAAAACTAATTCTGAGTATTTTGCCCAAATTAGCATTTTAATTTAATGTTTTTTTTCCCCATTTTATAGATATTTCTGTGTCTAATAACAAATGTGATATTATTTACCCCTTAATGATCATATAATTTTCAAAAAAGCTGTCTTAAAAGTGCCTATTTTTTAATTAAAGAAAATTTGAATAGTGCTGACATCTAGTATAAAATAAGCTTTCTCAAGTTCCATTAAAAACAGCCTAGTACTGACATCTGGTGTGTAAAGTAAGAAAAAGTAATATTTTTCCGGGTATAGCAATAGATCGTTCTAATCTGTTTTGTGCAAGACTGCCATACACTTTTGACCAAAAATGTCTCTTTATAAGTATTTCTCTGTAATGGCATGAGAAATACGAGGTAAAAACTCACCCTATGATTTTGACAAGAATGAGAAGGAGGATTAATAAAACTTAAAGAGTGACATCGAGAATGATCTTATCATCTGCCCTCAATAGTAGTTAGTGTGTTACTCTTGTAGTCCTCAAATAATCCTCCTATTGCTTTCTTTAGCTTACTATCTTGAGTACTTATGTAAGCTTAAATGCTTATAGTTTGTAATACACCTTAAACTTAAGGTCCAATTCAATTAGTACTTATGTGAAAAATTACCATTGTGTGATAAACACAATTAAGCCTTCAAACATCAATGTATTAAGAAGTTAAACATTCTATACTTATAAGGAAGAGAACTATTTCTCTTTAAAGCCTTTCTCTTAGCACTTTTTTTTATAATTTAATGAAATTTAGTGATTTGAAAAAATTTGATTTAAAAATTATCTTTAAGTTTTTAATTAAATTTATTTTATGTTTTAGGTGTTTCTATCTCTGCTAATATCTTTTATGATTTTCTTTTTTATAGGACAATGAATTCATAAACAAGACTGACATTGAAGTAAAGTCTCTTGAAAATGAAAAGTGTCATACTTGTAACATTTGTCAGAAAAGTTTCAAGCGGAGAGATCATCTCAAACAACATTATTATAGTCATACTGACGAAAAACCTTTTTCTTGTAATATATGCCAGAAAAAATTCACCTGTAAAAGATACTTAACTATACATCTTGTCATCCATAGAAAAGACAAACCTGTGAAATATTATGACTGTGAAATATGTCAAAGACGTTTCAGTCACAGGCATACATTGAAATATCATTATCGTACACACACAAATGAAAAACCCTTTTCATGTGAGATATGCCAAAGACATTTTCGCGGCAAACATCGTTTGAAAACGCATTATCTCACTCACTCGAAAAAAGAACCCTACACATGCCAAATATGCCAGAAAATATTTGATAGGAAATGTCATTTACACAGACATAATCTTAGCCACTTACAAGAAAAACCTTATTCCTGTGATATTTGTGATAAAAAATTTACACTTCAGCTATACCTTAATACACATTATCTTACACATAATCCAGAGAAACCTTATCTATGTGGTATATGTCAAGAAAGTTTCAGTACCAAGCTGTGCTTTAGAAAACATTATAGTGTTCATAAAAACAAAGAACCGTTTTCTTGTGAATTATGCACTGAGAGCTTTAGTGACATTTCTAATCTGAAGAACCATTATCTCACTCATGTAAAAAAAGGGAGAGAAAACAACTAATATTGTCATGTTTTACATCCTCATTTATAAAGTTGCATGATATTAAATTACAGTTTATTAGAACAATTTTATTTTTCAATATGAACGAAAATAATACAAACGATATTCAATCCGAAAACGAAAATGTTGAATTAAATCGAATAAGGCGATAAATGTTCATCTGATTTGTTACGACAAATGAAAAGTCTCGCTGGTAATTCGATTTCCGAAGAGGTAATTAAATTACTATGGTTCCAGAGTTTGCCGCCACAAATACAAGCAGTTTTGTCAATTAGTAATGATCCAATCGATATTGCAAAAATGCCAGCCAAAATTATTTCAATCTATAATACAACCGAACTATGCTGTATTAACAAAACTGTACCTTGTTCCAGTAAAGCAACAATATCTGAAAGTAGTAGAACAGATATTTTAGAAGCAAGTATTTCATCATTAACTAAGAAATTTGATGAATTTTCATTTCGAAGTAGATCACGAAGCAAACCAAGATATTTCAAAACACAAAGTAGATCTAGATCCATATCAAAATCAAGACGATACAAATTTCGTTGGTATCACTTTAAATTTGGAAGCGATGCAAATAAATGTTTTGAGTCGTGTGAATTTAACAAATCTATCACTCCTTCGAGAAACTAACAGGCCAGTCTATTGCAGAGGCCAACGATAATGGCCAATTAAACTGTCGCCTCTTCCTTTTTGATAAAACCAGTAATCTTCATTATTTGATTGATACTGGTGCAGACATTTGTTATCCCTCCTCTGAAACTAAATGAACTTTTATCAATAGAATTTACACTCTATGCTGCAAATTTAACTCCTATAAAAACTTATGGAATTAAGCTTCTAAAACTAGATATAGGATTAAAATAGAACTTAATCATCACAGACGTTTCGAAACCAATTATTGGAGCTGACTTTCTTAAAAATTTTGGTTTACTTGTTGGCATTAAACATAAACGTTTGATCGACCCGTTAACATCACTGGCCGTGGTAGCCTAGTGGTTAGGATATCGGCCTTCCATTCGAAAGGGTGGGGTTCGATTCCCAATGCCACGAAAGACCCACCGAGTACATGCGATATAAGTGTTCGTTAAATCTGTGGAATCGAAAGTCCTGTGGTCGGTCTTTGAGCAGTTACCATGGGTGCAATGGTCTTGAGAAATTTGTGAAATAGCTTCAGATCAATGCCAAAATTGAGGGGTATATCCACTGGTGCTGCCATCTATCGGAGGATTTGAAGAGCAAAAGTCGTACTTTCACGTTCATAGTGCTCTGATTAAACGAAAGACGCTCCCAATTGATTTAAATTCGCTGAGCCAAGGCATATCGAGCTTGGCTTGTACAAGTGTCAGTAGTAACAACAACATATCTGGCAGTCCCAACTCTAGTGATTAAAGGTCCTTCATCATTTTTAACACATTTAGACTACAGTCAACTTGAGCCTAATATCCGGTCCCTACTAGAAGAATTCAAATGCCTTACATCAAGAAAAGTAGGAAGTGGAACAAAACAAGTCAATCATAATGTCACTCACAAATATAATTACGAAAGGCCCAAAATTGAACAAGGCATTTGCCGACCTTCGAGTAGTAGTTGGTCCAGACATTTACATCTTGTACAGACGAAGAGTGGAGATTGGAGACCATGTGGTGATTATCGTAAACTCAATGCAGTAACACAGGGAGATTGTTATCCAATATCTCACAAGATTTTACACATCAATTGGAGGAATGTACGATATTTTCAACCTTGGACTTAGAACGTGCTTACCATCAAATTCCAGTCCATCAAACTGACATAGAAAAAAGTGCAATTTGCGCACCATTCGGACTTTTCGAGTTTCCTCAAATGACATTTTGATTAAGGAACACTGCACAATCCTTCCAGCGATTCATGCATAATGTTTTGAAAGGTCTCGATTATTGTTTCGTTTACATTGATGATATTTTGATTGCTTCAAAATCTGGAAAAGAGCATTTAGAACATCTAAAAGAAGTTTTCAAGCACTATTCAGAGTTTGAAATAGTAAAAAAATTGCAAAATGTTAATTTGGTCAAGCTGAACTAAATTTTTAGAATACTCTGTTTCTGCAAAAGGTATTAAACCAACTGCTGAACGAGTTAAAATCATCAATGAATTTGGTAAACCTAAAACAATCAAGTAATTAAAACGTTTTTTGGATATGGTAAATTTTTGCAGAAGATTTTTGCCTCACGCTTCAGAATACCAATCGTCACAAACTATCTGATGGGCAACTAAAAGAGCTCAAATAAAACCATTCAGTGAACACAAGAAGGGGAAATAATTTTCCAGAATAGCAAAGTGCACCTTGTAGATGTTGTTCATTTGGCACTTTCATCAACATTAGCACTATTAGCATTGTTTGTGGACCCTTCTGATTGTGGAAATGGCGCAGTGGCTCAGCAGAAAGTTAGTGATTCTTGGCAACCATTAGGTTTATATTCATTAAAACTTAATCCAACTCAACAACGGTACAGTACCTACAACAGGGAACTATTGGCTGCTTACTCTGCAGTTAAGTATTTCCGTTACCTTGTAGAAGGCCGACTGTCCACAATATTTACAGACCATAAACCTTTAATATTTGCCTTAAATCAAAATCCTAAAAAAGCTTCTCCTCGTCAATTAAGACATTTAAATTTCATCACCGAATTTACAAATGACATACAACATATTTCTGGATCAGAAAATATAGTTGCCGATTTATCAAGATTATGTAGTTTATCTGTTCTTCCAACCATCGACTATGAAGCACAAGCTATAGCTCAAAAATCAGATGAAGAATTACAACAATTTCTAAAAAAGTAAATTTCTTCATCTTTAATACTATCTAAGTTTCCAGTACTTGACTCAAATCCGGTAATTTACTGTAATTCTTCACAAAAGATATTCCCCATTCATATCCAAACCATTTCGAAGAATAGATTTTGAAGCAACTCACAATATGTCTCATCCAAGAAAACGTTCTAAAATGAAGTTAGTGACAACAAAATATATATGACCTGAAATGCGGAAAGCCATCCAAAATTGGTATCGGAGCTGTTTTAAGTGCCAACGAAGCAAAGTTACCCGCCATGTTAAGAGTCCTATTCAGAATTTTCCTTTGGTCAGTCAACGCTTCAACAAAATCCATATCTATATTGTGTCACCGTTATCCACAGGTACAGCCGTTGGACAGAAACCATTCCAACATCTGACATTGAAGCAGAAACCATAGTTAAAGTTCTTTATGCTGGTTGGATTGCTCGTTTCGGTGACCCATCATGTATCGTCACTGATCAAGGCACGCAGTTTGAATCACGACTTTTTCAAGAGCTATCAAATATTATAAGATTTCAAAGAACCTCCTATCATCCTCAATCGAATGATCTCATCGAGCGCCTGCACAGGTCATTGAAAGCTGCTCTAATGAGCCACAACAATATGCCATGGACCTGTTCAGTGCCAACTATTCTTTTTAGGTTTGAGAACGGCCATCCGCGACACTTTTGGTACAACACCTGCAGGGATGCTGTATGACGAACAAATTCGTTTACCTGGTGACCTACGCTTTATTCAACCTACGCTAATATCAACAAATCAGACAGAATTCGTTACTTAGGTTAAAAAAATCTTTTTCCACTGTACACCCAGTACCAGCGTCTAACCATAGTAAAAATGATATTTTTATTTTTTAGAGATCTTTCCACATGTTCACATGTATTCGTACGTAAAGATGCTGTGCGAAAAAGTCTTCAGCCATTATACGAAGGGTAATATAAGGTGATAATCGCAGTGACAAATATTTCAACCTTCTCATTAAGGAAAAAGAAATAAAAGTTTTTATTGATCGTCTTAAGCCTTGCTACCTATATATTAGCTGAAGATCCAATTTTAAACCAAAATACCAACATTTTACCCGCTACCGCCACTTCTACTGACCATAAAACTAACAATATCTTGCTTGTGTTTTGTAAATATTACTGGTTTTGAATACATTATGATTTTGCTTTATACTAAGATGTCTTGCTGAATACCTTCGGGTGGGCCAGCACAACATCAATTAGAGTTATACTAAGGTGTCAATTATTGTGCTTCGTACTTAAATATAAAAATATAACGTTTTATACCTCTTATCATTTGTAAAATAAACATTATTCTTTCATAATGAAGATTTATATCGAAACAATCTGAACACGCACACCAAAATCCATAAGCTAACATTTATAAATTAGCTTTGTCCACACTAAAGATATTCTTGTGCAACATGTACCATGACTTATATAGTTAAAAGCATGAATTTTTTGTGAGAAAATTGAACATTTTTACATTTTAATATTGATAAGATCACAAACAAAATAGGCACAAAATAATAAATAATAGTACTAACTGAATACAGAGTCAGCATATTGACTTTTCCTACATATCAAAGGAGAATAATTGTTGATTTTACTGTTCGATTTTCTTGTAAATACACAACTATCAAAAAATGAGCGTAATAGCTCCTATGCAGGCCTATTTGCAGTTTATTTATTTTTTCCAAAGACAGGGTTCTCACAAATCTTGGAAACTCCTTAAATTCCAAAAAAAATGTAGGGCCCTTAAAATTCCTGGAATTTCTCTCGATTTTACTCCTTGAAAATCGTGAATTACTCCTGGAATTTTTACTTATCTTGATGCATTTATTTTTTCATTCAAAATTTTATAATTTTTTGAATTTTTTCGTTTTAATATTTTAAATTTTTCAAAAAAAAAAAAAAAAAGAATCAAAAAATTTAATTTAGTATGTTTTTAATATTGCCACTAGATGGCGGCACAATTGATATAAAGTTTTTGGTACTTTTAACTGTTGACTTGTATAAACGTTTAAAGGATCTAGTTCACTTACAATAATTTCATTATAACTCGGTTTAGTAGTATTTAATTTATGTAAAGTGAAATGGAGTGAAATAATTACCGAACAAAAATTAATTTTAATTGATTCTTTTTTTTTATTTGCTGCTGTTTTCCTTGTATAAAATTCTTTGAATATTAATATATAAATATAAAATTTTTGAGATAAAACGTATTTTCCATGTTTCCCTTGATGAAAATTACGTATAATTCAATTGGTAAAAATTTACCGTTCGGTTACCCTTGGCGAAATTTTCAAAAAGTCTCCAAGGTTGATCGTATGACGAATTTCCGACCGGGAAAACGTCGGGAGGACAACGGCTGAAATAATAACAAATATTTCATACGTTGTTGGTATCTAACAATATGCTCAACTAATTTTACAAAATTCAAAAAACGCAGATTTATAGATTTCAAACATCAGTGGTAAAATAAGAAAATTGAAATGTTAAATATCCATAAAGTTTTTTGATTAAATTTTGTATTGATGAATTTAAATCGGTAAATATTCTTTAGAAATTAATGACAAATAGGGTTGCCAAAATACTAGTTTGCTGGGTTTCCAGTAAAAATGTTCGCCGAATTTGGCGCCAAAAAACGCGTTAAGGGTGACCATACAGTAAATCTGATTCATTCAATTGAATCACACACACGATAAATTTCTTTATTAATGAAATAAAGATTGAAATAAAAATTATTTAATATGCCTGGTGGAAAGTGTCTTCTCAATGACCAATGAACTCTTGAAACTATATCTAATAGTTGTGTTTGTTTTGAGTAAGTGTATTTATATTTGAAAAGAAATTATCATAATTTATCTTGAAATACTCAATATATTAATAGACAGGAATCTTTTGGAAGTGTCTAAAAACTCTAAATAACTCATTATTTTATACAATGTATAATCCACAGTATTATATTGAATGTGGATTATTTAAATAAAAAAATTGCTGTTATAGCTGTAAATTCATTGAAGGCTTTCAAAATAATCATTAAGGATTTTAACTTAAATAAAAAATAGTCTCATTGATGTTTGCAATCATTTATTTTTATTTCTTACAGAAATGAGTGAAAAATTTTGTATGTACAAAATTATATGCATATTTGGTTAAGAATAATTTTTAAAGTAAAATAAAAAAAAAATATATTATTTAACGTGAATGTCGATACCTCCTGGAAAACTGGAATTTGATTCTTGGAAATCTGTACGAACCATGCAAAGATCTTCATCGTCATTGTGAGCTGTATGATGAGAATGTCCATATAATATAAGAAATGACATCTAAGGAGAGAATAATACATTTTATTTAAAAATTTCCAATATTTTTAGAAAATCCTCTTTGTTATTTATGCCAATCTCCAGTGTAATACTCAAAAAAAAAAAATGTTGGAAAAAAAGATTTTGGATAAAACTTGTCATTTTAATCTGCAAATATTATACTTGTCAAATTTTTGCAAATACTAATACTTGTCAAAGACATTTACCTATAAGTTTTTGTTTTTATATCTGTTATGATGGAAGCTTTTACAATAATCCAATTTTATACAAATGAGAAAACGCGCTAAATAAGTATTTGTAGAAATGATTTAAAAAGAACCGTTTGAAATTGAAAATATTTACAATAACCCTAAAGCATGGGTTCCCAAACTTTTTTCCTCATGAACCACTTTCAAAGCTTTACTATTTTCGGTAAACCCCCTGCTGTACATTTCAACTGTGTTCCCAAAACTCCTAAAAATATCACCCTAAAGTAGGGAAGCTAAGAAAAAAAAGTAGCACATTTTCTTGTGTCATATTTATTAAAATAATATTAATACTTAATAATACTAATTTAACTACTAATTAAAATAATACTAATAAAAGATGTACAAAATTGTACAACTTTATTATTACAAGCAATCAACAATTGACAAAAAAATCAACTATTAACTCTGAAATGTAAATCAACAATAAAAAAAATAGTTTCTGTAAAAAATATTTGTTTTTGAGGCGATTTTACCAGAGCATGGCTATTATAATTTAACAGAATAGAATTATTGCAATAAAAAATGCTCGATTAAACATCGCTCTTTTAATAAAATGCTGTCGTCACGTAAATAAATATTTTTAGACAAAAAAGTACTTAAATAACTAAAGTTTAATCTTCCTGGCTTTTTGTTCTTTTATAGAAGTTTTGAATAATCTCTTGTATTTAATTTTTACTACATAACTACCTACTACACTCAAATAGTAAAACAAATATAATATGATTGATAAATTACAATATACAATAAAAATATGTATTACAAATGGGCAGTTACTTTTTTTTCTTCCGGAACTGCAAACACTAACATCGATTCACTTTTTATGTTCAAAATCCCGGAAACAAATGAGAAATGTTTTGTTCTTGGCATTCGTATTTATACTAATGTAGATTACAAGTAGTCGCATTTCATCCCTTTGCAGGCCCAAACAAACATCCCGGAAGAGCGGGCGGTACTTTGCAAGTTTCGATATGTGATGTACACTTGTACTATTATCTATTGCTCTATTCAATTTTGTGTTTGAACTGAGTCTCGGATATTTTTGAGTTCCTACCTCGTAATGATACTACCTGCTCACGTTAATAGGTAAATCCAAGCCAAAATTTTTGTTCTTTTAATAATAATTTTTTAATTTAAAACCAGAAAATGTTTCATGGACCCCCACTTACAACTTGTGAACCCCTGTTTTCTTTTTGCGTCTACGTGGACCCCCGTGTGGTTTCTTATGGACCCCTGGGGGTCCACCATGACCACTTTGGGAACCTATGCCCAAAAGCATTAAAAAATCTCAATGAAATCGAACACACACACACAAATGGATTATTATTATACTTGTAACTTGCTACACTTGTAAATGCGCTTTCACTTTAAGTAACTATAACGTTAGAGATCATAACCATGTTACACTAAAAATTTAATGATACTTGCTACAACCATTGTAATTTACCAATGAATATACCTAAATTTTTTTTGTCCATTTCTTTCACAATTTATCAGGTTAAGATGCTCGAATCTTTTTTAAAGAATTAGATTAGGATGCTAAACAAATATTTTTAATATCAAACGCGGTAGGAAAGTGCGTTTCTGTCAGTAAAAATGTTTTCAATAAATTATACTCGTTCAAAATACAACGAAGTTTATGCCAACAAGTTTAACAAAATTAATTAAAACTGTTAAGAAAAATCAATTTAATCGTATGAAAAAATATTTGGGTTCAACAAAAATGAGTTTACTTTTGAGGAAAAGTTCTTTTCTTAGGATTACTCTTTGATGATTTAAGAAAACATGATATCGGAAAATGACCAACAAAAAAGGGTAAAATATATAGTGAATTAATCGTAATGATTTTAACTAAATCGATGATTGATCGGGGCAAACCGATTAGAATATCGATGTATCTAAAAAAAAAAAATGACGATTCGAAATGTGTGAATAGATATTAGAAGTAAATTTAGAGTACCCAGATTTTTTTTTTTTTTTTTTTATCCAGAATGCTCATTAATATTTTCCATTCCTATGGCACAAAATACCATTGCAATCGCGCAGAGGTGCTCAGTACCGTGCTAGCCAATTAAGAAGATTTTCAATTTGCAACTGATAATTAAATATCTCCTAACTGTAACGAAACGCAACTTTTATCTCGTGTGTGTTTATTATTCAATATGAAAAGTAAGTTTGACGGTCTAAAAATTTCACAGTGATTTTTTTAAAGTTGTCATGCATCTGTACATTATATATAATTTTCAAAAAAATTTTACGGTTTAATATTTTTTTTAATTTTTACTTTAAAAACTAAAGTTTTCAATAATCGATTTTATTTCTAAGGAGCAGAAGTTATTGAAACTGATATTAAAATACAAAATATTTATTTTTATTATCTACATTAAATAAAAAATAAGTATCTACAAAATCAGTAGTATGGTTAAAATCTAAGAATGCTTATAAAGAAATTGATTCTGAATTCTTGACTCCATACATTTTGTTTTTATGTTAGAGGTTGATGGAGAGTAAAAAATATTTTTTTAAAGAAATTACACTTCCACTTTTTTTTAATCTTCAGGAAACTATTATTGACAAAAGTCCCTCCATAACCTTAATTCATATAGAATATAATTTTGATATCTTTCAGTTGCTTTAAAAAAAAAATTTAAGTTTGATAAAAGTAATTTACAGGATTTAAATTTTAATAATTTGAAAAGTTAAAAGTAATATTGAATTTATTTATAAATTTTTAAAATTGAGTTTGTGTCTACACTTTTAACATTAGACGAGTTATAAATTACAAAACATTATTTCCAATGTTTTTTCTTTTGAAATTAAGTATTTAGTCAATAAAACAATAAATGAACCCTCAAGAAATGCTTGCAACTGCTATAAAATATTACAAAATATTGTTTTAGTTGATAACTTCTTAAAATTATGGGGAAAATACTAGCATTAATTATGAAAATTTCATTAGAAATGCACATTTTAGCTTTCAATATAATTCTGGAACATTTATATTTATTAAAAAATAACTAAGATATCTAAAGCATATATCTAACAAGATTCGATCTGGATATTTCTTGGATATAGTATTTTATTTATATAGATATCAGAACATCCCACAGATATCTTTTGGATACCTAGAAAACATCCAAAGGATATCCAAAATATCTAAGATATCCATCCGATGTCACAATTTCCTAATATCCACAGGATATCCGTTTGCTGCGTCCCTTTGGATAACAAACTGGTGGGTATAGCGAAGATATTCGGATATCTTGCAGATATCTAAGAGAGAAAGCGATGTCCAGATAAATGTCTGAGAGATATCTCTTGGACATCGCAAATTTTCGTGACTGTCTGGGAAAATACGTTAGAACTAAAACAAATATATATATATATATATATATATATATATATATATATATATATATATATATATACAATTTATTATAAGACACAGAAATTGTATTTAAAATTAGGGCTAGAACTTACTCTTATATATCGTATACTAAAATTTAAACAGCGAGGTTTTGATCATATATTTGTTTAAATACCAATTTGAGAACTAATGCTTAAAACGAATTTCATAAAGAATTTTACAAACTAATGAATAATTTTATATTTGGTAAATACTTATAATCCCCACGAATTTGATGTGCGCTTATACACATCAGCATGTAAATTAATTTACAAATCTAATTTTCAACATATAACAATATTTAGAGAAGATTAGGCTATACGCATAAAAAATGTTAAAGTTTAAAAAATTAAACTCATTCGCATTGGAATCATGGAGGAAAAAACCTATGAACACATTCCTTTTCTCCAGGATATGGAATGGTTTTAATAGATATTTCGAAAAAATTTATTTATTCTTTTTCACTATGATGAAATGAAAAGTAAATATGGAGAAATTGTTTGTTTAATGTATACTGACTTATTTATGAAATTAATATTTTATGCAGATTTAAATTAATATTTTATAAAGTTTAATTTAATATTTAATTTTATAAATTAATTATTATTATTTTATATTATTATTAATTATAAATTAATATTTTATGTAGATTTTTATGCAGATATGAAACAAAATGCTTCTGTATACTATACATCAGATTATGATATTAATAATGTTTACAACATACCATTAGAATAGAAAAGTAATTTGGAAAATAAAACATGAAAATAAAGGAGCATTTTTGTTTGACAGAATACGTAGGATTGAAATCTAAAATGTGAATGCTTACAGGAAGGAAAAATAATCGAAAAAGCGACTAAAGGGAATTAAAAAAAAAAAAAAAAGCCAATGCTTAAAAATGAAATTAGATTTGAAGAATAAACAATGTTATTTGAAAGGAAAAACCTATGTGTTGAAATAAATTTTATATATATATATATATATATATATATATATATATATATATATATATATATATATATATATATGTATATATATATATATATATATATATATATATATATATATATATATATATATATATATGTATATATATAAATATATATATATATATATATATATATATGTATATATATATAAATATATATATATATATATATATATATATATATATATATATATATATATATATATATATATATATATATATGTATATATATATATATATATATATATATATATATATATATATATATATATCATGAATTAGTTTCGTTTCGATTAAATAGAATAAATTGACATTGTCTTTTAATGATGCAGCGCGTCACAGAAATGACAATGGGTTTCTACTTTTGTTTTTGGACATTATTATTTGAGCAAAACTTTAAAATAATATTTTTTTATCCGTACTTATAAAATTAAAGAATATGCTGAACGAAATTTTAGTAAATTGTTATGTATACTTTACCATAAATGTGCAACCTTGAAAAAATGTTTTGTATGTATATTAATATATCAATAAGTTTATTTAGGTTTGAATAAAATGTTTGTTTACTTGATTATTAAAAATAATATAAAAGAGCATTCAAATAGGATATTATTGCGTGAAATTATGCTAAATATTTAATAACAAACATAATTACCAATCTTTTCAGACATCAGCGTTTATTGAAAGATTAAATAATAATAATAATAATAAATGAGTATAAAACAAAATATTATTCATTCAAAATTAGTTTTTCAATGATCGTAAACATTTCCTTTAATTTATAAATTCAATAATCAATTACAATATCCCTTAAAATTTAGATAATTCAAGTTAACTTGCAGAAAATCATTTGCGATTTCTTTCCATCTCATTGTATTCAATGCTTCAGGAAAGTACAAAGAATATTTCTCCAGTGGACTCAAAATTGTATTCATGATCGCTATTAGATATCTGATTAATTTTATATGTAATGCAATCAATTATATCAGATAAAATCTTTAAAAATATTATTTGTATTCTCGTGTCGCAAAAGAGAAATCCAATTTCCCTGATAGACCTGGTAAAGGTGTGTAACTTTAAAATGCGGATTTTTTCAATAAAAATACTCAGTGATTTAGAAAAAATGGATATATTTTATTCAAAGTATCGGCCCTCGCTTTCTACACATTTTTGCCATCTAGTAGGTAAATTATAGATGCCATTCGTAGCGTGAGCTAAACCAGTCGTCGAACCTCTTTTGAACGTCTTCATAAGAATAGATGTGCTGCTCGGCAAGTATGTATGAATGTATGAAAACAAGTGATCCAATGTATGAAAACAGGTGATAGTCGGAAGGAGCAAGGTCAGGTAAGCACGGCGGGTGGGGTAATATTTCCCATCCCAGTGCTGGCAAAGTGTCCTTGACCGGTTTTGCTGTATTACTGGGTGCGTTGTCATGCAGAAAAGTCAACCTTCTAGATCTTTTGCATGGCTTTCAAGCGTTTGGAAATGGGTACACGAGAAGCATTTAATTGCTCTGCCAATATTTAATGAGTTTGCATGGCGTCCTCATCCAATAACGCTTGCAACTTGGTATCTTCAAACTTTTTCGGTTTATTTTCACGTTCTTTGTCCCTGACATCGAAATCACCACTTCTGAATCCTTTAAACCACCGTTCACAAGTATCGGCAGATAGAGTATGTACACCGCATGTTTCCACAAGAATTCGATGTGCCTCCGCTGCTTTTTTTCTTCTGATTGAATATGAAAATCAGCACGTGCTGCAAATGCTCTTTATTTTACTCAAAATTCGATATGTTTACCACTGAAAAAAAATAAATAAATAAAATGCTACTAACTTCTAAACGTTTAAATAAATATGGCGTTTTGAAGCTTGCTGTCACAACTACAAATTGATATATTGCTTATGACACCAGCATCTATAGGCTTAGTGCGCCATCTACTGGAAAAAAAATCCACATTTTAAAGTTACAGATCTGGTAAAAACAAATTATAAAAGGTTGAATATGTCAACAATCGAGAAAACATGTGAGTTCAATTCATAATGTCATTTACTCTACTCTGAAAAGCTTATGTTTTACTTTAAAACTTTTAGTATGAGAATAATAACACTAGAATTCAAATGATTCCTTCATAAAACTCTCTTTAGGTAACTACGTGTATCTCAATCTCGTTGTACTCGGGGTTTTTATTCTCTTTTTCTTATACTTTTCAATCCTCAACGGCAAACAAAGATTAATTAGCAGCCGTAGTGGCGGTAGAAGACAAGGCGTAACAGAAACTGAAAGTTCTGTTAACCAGAGAATTGGGCTTCACATCTGATTCACAAATATTTACTTTATGCAGAATTCTCCAAACGTAATTATTGTGGTTAAAAATTGACTGTGAGACATTTTAATTGATTAAGGTTTTTAATAAATATCGATTTGGAATTTTTATTGGGTCAAATTTTCTCTTTTAATTTCTTTTTTCATATATTTTGAAGAAATATGTGTTTTTAATAATTTATAATAATGTTATATCCTCTTGGTTTTCTATATAAAAATTATTGTTTTAAAATATTTATTCTTTTGTGAATCACACACACACACATTCACGTTACAATTTTCACTTAGATTCTTTTTAAAGATTTATTCACAAGCACTCTATTTCATGAAAGATTTTTTGGTTTTCAACATAGCTTATTTCATTAGAGGTAAAAATTAAATCAAATCGAATAAATTATGTCATTTTTTAAATAATTAGTTAGATTATGATTTTGCTTACTGTGACATAATGTATCATTTTATTTGCTGACATTGTGTATTATTTATTATTTGTAATCAATATTTTGAATTTAAGGATATTTAACATAATATTATGCACATTTAATGTCTAAAAACGTTTTTTAATGTTTCGATCATCCACAATGCTTTTGTCTTCAAAGAGGACTCTATTGATAGTTAGCCTTTGTGACATCAAAAGAGGGAACCTGAAAGGCTCTTAAGTTCTCACTTTTTCAAAGGTTGGAGCACAACATCAATCTCCCCTTTTTTTTTTTCAAAAGTGATTGTATTTGAACTTGTGATTTTCACATTGAAGACCATTATCTTACAATTAGTATACTTGGCTAAAAAATGTGGACTCTCTCTTGAATATAATTCAATAGTTAAGTTAAAAACAGTCATATACATGCAGATTGTCTCACTACTTTTATTAACTCGGGATTAAAAATTTATTTAATTAAGACATTTGTTAAATAATAGCAGATATCAGGGACCGTTGTTGTTGCTTCCCTGTACCTAGCCCTGAGTTTGGTTCTTCCAGTTAGACAGAGGCAGCAAGCTGGGGTCTTCGTGATTTTGAAGCAGGGACCAAGCATAAGACCCCCAATACTTGACCTGAAAACCCCATAAAGGTATCATTTTACTTGGAGGACATTGCGGCCACGCCCAGTTTTAACGTAATTCAGCCGCCATTAGTGAACACCACGGATCTTCGGTTAATCTGGGATTCGAACTCACTACCTTCCGATAGTGAGAACGACGCTCTAACCAAGCAAGCCATCGTCACCTTTATCAGGGACCGTGGTAGTCTAGTAGTTAGAGCATCTCCCTTCCGTCCGGAAAGGCAGGGTTTGAATCCCAATGCCGCCGAAGACCCACCGAGTACTAGCGATATACATGCACGGTAAATCTGTAGAATTGAAAGTCCTGTGATCGGTCGTTGAGTAATTACCATGGATGTAATGGTCTGGAGAAAATTTCCTCCTCCTTAAAATCAATGTCAAAATTGAGGGAAAGGATTCTCTGGTGATGACATCTATCTGAGGAGTTTAGAGCAAAGTCGTTCCTACACCTCTGTGCTACTCTGGTTAAAGCGAAAGTCTATTGACTTAATTCGCATATCTAACGGCATAGCAAGCTTGGCTTGCCCAAGTGTTGTAAATAACAGCATAATAGATATCGTGCATATATTTTCTATCATAAATTAACATACAGCAAATTGTGGTAGGTATTTCTAAAAATAATGCTTTTGGATAGAACAGTAATATAGAATAAATCAATGTTTTTATATGAAGATTTAAATATTTATACTGTATAAAATTTCATACGATTATTTTTTAGCGCTTACGATTTATTAAATCAGGGATAAGAGAAATAGGTTTAATTAATGTTTTAAACGGAACCGATTCCCTCTAGTATTCTTTAAACTGAATCTGGACTATGAAATACCTTTAACTGCTAACTTTGATTATAATTGATTCGATTTTTACTATCATAAAAATACACTGCTGGTCACCGTAAATGCAGGACCCTAAAGGGAGCATGCAAATAACGTGAAATTCGCATAATGCATTAGCGGAGATGAGATATGCAAATCGCCATTTTAAAACGTTATTTAAGGCTTGAAGATTAAAAAAAAACTATGCCTTGTAGAAAATAGCGATTATTGTTTGATCAAGTATCCGAGTTCGACAAAGAAAGAATAGTGGCCCACCGATATTTTGGATTATCCTTCAAGGAAATAGGTTCGTCGTGTTGGACGAATTTAAACAGTTGTAATGCGGATATGTGATCGTTGGATGCAGGTGGATTCGACGAACCGACGTGTTCAGTCACATCCACTTCAGTGAATCACTTCATGTGATGACAAGCAAATTGTGCACATGGCATCTCTCATCCACATCACGAACCATAGAACAGCACATTCAATCTGTAACGCATCATCCAGTGTCTGCGCTTACCATTCAGTCCCGTTTACAGTGTTCTGTCCGCAAGACGTCCATTACTTCGTTTACTCTTGACACAGAATTAAAGACGTCTCCGCCACAAATGGTGCAATGAAAGAAAGATGTGGACGGCAGAATGGAATGAAATTGTTTTTACTGACGTGTCACGCTTCTGTTTGCAACACCACAGTGGTCACATTCTAGTCTGGAAACACATGGAGAGAGGATGCTGAACAGCTGTGTTATGCATATCTATATTGATCCTGCACCGGGTATTATGGTATGGGGGGTATTAGATATCAATCTCGCTCTCTTTTAATACGCATTGCCTGTACTTTGAACAGCCAGCGCTACATATCCGAGGTGTTGGAACCAGTTGTCCTTCCTTACCTTCAGTGCTTGTCCACAGCCATATTTCAACAGGATAATGCGCGATGACACGTGACACGCATTGACCAAGGGTTCTTCATCAATCGCCAGATTCAATTGCTTCTCTGGCCGATTACCTCTCCGGATCTTTCGCCGATAGAAAACATGTTGTCCCTGGTTTCTCAATGAATGACCCAGATTATATCCCTAGCAGTAACACCAGATCAACTTTGGCAACGTGTTAAAGCTGCTTGATCTGCCGTACCCCATGAACACATCCAAAGTATTTTTAAATCAATGCTGAAGCATGTGGCAGCGGTAATCTCCAACAATGACGGCTACTCTGTCTACTGATTTTGGCAAAAACCACACTTCCCTGAAGTCTATAAGTTTAATCATTTGATACTTAGTCTCAATATGCTATCGACAAAATAAATTTTGATATGATACTCTTGTTGCAATTCAAATTGGTGTTGAAATTCAGATGGCCAGCACTGTAGTTAATGTAAGAATAATCATATATATTATGTGAGAATAGAAAAACAGAAAACAACTTCCCGGTAAAGAAGCTGGAATAGTTTATTTTACTAGGATTTATGTAAGTTTATATTTGATAGAATAATATCCTTTTGCAAACTTTTAGGAGCAAGTACAAAAGAATTTTTTAAATAAATTTATATGCAGCATTTAATTTTTTTTTTCTTTTTAAACAGAAATTTAGTTTAGTGAAATCTAAAAAAAAAATTTTTTTTTGTTTTGTTTTTAACGTTCGGCCAACCTTTTAAAATATGTTCTGAGACAATTTTGAGTTGAATAGGGAAAGACTTGCTTTGATATTAATAACAAATATATGATACTAATAACTGCTTTTCCATTAAAAAATCATAAGGTTCTTCGCACGGTCGTAAAAATGTATCAGCTCACTCAGGGATAGGTACAGGGAAGCATTGTGGCGCTACCGCACTGTATCAACTAAAAAGAGTTTATAAAGATTCTTTCAAGTTTATAAAGATTATAAGGCTATAAGAGCGTATTCGCATTTGTTGTAGATAGATCTTCGAGAGATATTTGTCTAAGGGTTTAAAAAACAAAAGATATTTATCTAAGGGTTAAAAAAATAGCTGCTTCAAGAGGCTTATGATTAGTTAATAGATTTACCAAACACAATATTTTTCACAGCCAAACACTTGCTAAAATTTCTCCAACCATTTGCGAATAATTCGTATGTTTATCGGTCAAAGCTTTTGATACATAAGCTACTCATAAGTCGCTTTGCTTCTAAGCAAATTTTGCTTGCATCGTTGTTAAAAATTTTGATTGATCAAAATACTGTAGAACTAGAACTACATTAAAACTTCTTTCAGTACAGAAAAATAGTGATCATAGCATTTTAAGTTCACGTATTGTTCTTTTTGATAAATTCCTTAAAATAGTGTAATTAATTGAGAAACATTTAGGATGAATTTAGAAACGCAAGTTATTATTCCTAAAAATGTTTCTTATTTACATTTTGAGGGAGCTTCCTTTTTGTAATTTCTTTATTTTAATCTAGTTTCAGACTAAATTTTGAAAAGTGTTCACAAAATTTTTAGCATTTTCTCTCATTATATTCAATTTCATATCATGATCTGTTTTGTTTTTCCCCCAAAATCAAAATATATAACTATATAAATATTTATTACCTCTATAATATCTCAAATTAACATCTATGGAAAATTTCAGGTACTGAGCTGATATCTATAGTTGTTGCACAAAGCAATATCTGATAAAAGGACGTAAATTTAGAATTTGCTTCTTGTAATGGAATATGCCAAAATGCTTTGTTAGCTATAAATTACTAAAAACTTATGCTGCAGTTATTTTTGATACCATATCTACAAAAGTGGGTAAATAAAAATTCTGTTTTAAAATATTTATATTCATACACATGTTTATAAATTGAGGATAATGCCGAAACCAGCAATTAAAAGCGCAGAAACAAAATAAACATGATTTATTCGTAAAACCTATGCATCAGACTAATGAGAAAGAAAAAAATAGAGGGTGTATACCAGGCGTATAAGCGATGATTATGGCTCTTTAGAATACTCACACCAAATGCTGCCCTTACAACAATAGTACGTTATTGGTATGATAGTTAATACATCATATGTCTCCTACACTAGGAAATACAGTTGATACAACGTTGATCATCGTGAAGATCACATTTTCTAGCTGCATTTAGAGCAGAGAACTTCATTCGATAAGAAATTCTCTCCGAAGGTCGGTACAGATGTAAAAGGTAGTTAACGGGTTGCAATCCGTCGGCCAATCATGTCTCACACATCCTCTAAAAAATTACCCTCTGATGATAATGCTGGTCATTCCATATGGGTAATAACATCCGATTGAAGGCAATCATCATCGATGTTAGAAAGGTGAGGACGGGCACTGTCATCCATAAACACAATTTCAGTATCCACGGCCCTCTAAACAAAAGAACATGTTAATCCAATATAATGTAACAATAAATTTAATGGTTCCTGTTATGGTTCCTATTTGAACACATAAATCTGTTCTGAAACCTAGTATAATGCCTACCCAAATGAGCACCCTAACACTTCCGTAATTTTGGCGTTCAATAGTACTCCGTACCTGACGCGTTCACTATATGAACGTCCGACATGAATTGGACTCTAAGCTAGACCTCGATTGGTCGGGAAACAACGCAAGCCCACTGTGACGGTGTCCACATTGCAAGTTCTTTATTCCAGGCTAACCGCGGGTGGCAGTCAGTTGCTATGAGCGGAATAGAATTGATAGGCCGGTGAGTATATAGACCATACTATCCCAAACGTCTGTACACAGTTTGCTTCGAAATATCTTTACCTTGGCTGTTGATAACTGATGCGACAGTTTCTCTGATGTGCTCCATCTGTTTCTTTTGGCGGTTACTGCAAAACACCGGTCGTCATTCGGCGTTGTAATTCGGAAACAACAAGTACAGTAACGTTTACTTACATTTTCATCATCTTGGAATCGTTGACACAACCTAGAATTGACATTTTGGGTAATTCCGAGTTCTTCGACTATATTGCCATCTGTCCAAGCTCGAATTCCAGGTGGCCATATAAAACATCCACATGGATCCTCTTTGCCATATGAACAGTGAATATGTTTCCTTCTTTGCCACAGTTTCCTCTATAGCCTTTCTTAGGCTCTCGTTATTGTGGTGCACTCTCGACGTCATCAGGTGCTTTCCTGTAATTTGTATATAATACCTGACCATGTGTGTCATATTTCTACAAGTGACATTTTTACTTTCGCTTGCTTCTGGATTATTCTTAATTTATCGACATGTATGTAAATAAAAGTGATATAAGAAATGTAGTGTCTGTTCTGTAGAATGAAGCTCAACTCGAAAAAATACAAACATTTATTTAAAAATTAACATTAATAGCATTGTATATTAAGATTATAATTAATGGAAATTTAATTATGGCCCTACACGGCCAACAGAACAAACAGGCAAGGAGCGCCAGCTGAACCTCCTCGTTCGCTGGTCCCAGGCAATCTCTCTCCGCCGGAGCGGACTCCCTCCTCTCCTCTCTCCTAATGACTACAGCGCCATCATGTAAAGAGAATGAAAAGTATCCTAACACTACACCATTCTCGCAAGTTTTGGGTTTATGTTCCACATAAGCACATAACTGAATTAAATATGTTAGGATACACACATAAGAATAACACAGACTTAATAACATTTTTCAAACAATTAAAGAAATATAAAACATTAAATAAATATGAACTTAGAATTAGAAAAGAACTATAAGTATATAGAGAAAAAAATATTTGCAAATGAATTACTTAAAATTCACAAGTATGCATAGAATAATCAATATTAATAATATGTATATAAAAAGATATAAAACAAAATTATATATATATATATATATATATATATATATAATAAATCTATCCACTAAATATATATAAATTGAAATTATTGAAAATAAACAATATACCAGTAACATTAATGTAAACTAACAATATACCAATACAATTGACATAAAGAAACAATATACCAAATACAAATAAACCAAAATATTTCCACTGAAATGTATTTACATATAGAGAATCTTTACACTAAGCACTAAATTCAGTTTTTATCTGAAAAAGTCTAGATAAAGCATCTGCATGAGGCATCTTAGCTCCTGCACAGTGTTTTATAGTTATATTATATCTCTGAAGAACAAACACCCACCTCTGAAGACGAGGTGATTGAGGTGCACATTTGGTCAAGTATGGTAAGGGATTGTGGTCAGTATAAAACTCAATTTCTGAACCAAAAATTATTGATTCAAACCTTTTTAACGACCACACTATTGCATAAGCCTCACGTTCAATTGTAGACCAGGATTGTTGAGTTTTAGTCAATTTTTGACTAGCATATGAAATTGGATAAATCTTATCATTGGCACGCTTATCATAGGCAAGCACCAACTCCTAATTGAGAAGCATCAGAGTAAATTATGAAAGGCTTACCTAGTGATGGAGTGTGAAGTGAAGATGCCTTAACCAGGGCTTGTTTTAGAGACATAAACACTGTGTCGTACACTTCAGTCCAGGGAATATTGTCAGGCACGCGTTTCTTAGTAAGCTCAGTTAATGGATACACTAATTCAGAGTATTTAGGAATGTACTGACGATAAAAGTTACACAAACCTAACACACTTCGAAGATCTTTTTTGGTTGTTGGTCTTTTAAGTTGCTGTATAACTTGCACTTTTTCCTGATCAGGTTGATGTTCACCAGAGCCAATAATATGTCCTAAGAACTTGATACGAGGCTTGGCAAAATCACTCTTGTTTATATTGACAGTAAAGTTGAGCTTCTTTAATTTTCTTAAAATAATATTTCGATGCAACAAATGTTCTTCAAAATTATTTGAAAATATAGCTATATCGTCAATATAAGCACGTGAAAATTCCTTAAACGAAGATAACGCTTTATTCATCACCCTTTGAAATGTAGCGGCAGCATTTTTCAATCCGAACGGCATGACTTTGAAACGATATTGAGATCTATGGGTTTTGAATGAGGTGAAATCACGACTAGCTTCCTCTACTGGAATTGCCCAGTAACCCTTCAGTAGATCCAATGTGGAAATAATATTAGCTTTTCCAATACAATGAATAAATTGCATTGAATCTTCCATAGGAAAATCATCCGTTTTTGTCACAGCATTAAGAGATCTGTAGTCGATACACATCCTAATTCCTCCATCCTTTTTGTTTACACATACCACCGGATGTGCTATTTCAGCCAAGCTCTCTTCTATGAGATCTAATTCCATTAGTTCATCGATCTGGTCATCTATTTGGGATTTAAGAGCCTCTGGAATTCGGTAAACATAAAGTTTTTTACGTTCTTTCCCTTCTTACATTTCCAGTAAACAAAGTCTTATAATTACATAATAAATCCAAAATCTTTTCCCTATCGTCTTTAAGTAAATGCTGCATACATACATTTTTCAGAGGATCTTCGGTATGTAATTTACTAGTAAGTCTTGGAGAAGCATGAATTTCACCAAATGATTCGTCGTCTTCAAAGATAATTCCCACAGCATTGACTCTTGGAGAATATTTTCTGGTCTTGTTTACATGGCATTGTCTAATATTTCCATCTGGAAGTTTAACTTTACATAAGTTAGGTGGGCAGTGTTCAATTACCTCACCAGGACCTGTCCACCTGGCATACAATTTGTTAGAAGAGTCCGGAATCAATAAATAAATCTGATCACCCACCTTAAATTCCTTAGGAACAGTTCGGCGATTGAAGTGGTCGGTGTAGGCTTGTTGTTTTCCAGCAGCTATCAATGAGGCTTGTTCAACGTCTCTCAAATTTTACCTTCTGATCTTGTAAATAATCAACAACAGATTTACTCATATTTAATGGAATAGGGATTTCACCAGTCCAGCTTGATTTCAAAACACTTAAAGGTCCTCTTGCTTCTCTGCCGTACAAAAGCTTGAAGGGGGAAATGCCAGTAGTGCAATTAGGCACTTCTCTGTAAGCGAAGAGTACATAAGAAATATATTTATCCCAATTGCTGCGATCTGATCGTATGACATGATGAAGAGAGTTCTTCAGAACCTTATTATATCTTTCAATTAATCCATTGCTGGCAGCATACGCTAGTACTGAAAATCTGGGAGAACATCCTAAGCGATTAATAAATTCTTGCGTTAATTTAGAAGTAAAATTAGTCCCTTGATCACTGGCAATAATATTTGGAGTACGAGTCCTCATAAAAATTTCTAATAGCGCATCACAGGTTGCTTTTGCTGCTAGAGAACGTAAAGGAACAGCCTCTGGCCACCTCGAATGCTGATCCATCAGTACTAAAACATATTTGTGTTTACGTGCCGACGAAGGCTCAATCGGCCTGATAATATCCACGTTCACAGCTTCAAACGGCAGGTCTGGTCTAAGCACTGGAGAAATAGGAATTTTATCGGAAGACTTCTCAGGAGACAGTAATTGACATTCTTAACATGATTTGCAGAAATTTAAAATATCATTTGACATATTTGGCCAGTAAAAACAATATCTAATTCTCTCTTTTGTTTTCTTTAATCCCATGTGACTTCCAAAAACAGAGGTATGAGCCAAATCCATAACTTTCTGACGGCGACATTTCGGTAAAATTAACTGATTTACAGTTTCTCCACAAACTTTCTCTTTGTGGAATAAAATGCCATCTAATTCAAAATATTTGCCCTTGCTACGTGATAAAGAAGATCTCACTTCATCCAAAGAGGCGCATTCTTGTTGTTCTTTTTTAAATTGTAACGATCGACTCAATTTACAATTTGTTTCGGTTCCCAGCACTTGCACATCATCAGAAACACTCGGATTCGGGGCGTCATTTGAACGGAACATCTGACCCATATTTTCGGCGCGTGATGATTCAGCAGTCTCCTTATGATATTCAACTTCTTGCGAATCCAAAACAAAGTAGGTGGCAGACTCCTTGTTTTCTTCTAGAACTTCATTTTCCAATAAATAAAAAACTTTCGTTGGTATTATACATTGCCCTTGGATTTTATTTGTAACAACTGCAATATTTCAATGGGTTTCGAAAACATTTTATTATTTTCTATTTTAAACGCAACTTGAAAGCTCATTAATTCAGCTTCTATCCTTTTTCCAAAAGCACTGATTAAAACGACTCTTCCTTTTTCTGTTATTGAAATGAAGTCATTATTTATGACTGGAAGTTGGCATCCAGAGTCTACGAGAGCCTTTACCGGGGTATTATCCACGTAAATATCCACATATTGAAGAGGATTTATTTCAATTTCCGTTCTCTTTTCTTTTAATAATTGGGAGGGAATTTCTGCTGTTAGAACATCACTTTTCTTATTTGCTTTAAATTGTTTTGGACATGCTCTCGCAAAATGTGAATCTCCACAAATATAACATTCTTTAACAGTTCTCTTTTCAAAATTTTCTTCTTTCCGGAAATTTTTAAATTTTTGTTGTATAACATACGGAGGGATTTGTTTTGACTCTGCCGAATATTTTTGTTCTTCTTGTTCGTTATAATTATATCTCTTGAAATATTCTTTGCGAGGAAATTCTTTCGGTTTGACACTAGTATTCATTCTGACATTTTCTTAATCATCCAATTTACTTGTTATTTCTTCTGGAGTTTTAAAATTCGACCAAATATCAATAAAATGTTCTTTCTTTAATTTCTAAGGGAACTTTGCGTTTTATTTGATCGGTTATTATTAAATCACATAGTTCTTCAAATGTTCGTATCCCAAGTCCACTGATTCATTCGAAGAAATAATTTTTCAGTTCATAAGCAAAATCTCGCCAGTTTATTTCTGGTTTCTTATGGCGTTTCGTGAAGAACTGTCTAAATTTTTCTGGAGTTAGTTTATACCTTTTCAGAAGCAAACTCTTTACTTTGTCGTAATCCTCGGAGACTTCTTCTTCTTCTCTTGCTATAATTTGCACAACGTCATACGGCAATAATCCGATTAAATGCGCAACCCAAAGTTCTTTTTTGATTTCAATTCTCTTGACTTGTCTTTCGAAGAGGACAAGATATAAACTTATATCATTTGTTTTGGGATCAAACTTCTGTAAAATATTATTTAAATCTAATTTCGCCTTAAAATGAAAACCATTACCAGTATCTCGTAAGTTATCTTCTCCTGTTCGTTCCTTTCCCATTAAACTTAGTTTTTGAAGCTCGAACTCAATTTCTTGTTTTCGTTTTTCTATTTCCATATTCCATTTTCGTTCTTCTAATTCTTGCAATCTTTTTCGTTCTTCAATTTCTTGCAATCTTCTTCTTTCTTCGATTTCTTGCAATCTTCTTCGTTCTTCAATTTCATTTCTTTTTTGTTCTTCAATTTCTTCATTTCTTTTTCGTTCTTCAATCAACGAATTTAAGAATTCTTTAATGAAATCTTCGTCGTAATTCTCGCTTTCTGTTATCAATTTTTTCAGTTCATAAAGTTTTAAATTCGCAGCATTCTCAATGCCTAATTCTACCGCAATAGTACGTAAATCTTCTTTCTTTCCTTTTGCGAGAAAAGCCATCTCAATTTCTTGTGAAATACAAACAGTCAAATTAACAAATTCACAGTTCCGTTTCAGATTATGTCAGAAACGTCAGCTCGTAATCCTGTCGAGTGCGACAGTGTAGTGTCTGTTCTGTAGAATAAAGCTCTACTCGAACAAATACAAACATTTATTTAAAAATTAACATTAATCGCATTGTATATTAAGATTATAATTAATAGATATTTAATTATGGCCCTACACGGCCAACCGAACAAACAGCCAAGGAGCGCCATCTGAACCTTCTCGTTCGCTGGTCCCAGGCAATCTCTCTCCGCCGGAGCGGACTCCCACCTCTCCTCTCTCCTAATGACTACAGCGCCATCATATGAAGAGAATGAAAAGTATCCTAACACTACGTCAGTTTTCCTGACTTCATTTTCCATTTTCAATAACTTATATTTAATAACTCCATTAAATGAAAGAGAACTTTCCCAGCCAGCTCTATTTTACCTTAAGCATCATATTTCAGTTTTATATCATAAGAGAAATCTTTTAAATATCCTATTCCATTAAATTAAACAAAAAATTCTCTCACCTGATCAGGATTATAAAATAACTTTATAAAGTTGTTCTGATTTCATAAAATGTTCTCTTTTTGCTAATTTTAATTTAGTTAAAATATAACCAAAACAGAAACAACATTAGAAGTACATTCGATTATTTCGAAAGTTACATTAATTTTAATTCTTTAAAATGTATTTCACACAATAAATCACATAATTATAATTAGAAAGAATAGTATTAGAATTTTTAATAGTTGTTTCATTTAAATTTGAGCTGTACACAACTGCCTAAATTTATATAATTCTTTGAATTTATGATAAGTTAGTACATTAAATTCAGAATCATTATCGAGTTTTACACATAAATGTTTAAGATTATTTATTTTTAAAATTTCATACCATTCTTCCTTCTCCTTATAGCAAAAATTATTATTTCAAATCACACACACACACAAATTATTATGTATAACTATTATATTATACATAATAATAGTTTTCTTATTTATTTCACCTAAAATAATCATTATTTTTAAGCACTTTCAGTTTTTTTTACAGAATGTCCAAAATCTTGTTCGTTTTTACATAAAGCACTTATATTCTCTTTGAATCTACACATTTCTTGCAAAAGATTCCTTTTCTTAGTAATATTGAATATATTAAATATTAAGACAATTAAATTTTAAATTAAACTTACCACATCCGCATAATTTAGTTTCGTAGACTAACATATAAAACCAGATAGATCCTATTTTGGATGTTTAAATTGGACTAATTTTGGAAGCTAAGCTTGGTCCTATATTGGCCACCCCTATTGATCCAATGTAGGTTGCCAAGGTTGGGCCTATCTTGGCAACCCACATTGGTCCTATATAACGAAATATAGACCATCCAGGATTGGCCCGATTCTGGACCTAGACAAAATCACGATTAGCCACTATAGAGCCAAGCTATTTGCTACTTATTGCTCTGGTTTTCCAAACCTTACATTACGAAAACGAAAATCACCTGAATAATTTTGATTATTCTAGGGAAGTTTTCCTTGGATTTTGCATGTTGCCATGATATTTGTTTTGCTACTATTTTCTTAATTTTTATCATCGTCAAGAGTTCTAAGTTGATTTTCATCAACTTAATGGGTTTTATACATTTTAATACATATTTCTAAATTTCTTTCATGTAACAATACCTCTTTCAGTTGTTTATTCTTTATGACAAATGGAATTGTATTTTTAATAAAATTTTCCATTAGAACATCAGAACCACAAATTGCATTTAATTACTTTATAGTCAGAAGAAACAGTCAAAATTTTCTCCAGGTTCTTGCAATTGGTTGAAAAATAGATGACACTTTACTTACTTAATTGAAAATATAAAACAATATTAGAACTCTTTCCTCATCAATCAATTCGAAATTACTATAAATATCAATTGCACGTATGTTCTTGTTTTATCATGTTCATTTAAAATCATAAATTTTAAAGCTTTGTCCCCATTTTTTTTTAAAAAAAATTCTTTACTATATTTCGATCAAAACTTAACGAATGCGGGGTAATCGATTATTAGTTCTTTGTTCTAGATTCATTTTTCGATTATCGCAAAAAGTTTCACATTACAATTTCGTCTCCATGATTAAGGTATGTCATGTTTGATGGAAACTTAAGTATAACATTAAGGACATAACAGTAATTTATTAAGCATTCTAGACACAAACTGTAGTCCTACATTTCTAATTTAGTTAATGACATCAGAAAGCAAGAGATCTGAAGCATGGAGAAAGGAATATAAGAGGAGTAGTTCTAACTGCGAAATATTATGAGCGCCGGTGAAATAACTAGCAGACGATATCACGCTCACTCTGTCTTTCAAGAGAAACAGTACTTTCTTATTGAGGACACAGTATAGGCAAGCATTATTTTCATTTAAATTGCACACAACGAAATAAAAGGGATCCAAATTATTTACTATTTTTTTAAAATTATTTTTATTGATAGTTAAGTGCTTATTTTGTATTTTTGTTAATTATTAATATTATGTATTTCAATAAAGAAATTGTAGGCGTATTATTCACCTTATTAACTTTGAGATAAACACTTGAATATTGTGAATTAAATATCATATTATTATATTTATAATCATGAAAATTGTCGATTTTTCATTTCTTTATTGATATTCAGTGGCAAAGTCTCCTACCCATGTTATTCCCTGAGATTTTATTTATGCATGAAATACTCTGATATTTGGTTATAGTTTTTCCTTTTATAAGGAAGAATTATGCTTCTGTATATAAATTTATTTATATCTATATAGTAAAAGTATTTTTCCTTTGATGTATTTTTAGTCCAATATTAGGAAAAAAAAGTTTTTATTATCAAAAATTTGTAAATGAATTTTGTTGAATAATATTAAGTAAAAAAAAAATTGTAATATAAAATCAACTGTAAGAAAAGTAGAAACTAAACAAAAAAATATTTTTTTTTATCTAAAATTGAATTACAATAAATCTTGATTTATTATATTTAATAAGATTTATATAAGAAAAAAATATCTTCTCAAGAAGTATGGTATTTTAATATTAATATAACGGTATAAACTCAAAAATTTTAATTTTTTTATCTCAATTTTTTTTTAAACTTTTGTTTTAAAAAATGGGAATTTATTCACTAGCAAAATAATTAAATGTATTTCTAAACTTATAAAATTAATCTCCTTTAAATTTTTACAGATGAAATTTTTCTTTTATAATGATTATTCGATAAACATTCATTAAAATAATTTCTGTTTAAGCAATGAAATTTAAATAAGTACATTTTCTTTCAAATATTTCAATTCAACAACAGGCTTAATAGTAAAGAATAGGTTTTAGTGTAATGTTTTGGAAGACAGGGGGGATATGGCTCATACGTCAAGCTTTGACTAAAAGGGCGTCTCCACTTATGTTCCTTCCTCCATGATCTGAAGATTGTCTAATAATTATGGTTACAGTTATACAACAATTTGGTTAAAATTTAAAATTATATGTATGACGACAGTAGCGACCTCATTAAATTTCTCAGTTTCAGCACAGATTAAAATTTTCCAGATGTTATTCCTCCCTTGATCTGGCGGGAAATGTAATCTATCATTCGTATGTAAATAAACACAAAGGAGATATAGCTTAGTGCTCTTAGCTTATTTGATTTAAAATCAATGAAATAAAATTTGTTGAATAGTTTTTATCCTATAGGATAATCAGCTGCATATTAATATCCTTATCTGATGCTGTGTCATTAAATAACAAAATTCATTATCAAGTGATTAAAATGTAAAAATATAATGTGAATCTTTTTTTCATATATTGTTAACTTAAAAACTATTTGTGCTCATGAAGGAAAAGCATGATTAATTTCATTCAGATATATACCATTCATTCTGATGTTAATTTCAATGAAAATAAAACATGATTAAATATTTATTAAATTCGTGTTTCATTTTAAACTTTTTGTTCCTTCTTAAGTTAGGAGAAATATTTTATACAAATAATTAATGCAACATTTTACTCTCTGAATGAAACATACTATAAAGATTAATCCTTCAGTTTCGCACGGAATATTTTGAATGAATAATTACTTTTATAATATTATATATAACATTACAATATTTTATTACAAAAATCTTAGTAGATATTATGGGCTTATTTAAAAATTATAATTCATCTTATTTCCTTGCATTTTACTATTTTATTTTTGTTACCTTATTTGTATGATTAGAAAAATAGTTTAAATTTTTCTGATGTTCATTGATGGTTATCAGTTGATTGTGATATGTTACATAATTTATTGTAATTATTTTTAATATAATCACATTACCAAATTACTCTGAGTATTCTTTTTAATACCTGACTCTGGGATGAATATTTAATAGAAGCCTAGTATGTCAAGAATCATGTTGAATCTGAATTCAATAGAGGTTTGTTTTATAAATTCATAGGTACCAAAAAAAAAAAAAAAAAAAAAAACTTAAAATGTAAAAATAATGTTTTAGATTATTAAGGTCTGATTTTTTTTTTTTTTTTTTAACCAAACTACTCTTTTTTATAAATAAAACACTATCATAAAGAACTATTTAGAATGCACTGTAAGAAATATGCTAAATAAAGTCCATACTTAAAAACAACTTTTACTTGCATTTAGTTTTATTGATTGTACTTCATCATAAAATGATATAAAATTCAAACTATTTCTTGCTTAAAATTTTTGAAGCCTGATGTTTGGAAATCTATAATGTTCAGCTTCATAGCAAAGTAATTTGATTTCTTTTTAATTACATTATTTATCATCAGTAGGAATGTATATTTTTTCCATTTTCTTAGCTAAGCAAGCAAAGCTTTTTTTAGTTTAGGATGTATTGCTTCTCTACATTATTTTTAAGAGGGAGGTTACTGGTTCTTTTCACTGGTACTGTTTCCTTTATACAGATTTTTTTTTTCTTAGTTTTTAAAATTGTGAAGAGGCTGTCCCTTAGAATTCCACATTTTTTAAAAAAATTATCTTAAATGATTTTTTTTTTTAATCTATTTTCAGAATTTCCTTTTTTAGTTCAACTGATTTCTTAGCTGAAAGTTCGTTTCTTCACAACTACAACAAATCCTTAATGGCTCAATGTCTTTTTACAAATGAAACTTTACAAGCTGAGTTGCACAAATGAAACCTGCTAAAGAACAAGAGAGCACAAAATTTTAAAGAGTGTTTCCTCTTTCTATGTTTATCTAATGAAAGAAAATTTTTTTCCCTTTCTGTTCTTACAAATAGGAAACAGAAATTGAATTTGGCATCATAGTCCTTTGCCACCCAATTTGTCTAGTGGTCAGCGTGTCTGACTGTGGATAGGGAAGTCCTGGGTTCGAATCCTTATTCAGGCATGAATGTACTTTCTTTCTCTATGTACCATCCCTTAATCCTTTCCTTGTATAAATGTGTTGTGAATGGTTGCCTATCTTATAAATGGGTACCTATGGCATGTGTGTACTGAGGAAGTCAGACTCCACACCTAAATATGGTTCAGTTGGAAAAGTAGAGCAGTGCACCCCATTTTTGCCAGCCTAGCTGTCACACAACAACAACATCATAGTCTTTCTCATGTTTAATATTCATGTGTCTTCCACTATTGTAATCACAATGTCTGGAATGCTTGCAGATATGCTTTCAGTGTTCAAGAAGGAATCAAGTTCTTGGGAGTCATGTAGAAGGGAATAAAAATTAAAAAAAATACTAGATCTAAAAAAAAATAGAGAAGAAAATTGTTTGTTAGAATCAAAAGTTCACCAAAAAAATATTTTTCAAAATTTTAGTTCTGTAATTGGAGTTAAAATTATCATTGTGTCTATGGTATATGGATAGGGACTAGCCTCAAGTTCATAAAAACAGGAATGTTTGTAAATTAGAGGTTCATAGAAAAAAGTGTCTACTATATATATATTTTTATTTATATTTTAAGTATTAGCTGTTTAAAATGGTCTTTATTGTTTTAATTCAAAATCTAACGATGAGTTACATATTAACTGCATTAAATACTTTGAATAACCAAATGTGCTTATAGCTATTGCTAGGATTATTTTTAGTGGGCACTTTATTCATGTACTTATGAATTATTTTTGGGGATACATAGACTATTATTATTATTTGTAATGAATCTTTTATAAAAAACTGACTTGTATCTCATTTTTTTTCATAACTATTGTGAAGTAGCACTAAATGGTAAAATCCATTGAAGAATAATTGTATGGTATTATTATTTTTAAAAATAAAGATTGGGAAATGACAAAAAAAATAATTTGGAATTCTAATACTTTTTTTTTAATATTCTAAACTAGTGCTTTTTGTAATTGATCTTAAATAATAATATATAATTTTTATCTTCAGTTGAACTTAACTAACTAGGAACAGGTGAATAACTAATATTTTGCCCTTCTGTTCAACAGTTCATTAGTTAAAATCTATTCTTAGATTTGGATGTCTATCATATTTTAGAAGCCACTTTAAATTATAGACTCTAGTCAAATTAGACATTGTGTGCAAAACTAAACCAATCTAACAGTTAACTATCAAAAACTTCCTCTAATTTGCTGAATTTTGTCTTTTATGATATTTTTAATTGATTATATTAATTTTAATATTTAATTGGTAAGTATAAATGAAAATTATAAGGAATCAATTGCATATTAAACCATAAGAAACAAATTTCAATTAATGTTGGAATTTAAGTATTAAAGTTTTTTTTTTTTTTTTTTAATATTTCTTTAAAGTATTAACTTTTTTTCAGCTTCATATATTGATTATTTAATAGCTTATATCATAATTTTTTAGTGAAAAAGAATTTTGTGTTTTATTGTTTTGACTATAAGCTTCGTTATATATTTGAATTAAGATAATTTTAAATGCCGTGTAATTAAAATGAAACTTTTTCTAGTGTTTTCCTTGCTTTCTACGCAAAACACTTTTATTTTCCAAGATTCTCATGACATTTCATTTGATTATTGTCCGTCATCCAGATATTGAAATAGGATATTTTATTGCATAGATTCTGTTAAAAAAAACTTGTAATTTCATTGTACACAAGTCATCTTTACAATTATCATTATATAACTCAATGAATGCATTTAAATTTGAAATTTTTTGTATTAAATTATATGTTTTTAATTATTAATAATCTGAAAGAAACTGAAGTGCACCTTATTTGAAAACATTTTTAAAATTCATTTAAGCTCACAATTGATTTGAAAGGCAAAAAGTGTGTGTCATGTTTTAGCTGTAAATTATGTTAGAATAAGTATATATAAAATAGTTTTTCATTTAAGGAAATTTATTAAATTTTGTATTTTTCTATAAATTAGAAATTTTTTTTTATTTTTAAACTTTTGTACTTGTAAAAATAAATTAATTTTATATATAATAAATATTTATGTAACAGTATTAGATTTATTTTAATGTATTTTCTGGAATCTGCTTTAATACAAATTGATGCAAAAATCTTTTTTTAAATGCTTAGCTAATTAATTCTCTTATTTAATTTTATTAGTAGCGATTTTTATTTCATTTAAAAAGAATTATCCATTTTATTGTATTAAGATTTCAAATATTACCTTTGGTATTTTTATTCCCTGTAAACCCTTTTTTTGTTCTCTTTTTTACAGAAATAGTTAGCTTTTAAAATAGTAAAATTGAATTATTTTTTAATGAATAATCATTGTTGAAAATTATTGTCTCTTAAATAGTAAGCTACAAATATATATTGCTCTATTGAATTAGCAATATTTAAAAAATACTTATATTCTTGAGAAATGAAGGTTTCACTAGTCAAATTGATTAACTTCACTTTCTAAATTCTGTTAAGATTTAATATCAAAGCTTGTTTAATATATAACTTATATATTCTAAACAAATTTCTCTTTTCTAATAAATATTAAGACTACTAAAAATATTTGTAAATAATAGAAACAAAATTTATTTTAAAAAGCAATATATAATAATTTATCATTTTTCTCAACTTTTTGTTTTATGGAGTTAATTGATTTGGCAGTAGAAGCATCCAAATGAATTAGAGTTTAACTTATCTTCCTGTGTTCTAAACCTGTTTGATATTGCAATATTTGAATATTAAATGCCATAAAATGATTTTATCTATTTCAGAAATGAAAACATGACTGATAATATATCTCAACAAGTGTTTCTTCTACCTGGTAATGTTCTTCAGCTTTTTTATGGCTTAGGATTTTCTTTAATGGTTCTGATATTTCATACATCTAGATTTTTTTACTATTTTTTTAGAACATTGTTAATTTTAAGCTGCTTTTCCAAATTTTTAAAGATTGTTTAATGTAAATTGAGATAATTTTTCTGTATGTAGCTGACATCTTCTATTACAAAGGTGAAATATTTCAATTATATTATGATAAAAGTTACACAAGGTATGCAATGAAACATGAATATTAATTGCTCTAAAAGTATAAAAAATTTTGAAGTCTTTTAAGGGTAAGAATCTTTTTTATAATGACTAAAATATTTTAATATTTTTTACATTTAAAATTTTTGATTTCATATGGATAAATTTAAATGCTTTTTATGAACTAATGATTCAATGTGAATCAAATGAGGTTACAATTTTCTGCACAGATTTTTCAATTTAATAATATTCTATAAAATAAAAAAAGTTCCTAATCATTGACACTTGGATCAATAATTAACTTGAACATTTTTAAACATCTGTTCATAGTAAGGAGATGGTAATTTGTGTTAGAAACAATCAAAATGAAAGAAATTGTTTTTATCAAAAACTTGAAAGCTATTTAAAAAATATATTGGAAAACTCAATGGAAATGCAAAATTCTCTTACTAAGAACTAGAAAAATAAACATTTATTCACTCATGGACTATTCTTTTTATCTCTTGCTTGGAAAACAGTGCAAAAGTTGATGTTTGTAAGAGTTCTAATTTCCTTAAAACTTTTGATTATGAAATTTGTTTTGGAAAAGTGATACTCAAACATTAATTATTTACAACATAAACTATGATCTCACTAAATAATTTTTAAAGTGCCAAGAGTATATGTTATCATTTAATATATGCTGAATAAAAATATGTTATCATATTTATTTATTTATATTTTTTTTCCAAAAAAGGAAAATCTGCATTGTTATCTCACTAATTTAAGTTACACTTAGTGCAATATCATGCATTCAAACTTTCAATTGCACTTAATGTCAAACTTTGAATATTACAATCTTATATTATTGTTAATTTCAAATATTACATTATATTTATTTGCTACAGACATACTACTTGTCTAAAGACTTTAATTTTACAAAATTTATACTTTACAAAACAAATTTAAAAAACTAAAAAATCAGTATTATTCATATTCAATCGATTAAGTAAACACAATTATTTTTTTTTAATTAATCTAAAGTAGAATATCAACACTTTAAAATTATGTAGTGTATAATAATAATCAAATGTGGTGTAAATCTAAATCAATAACATAAATAGCATCCATTTTTATAAAAATTTGGGTTTCTAATTAACTTTGCAGTGGTGTCCACTTTAAAAAACATCCAATGCAACACAATTTAATACTGGAGAAGAATTGAGTAATAAAGCTAAATCAATAACATAAATAATATCCATTTTTATGAAAACTTGGATTTCCAATTAATTGGGCAGTGTCACTTACCTTAAAACACTTTTGATGGAAAATAAGCCATCTCAGGAGAAAAAAATAAGCAGTAAAGCTAAATCAATATTGTAAATAGCATTCATTTTTATGAAAACTTACTTTTTAATTAACCAGACATTACCACACATATTATTCTAGGTTTAATTGATTTACCAGTACAATTCAACAAGAAACTTATGTATATCTCAAATATTCCCACATTATACTTAATAAATTATATAATATAATATGTAAAATAGCAAGTTAAATTGAATAATGACTAAAATTTTCTTTCTCCAAATTTAAAAAATTCAGTTATGAAAATAACTTAAAAATATAAATTTTTTCAAAAATGACCTTTCAAAATATGAATTACAAATTTAACAACTTTATAAAATTATAATACCCAAATAAAACATCTAATTAGCCATTAATTTGTAAAAAAATTATCAAAATACAAGCATTCAAACATAAATTAAGAAAAATATAACAGTTCATAAGCTCCAAAGAGTGCTAAAATTTTAGAAAAACTACCAAAAAAAAAAAAAAAAAAAAAAATTGCATTCATTAGAATATGTTATAGATGGCCAATCAAATCCATTTTAGCACAGTAATCTTCAAGTTTGTCACATTTGACACCCATATTAGCTTGTAAGATTTTGCCCATTAATTTCATTACATAAATTACTGTACTATTTCTAAGTAATTTTCCATAAGATTTTTGTAGGTGTAAGATATGTTTTATTTTTAAATTATTTCAAATTATAGATAATAAACGATATTATAATTGTTTGCAGATATTTCTATAAATAAATAAAATGATATATATTTTGTTATATTTCTTGGTTGGTAAGACAATAATATATATATATATATATATATATATGATAATTTGTAATAAAAATAAGTTTTTTAGTAAAAAATTGAGAAAACATTCAAAGTTAAAAAAGAAATGCTGTAGTAAAGTCATATTCATTATAAATTTTAATAATTGCTTAAAATTATTACTAAAAAAAGTTTATTTTACTCAACAAATTATTTAAAAATGTGTCATAAATGAAATATATATTTAAAGTTCTGATCATTTATGGTCAAAACTTAATATGATTCAAAGAAAGATTTGTATCATGGTCAGGTTACCATGATACTAATTCTTCTTTCTTAAGAAATATTTAATAAAAATTTATCTTTATATATTTCTTATCATGAAAAATATCAACATTATATTAATTATCACAATAAAAATCATAAAATTTTTCTTTTCGTTGTTTATTTTGTTAATTTTTAATAAAACATTTTCGAATATTTTCTCATTGCAATTTGATTCACATTTTACATCTTTTACTTATAGATATAGTTTACAAATTAAAAAAAAATGCCAGACTAGACTTAATGAAAGTTATTAATTATCAATTCACAAAATCTATGTCTTTGCATATGTGTGTATTAATTTGTATATGTAATAATTATATATTTTTTTAGAGTCAGGTGTTCAGAAGTATGCAGTTATACATTTGAAGCATCCCAGAACAAGTGATCTATTTTTAATTTTCCATTGAATGATATTATATTTAATGAATGAAAACTTTAGATTGCTTGCTGCTTTGTAATTATAATAATAATTATACATTATATTAAAATATCAATTATACATTTAATATAAGTTAAAAACTTTCAACTTTATTCAACCATTATCCAAGTAAATTTATACAAACTTATGCAAATAAGAAGAAAAAAGGCAAAAATATTTTTTTTATATTCTTTTATGTTTGCATTGCTTATTTATATTTGAATAAGTTTACATAAATTTTTTCATTATAGAAAAGTAAAACTTGCTTTCCTATATGAAAACATGTAGAACTTTCTTATGTCTGTTAAAAATTTAATTGCAGCATTTTTCTTAATGTATCTTTTGTATGAAAGTAAGTAAATGAATAATTGAAAGTAATTTTTTAACTTGTAATGCAAGTCAAATATCATTAGGCTAAAAATTTTTTCTTCTTGCTATCAAATAAAAGGGAACACAATAGAATTCTTTGAAAGTTAATCTGAAAATTTTTTCAGAAAATATTGGATATACTTTTAAACCAATAGCTTATATGAGGGGTGGTCAACACGTAGCTCGCAAGTCACATGCAGTCTTTGAAGGATAATTTGTGGCTCTCGATAATATACCAGAGTTCTCTTTTCATTCTTTTGTTATTATATTATAAAATATTATTATCTTTCCATATGTGTTTCAAAATGTCTTTTAAACTACCGAAAACAATTATCAAAGACTAAGTGCAACATAACAAATTTCATTTCTGTCCAAGATAAGAATAATATGACTCAATTGAAAACAAGGCGAGCAAGCATAAACAGTGGCGTATTCGACCGATTACTAACCTATTTTGAATTTGTAAACTTTCACTGCAACAGAGATATGACATTGTGCTCTGGGGAAAACAAATTGTATTACTTTTGTTACGAATATAACTTTTAATCAACAATTTTTTGTATGTTAACTATACTTTGTTTCGTAGTATGTAAAACGTGTTATAATTGTTTTAATAACTCAAGTATTATAAAGTTAGCAACTTATGTCAACATTATGAAACTAATCATCCTCAGTTTTCTAATCAGTATCCACCAAATTACAAATTAAGATAAGATAAATTTGCTTGCTTAAAATCAAATTTAAATAAACAACAGTTAGTTTTGATGACCCTTAGCAATCAAGCTAATAATGTGGCTATATCCAGTTTTGTTATTGCTTGGAATATTACTAGTGTAAAATGCCAGTAGGGAGAAGGAGAGTTCATTAAAAAAAACTTAAGGTTCTTAAGATTATTTTAAGATGTACTTAACGTTTTAGATCCAAATAATGCATCATTGTATAAAACTTTTATGCAAATTCTTATCTTGAGACACTCAACTGAAGGACGCATAACTTGTAATTAATACATCTCTTGAATATAATTTATAATTTAAAATGATTTGAAGAATGGCATTACATTCAGCTTAGCCCTTGACAAATCAACAGATATCACAGATCTTCCGCAATTGGCAGTATTCATACATTTTGTTTCACCCAACTTTGTTGTTAAAGGAAAAATATTAAATTTAGTAGCATTTTAAAAGTCAAATGGTGGTGTTGATATTAAAAATGCATTAGATTCCATAATGAAAACTTTTGATATGCCTTTTGATAAACTTGTAAGCATTTTAACTGATGAATCTTTGACAATGGTGAGAAAAAAAATCGTTCTTATTGAGCTTTTAAGAGTTGATTCTCAAATTCCACACTTCTTATTGATTCACTGCACAATTCACCTAGAATATCTTGAGAATCAATGAATCCTGAATTAAAAAAGGCTGCTTGAATTATTTCAATATTTGGAACAACATACTTACGTAATTCCTTTTATTCCACTTTAAAATTTGTAGAATCCAAACACCGATCACTGTTAAGTAACCAGCATCTCTAAGAATTACTGAAAGTACTGTCATCAATTATTCACCAAATTTCAAAATTGAAAAATGGCTTGGTCAAGCAACTTTGCCACTACTGGTTTATATGCTCTCAAATAAATAAACTGATAAAATACTTAATTTTGTATGTTTCCTTTTTTTCTACACTGTGTTGAAATAAGTATTTTATTTAATAAACAGTTTTTTTCCTTTATAAATAAACAATTAAAAAAATTGTGTTAATTGAGTATGATTTATTTGAATTGTTTAATACAAATATAAGTTTTAATCCTTTTTTTTTTTTTTTTTTTTTTTTGAATGAATTGATATAATGAATATTTTTCAGCTGCATAGAATTTTATTTGAATGTTCCCAGTGTATTTAAAATTTAAAAATAATTTATGACATTCTATATATTAAGTTTCATTTGTAATAAAACTTTTTTTTTTATTTTGTTAAGTATAAAACAATTAGTTGATTCTAAAGCATAACAATTCATATAAAACAGTTAACTATTTTCTAATAATAATTATATTTTGAATCCAAACATGCAAAAATTAACTTATTTTTTTTCATTGAGTAATCAAATTATGTGCATATACTAGATTATTAGATACTTATTTCTATTATTCAAATTAAAAAGAAATATATTTATTACAGCTTGAGATTTAACTGATTCTTTTCAAATTAATCTTTGAAGGAAAGAATAGTTAAAGTACAAAGGATTACATATACATATAAATGCATATTAACATATACGTCCTTGTGTATTTTTGCATACATACAAAAACATAATATAAAAAGAATTTTTTATAAGATCTGATGTTGTTGTTCTCATGTGCCAACTAGGCTGGCAAATTGGGGTGCACTGCTCCACTTTTCCAACTTAACCATATTTGGTTATAAGATCTGATATTGAAATGGATAAAAATATATTCATTATGTGTGTGTGTTTGGTAAGAAATAAGTTGTAATTAGTGTAAATTAAAACCACTAGCATTTTCTATGTTTATTTTTAATTGCTCTGTTAAATACAAACTAAATAATTAAAATTTACTTAATGTATAATTAATTAAGAAATTTGTTAAGTTTTTTTATTTTAGTTATTCTATTCCTTTAATGGTAAACTTTAGGTCTATAAATTTTTATAACAATTTTTTTTAAAAATTGTGTTTGTATTTTTTCAAGTATTTCTGTATACTGCTGAAAAAGAACCAATATTACAGTGATATTATTTTTGAAAGAAGTAAAAAAGAATTTGAAAATCAAAAACTGAACTCTTGAAAATTAAGAGTAATATTAATTTGAGTATTTATAATTTTATTATTTTTAAATGTATTTTTACATTATAGTTTTTCTTTTTGTTATCTCTAAAACATTGATTTAAGGATAATAAGTAAAGATAATTTACATCAATTTTTAACTTAAATTTTGAAAAGAATAAAAAACACTTTAAAATTTGTCTTTTAGTTAAATTTGTATATTTCTTAAATTTCATCTTTGAAGTATAATGATATGAGCAAAATATTCCTGATATATATATGCATTATATTACAGTGTAATTTCAAGGATTATTGTTTTATATATGTATTATATTATTGTTTCATTATTATTAAAATATATTTTTTATAAATATTTACTACATTTATTTTGTTATATTATATTATTCCAATTTTTGAAATTAAATTTTGAAAATATTTTTCAAAGCATTCTAATTAATAAAAAGATAAATATTTTAAAAAATAAATTAAAATTTATCATTTTTTCAACAACATTGCTTTTGCATTTGTATTAAAAAGTATAAAATGAAGTAAAGTATAAATGAATTAACAACTTAAATATTCACTGAAATTTAAAACTATTAATTAACATATAATTTTGTGGTTAATTGACTAAAAAATTTGACTTGTTAATATTACTCTCAGATAATTAAAATTTTTTGAGTTGAAGATGTGAAAAAGCAAAAGTTCTTCAACTTCAAAATTAGTTACAAAAGTTTCCAGCACTTTGTATCTTTTGCCAGAAGTACAATTATAAAATAGAACTGTGTTCTATAAAATTATTTCTTTCTTAAATGTCATTTATTCTTTAATTTTATGCATTAAAGTTTAATCACAGTAATCATATTATTTGACAAATATTTTTAGAAAATGACCATTTAAATGCTTCAATTTGATTATCAATTAAATTCCACACAACTTTCATGTTGTGTTCACCCATCTAAGCTTTATTTAATATTTAGAGTTCTATCCTTTTTTAAATTTGATTTCTAACCTTAATTTAGTTATTAAGAATAGTTTTTAATAGATGTTATATAAATTTGAACTTCTATCTTTCAACCCTTAATACTGAAATGCATATTATTTATTTAATGCCAAGTTAATTGAAACTGTTATTAATTAAATTTTTTATTATTTGTACTTTCCTTGCTAATCTTTTATTTGTGTCATCAAATGAATTTGTATTAAAAGGGAATTTTGCTTTATTTCAATGTAAATATTTTACTGTTAATTACTGTTTTAAATAAATTGTCTATTGATATTATTTAAGCAGATTCTCCAGCTTTATGTGCTATAGATTCAAATTACAAGTTGTATGAAGTAGTTCATTATGCAGATGAATTCTCTTCATGGTTCATTGCAAATTCAGTCTCTGAAGGTTTGCCTATTAATATTTTATATTTACTCATAGTTTCAATATTTTATTAAATATTTTTGATAAATTTAAATAATAAACTATATTTTACTTCTTTTATTAAAGTAGTCTTTACATTATTTTACAGTGTATAAAATTTTTTCCTTTTAAATATTTCTTTCCCTGCTCAAAATAGTTATATGCTATTAGTATATTACTTCTTGTTAAACTCACATAAAACATAAATCAAATCACAGTGAACTAAATAATGAATCATTTTGCTGTCTGTATATGATTACTTTTGAGGAAAAATCATTTATTATTAAGATTTGTTTACTATAAGAGAAATATTATTTGAAAGTCAGAAAAATTTGAACTTATCTATCTAAATGACAATAGTATTTTGTACTTTACAATTGAAATGATTGTAATATTAAAACATTTTGAATACTTCAAATTTAAAAAAAAACTGTACTTTTTTATTTTTGTATAAAGAAATACATTTATTTCAGCTATTTATGTCATTCTTGGAAGATCAATTTTATGATTTTAGTCTTAAGATTGAACACTAAAATTATTTTAAATCTAGAATTATGAGAATAAATAAATAGTGTTATTGCCTATTTATTTTATTGCTTGCATATAATTATTTTTATTTTTACTTTAGGCTTACTTTAATTTTTTTTTCAGATGGACGTTTGTTCTTACTGAGTGTTGTTGATCCATTATTTTTTGTTCTTCCATATGTAAATAAAGTAAGAAACTTTTGTTTTCGCTAATTTATGTTATTTTTAAACTATTTTTATTCTATTTATTAGTATCTAGTATGGTAATCACGAATATTCTGTAGACAAATTTCTTAATCATTTGAAACAAATAAATTTATAGTCTTGGGACACTCCTTATTTCTTTATATATGCCTATATAAAAGTATTGTGGAAAAATTTCAATTTCTTTCTGTAATTGCCTGAAAATTGCCACAATTTTTATATGTTAAGTGATTGTTAGTAATTTTTAATGAAGTTTATTGTATGATTTAAACATGTTTTCATTTAGATGATTACATAATATTATAAGTGAAAACTTTTTTTTGAAACATTTATATATAAAGAAAATATTGTTTTATTTTTTTGTGTTTGGAATTTCTTTTACTTAATCTGTAATTTACAAATAAATAAATAAAAAATCTGATCTACATTTATTTGTTGCTAGATCATCTAAACTCTTCTCTCATTACTTTAGTTCTTCTGTTTTTTGTAAAATCTTCAGAACTGATAATATCTTTTACTGTTTTTAGTGCCTTTGACCCCTTACATTTTGTAAACATTTGAAACAAGTAATTTGAACTTTAATTTTTGCTTTTATTTTCATTATAACAATTTATGAATAAAAACAATCATAAATTCATTTTAAAGATTTCAAATGATGTTCTAAAATTTTGTTTGCTGTTACTTAAATTTCTAAATCAATTTTCTTAATTTTTAGTTTTTAGTACTGCAGACAAAAACAAAACTTTTTTAGTTTTATTGTATAAAAGAAGCATTACAAAGTGTAATTAGTTAAAAGAAAGATTTCATGTATTTTAGTTACATGAAATAGAAAGATTTTTTTAAAAACTCTAAAATGCTTTTGTTTAGTTTCTTGATAAATATTTTAAAATGTAGAATAAAATCTTTAGGGAAGACAATTTAAGTATGTTTTCCCCCTTTTTTATATTTTGACTTTGAATAAATTATTTATAGATGAGGGCTTAACAAACATAATCACTTTGGCAACTGGAAAATGTCTTCTTACTACTAAGAAGCTATATAAGAAAATGTGTGTTAAAATTTCTTTCATCTGGGAATTACATTTCTTATTAATATAATATTGTAGGAAAGTTGATAGGAAAAGCTGTAGAAATTTCCTTAGCAATTAAAATGATTAGAAAAATGAAGAAAGCTGATTAATTTATCAATTATTAAGAAGGTTGAATACCTTTCTTTTTATAAAAAGGAGAAAAATTAGTAGAAAAAATAAATTTCAAAGAAAAAAAAATCTTTCACATGTGCGCAATTTTCACCTTTTTCTTGCTAATGGAAAAAAAAAAGGATTAATAAGCATGTTATTATCAATAACATGCTTATTAATCTTATTTTTTAATTGATATTAGATTTCAAATTTAGGTTTCAAATAGAAAAAGTGATATGAGAGAAAGAATAGTCATTTGAACAAAGAAATATCTTTATTAAGTAAAATAATTATTTTATTGTCCTTTTAAATAACTGTCTATATTTTAAATTATATGATTTTTAATTTTCGTTCTATTTTGTATTCTAAGATACTAAATGTTTTTATTGTTAAGTTCTCTCCTTTGAAGATGTTTATAATATTTCAAAATTTACTTTTAAATATTTCAATTTCATATTTGAATCACTATTAAAAATTTCAAAAATATATTGCTTATCATAAACTTATGTATGTATTCACCCATTTATTTTTAAATATGTTTCTTGCTCACTATTTTGATAAGCTTTATAAAGGATATTTCAATTACTCTTAGTTGAAAATTGTTATGATTAAAATTAAACTTTCTTTTATAACTAAGAAGGAGATTTCATTTCTATTATTTATAAATAATAAATATATTTTGTGTTTAAGTGAAACATTGCAAGAATATTATATTAATTAAAAAGTATCAAAATTTAATCTTTTGCAGGAAAAAATAAATAAAATTTTCTGATCATAATATGAAAATGATAAGTAAAATCAATATTCACAGCACAAAATCATTATTAATGCAAACTTGATCATAAGTGTTTGTTTTATAACTAACTATTAAAATTAGAAATAAGTATCTTCAGAAACAGATAAATTTCTAAAATCATTTATTTCTAATCTTATACTATAGTAATCATGTAGTGTTAACAATATCTTTTCAAATTACAGTTTATTAATTAATGCTTGAAAAGGCTAGAAAATTTATTAAATTTGAGATGCAAAAATAATCTGATTTCTTAAAATGATTTCAGGAAAAATATACAAACTATTTACATTGCTTGAGACATTCTATTTTGCAATTTTCATGCTTTCACTTTCTGTTTCTTGTGAATATTTGATTTCTAGTAGAAATGTTGTGAAATCTGTATACATAGAAATATTTAGGAATGGGATATTATTTCACAGAAATATTAGAATTATACATAATTGTAGTATTGTAATATGTTTTATTTTCAAGAACATAAAGTTTGTACAAGTCCTGTAAACTTAAGGAATTTTGAATTTACTCCTTGAATTACTCCTGGAATTTTTATTTAAATCTTAATGTATTCATTTTTTGTTTGAAAATATTATAATTTTTTTTTTGTATTTTTTGTTTTAATATTTTAAAATTTTCAATGAAATTGTCCAAAAACAAAATTGAGTATTAGCTCTTACCGTTAAATAGTAGCATGATCGATATTTGAATGTTATCGTATGTGTAATTGTTGACTAAACTAAAGATCCTATTCAGCCATAATAACTTCATGATGGTGCAGTTTAATCAGGATCAGGAGTAATATTTAGAATTGTGTGTGTGAAGTAAAGTGAAGAAATCACTAGTAAAATTGTCACATGGTACAAATAGATGGTTTATTTTAATTGATTCTTTTTCTATTTGTTTTTCTTTTTTTATATTTTATAAAATTCACTGAATATTAATATCTAAATATAAAATTTCTGAATTGAAATATACTTTCTATATCTTCCTTGGTGAAAATTGTGTATAATTTCAGTGAATTTGATTGTTTAATAATGAAATGAAGGCTGAAATAAATTATTTCATATGCCTCGTGGAAAATGTCTTTTCAATAACTAGTGGACTCTGAAAAAGCCATACAGAGCTCGGCTTTTAGATGGTTTAGAAGAAACACTTGCCCATTTTCTGTATAATATGCAAGAAAAACTTCTGTATTTCAAATATGGGCAAATCAGCTATCAAATCGCAAATGAAAGAAAAAGACACACATTTATTACAGCAGGCTGTATTTGTCAAAAAAATCAACTCATATAAAATATTTTTTTTTACTACTGCTGTTCCTGTTAAAGAATGTTAATCCAAAGCATGTTCTGGAAATTTAGTTTCATTTGTTTCTTTAAAAGAAATTTTAAACGCTGAAATTCTATGGGATCTTAAAGTTTTAAACAGTAGATTCAGTTAAAATTCTTGTAGCAACATAAATTCTCTCCTTCAAGCAATTTTTCCAAGCAGTGCTATTGCAAAGCAATTCAGTTTTTTTAATTGTGCTTATTTAAAAGTTGTTGGAATTGCACTTTATTTTTCAAACTTATTAAAAGAAAAAGTCAAATATGCTATTAATTATGTACTTTTCTTTAGTGAAAGTTTAAATTATCATTTCAGCTAAAATAATTGGGTTGCCAGGTGAGATTTTTTAATAATGATACTATTAAAACACAGTATTACTTATCAGATTTTTTAAATCTCTCAATTTGAGATATTATTTTGTTTGAAAAAGTGAATAAGAAGTGCTTAGAAGTATTAACTAGGGATTACTCTAGATGTCAAATGAACGGTCTAAATGTGAACTGGCTCGTTTTCACTAAAATAGCTGATATTTTTTTAAAGTGTACAGCTTTTAAGTTTTGTAAATTTTGGAAGTTTAATAGAGGTTGCTGTGCACTTTGCTTTGAATTATTAACAAAAAATAAATAAATAGAAGCCTAATGAAGATGTTTAAAAACTGTAAAATTATCTATTATTTTATATAATGTGTAATTCAGTAAACATTTTGTAATTTTAAATACTGATATTGATTATTTAAATAAAAAAATTTCTATTGTATTTATAAATTCATTGAAGTATTCATAAAATGAAATTCTAACCTAAATAAAAACTTGTCTCATTAATTTCTACAATTATTTATTTGTATTATTTACTAATATAATAAAAAGATTTGCATATACATAATTAAATTCATCTTTGGTTAAGAATAATTAGTAAAATAAAAATAAAATTACTTAATATGCATGTCAATATCTTCTGAAAATTTTTTGATTTCATTCATGGAAAACTCCTGAAATTTGGTTCTTGAAAATGAATCTATATGAACTTTAAGAACAGTTAAGATATTTTTCTTTTTAAAATTAAATTTTTATTTTAAAATGAATAAAATTGAACTTACTTTGCTTTTAAACTTTACTAAACATTTAAATTCACTAATCATTTTAATCAATGGCTTAACTTCTTTGTTTCAATGTAAGATGTCAATTGTTATAAAATGCAATGTGTTAAATGAAATTTGTAAGTTAATTATAGTACTGTAAGAAATATCAATAACAATTTATAGTTGACAGTAATTAAGAAAATCAGTTTAAAAACTTATGAAAAGTGTGCAATATTTATATTTTCCAAAAGTTACATAAAATTGATTTAATGAAGCATTTAAGGAAAAGTATCAAATAGTTTTGGTATGCAAACATAAATTAACATACAATTCTTTAACTTAGTTTATACCATGATCCATTAAATTATTAGGTAATTATAATACAATATGTATTATAATAGTTTATTATATATTATAATATATATATATTATAATGTAATACATTATGTATTATAATAGTTTATTATATATTATAATATAATACATTATGTATTATAATTATCTAATTTAATGGATCATGGTATAAACTAAGTCAAAGAATACATTATGTAATATATAAATAAAATGAGAAATCGTTACTACTCATTAAATAGCTTTTGTATTTTAATTATTTTTATTTAAATTTATTTAGATTTCCATTATGGTTTTTCGTTGTTCAAAATTATAATAAGATACCTACATATCAATGAAATTGATTTATTTATAAGTAATAAATCTGCATTGAGTATTCACTAATTCAAAGGTTTTCTTTATGAACTTCTTAAACTAAATAAAAAACATTACTAAAGAATATCATTAACACTATTCTATTATTTATTATAAAAATAAAATAAATAGAAATAATTCATCATAGAGTTTAACTTAATTTTATTATTTATTATAAAAATTCTATTATTTATTATAAAAATAAAATAAATAGAAATAATTCATCATAGAGTTTAACTTAATTTTAAAGTAAAATATTTTAAATATGAATATATTATTAGCATATTTAATTATCTTTGTTATTATATTCTTGTTTTGCTTATGTTAAATTAATGTTCCTATTAACAATCATTAGTAAAGTTATTGTCTTAATATTAATTGCTTTTTTTCTTTCTTAAAGAATGAAAAATTTTGTCGGTTGGAAGATCTTTTTGTGGATGAAAGTTTTCCTGATCTTCATCATCTTCTGAAAAGTTGTCAAGAAGATGAACTGTTGAATATATTTGATTTTAAAGGTATATTATTATATTCAAAACTTTAATAGCTATCAATAGAAAAAAGTATGTAATAGAAAATAAATTCTGTTTTATAATTATTACTTTTTAAAAGTTTGATTTTATTCAAAAGAACTAGTAACTTTTGTTATATGTTGTAGATAGTTAAATTTTGGAAGTAGTCTATATTAATGTTTTAGCATAATTCTACTTATGTAATATATTATTCTAATATTTAATTTTGTAGCTTGCACTAATATTTCACTGATATTATACATTATGTGATATATAATAATTTAATTATTTATATCACTCTCACAAAAATTTTTCCTATTCTTTAAATGAAAAAGTGGTTTATATTGTTAAAAATCATCAGTGAAACTTTTGTTATTAAAATGATAGCTTTTATTGCTAAAACAAAAATATTTCATTGAAAAAATATGAAATTACTGATTATTGCATTTTATGTCCATAATAAATTATTTATGTGAACTGAAAAAAAAAGATGAAATGTAAAAAAAAATAAAAAAAAAAATCTTATTTAGACAAAAGCATTAAAACCAGAAGAGAAACTCTTTGTGTTTTTAATTTTTTGCAATTATTACGGTGATGATGATGATATTATGGTGATGATGCATATTTAGATCATATTTATGGTGATGATGCATATTTAGATCATATTTTAGAAAAAGCATTATTTTGAAATGCTTGATAATCTTAAAAATAACCCTAAAATTTAATTCCAAAATCATAGAGGAAAGTGCTGCTTCAAAAATATGAATGTAAGTATGCAAGTAGCTTCAGTGTGAGTGAGATGATACTAAATCACATTATTTAATTATCCTTAATTTAAATTTTTTTGTTGGTGTATTTAAAATACTTTAAAAAAATCTCTTATGCTCAAACAAAATATTAAAAAACAAGAAAAAATTGATTGTAATTAATTCTATTGTTTACATTGTATAAGTTTCAATAATGAAAGAAAAATTTTCAGAAATAAAGAAAAGTTTTCAAGTGTTGATCTAGTTAAGAAAATTATTGCCACGTAAAGTTATATCACTAAGAATTCGAAGCTGAGTTAAAAATTTAATTTAGCTAAATGATGGCTTTTTTTTTTTTTTTTTTTTTAAACTATTGAGATATTTAAGAATTAAAATGACAATGGCAATACTAAATGTAACATTCTAAAATGTCATTGAATTAATTTTATAAAGTATTCATATACATATATATTATTAAAATCATTAAAGTGAAAATATTATCGTTTAGTAATTTATGGCTTTCCGTATTTTATACTGATAATATTTTCTGATTTGATAAAATCAGACTGTTTTAACTTAGGTAAGTTCATGAATATATTCCTGATATTCACTGTCCTTGAAACATTTTATTTTATAAATAAAATTGAATCCATGTCACCTGCTTTAAACGCATCAATTTCACAACCTTTCAACTAATCGATATTGATAGAGTAACATGTCAGGTTTGCTTACTGAATTAATCACATTCAAACCTTAATATTCTTATTAAGCAAGAAAATTTACAAATAATGAAATTCACAGTTTATCCATTTTACTGAAGAATTTTTAATTACAAATTCTTTTAATATTCTCCTAAATACTGAATATACCTTTAAAAATGTAGTAATTTAAAATATTCCATTATCTCTTAGAGGGGAATGATTGAACCATCTATTTCTGAATGAAAAACCAGAAAATTGTCAGTGTTTTTGTCTTTGAGAAGACACATGAAGATTTTGGCAAAAACTAGATGCCTTCAAAGAGGTTGTTTCATGCATTTTGTAGAGTTGCGTTTTAGACTTTCTTCTAGAGTTTTTAATAATTTCTGTCATAATTAACACTATTAATTCTGATGACCTAGTTACTATTGTAGAAGCAAATTTAACAAAACAATTTCTTGCATCAGTTCCAATCCTTTAAAGCTGAGCTGGCAGCCGAATGGTTAGTTCGGTTCAACAGTTTGTGGGTTCAAATCCCACCTTGGGCATGAATGTTTGTAGTGGCTTGGAATCCACTTTAAACCGTAGCTCCTGGTCTAATTAGATTTTATGTGCAAAAAATGACCGTTGAGCGGCAAACAAACCAAATCAATCCCTTAAACATTGTGAAACATAATGTATCAACAAAATTATTTCTATAAAAATTTAAACAACAAGTTATGGTTCTCTTCACCTTTGGCTAAAAATTGAATCTAAAGAATGTAATTTTTTTTTTTTTCGATTAACAATTGGTTTTTTCCAAGATTGTAAAAAGTTTTGTCATCTTTTTTGACATGAACCTGAGTTGAAATAGGCATTTCAGCTTTTATATTAATAAAGTATAATAATGATATATTATTTGATTTATTAAAATATTGAAAAATAATCTTTTAATTTAATTTATCAAAATTTTGAAAAACATATTGATAACAATTTTTTTAACTATGGAAATTTTGTAGCTTTCTATTAGTTTTTGAAATATTAAGTTATCATTATATGTAATTGATAATTGAAAAAATAACTAATTATATATTTTATGGATGTTGAAATATATTTTAAATGTGCTGTAATTTTTTTCAAAATTCTTATATGTATAAATACTAATGTTTTACTTTTTACTATGTAGTCGCATGATGGCCATTACAACCTATAAATCAATTTTGATTTATATTGTTTTACTCTAAATTTTAATTTTTCAGTCATTAAAGACTTAAACTTACTAAAATATATTTATCTTCTATCTCATTCACACACTTTGTTAAAGAATTAATGACAATTTTGAGACTGATAATTATTGCTTATAAGCTAGAAAATATTTGATATTACTAAATTCTATTCAATGGCAGAATCATGTGTACATTAAAAGTATCTCAATATCTTTGTAGCAAAGTTTGATTTTTTTTTGTAAATAATATATTAATTTTCTTTTTATTTTAGTTAAATTATTTTTCCTAACTTTCAGAATCATCTGGTTTTAAAGTGTATTGCTATAATAACACAAAGGCATTGCATTGGCTACAAAAAAAGGTTAAATATCTTTCTAATACTTTTAAATTAAAAAATATTGACACTACTGATGGCTCAAAATCTTCAGCTTTACAATTAGATATTGAAAATAAAGACCCTAGTAAGTATCTTAATTATTTATACTTTTTTCCTTGCTTTATTATTTTAACTTTTTAAAGTCATATACTCTTGTTATTAATAATATGCTCAATATTTGTGTCTTCATGCAGCTATTTTACACTGCATAGTAGGTAGTCTTATGGCAAAGACTGTTATCGGTTTTTTTTTTAATATCACAAGGAAAGAAACTTGGGAAATTTCAAGTATTTACTGCCACATGTGCATGCAGAAAGTTTAAATGTAACACTTATTTCCTATTTTTCAGCAATAGTCTGGATCAAATCTGGGACTTTCTATTCAAAGAGAGCAATTGTTTAGGTGGAAAATTCTAGATTTAACTACTTTGAGTAATTTGATGGAGACTTTATTCAAAAAAATCAGAGCAGTAAACCATAAATGCTTCTATTTGAAAATAATTATTTTAGTGATATTTCTTGTGTTTTATGTAAATTTTTTATATTTGTTTCATATGAATATTGGCAAATAATGGCTAATGGTTAAAATATCATTTAAAGTGTAAACATTGTGATTTAATGTTTATAAAAGATATCAAGCTTAACATACACTTAAATTATTAAAATAAATCCCTTAGCTTGCTATTCTTGTGTTACTTAAATAATTGATCAAAGTTTTCAAGTCTTTTTGTGTCAGGGCTCATTTTCAAAAAACCATTCACTTAATTAAAACCATCAGTGTGCATTGTTGGGGTTTGTCTTAGTTGTGTGAAAAGTGAAATTTTTTTGAATTTATTTAATTTTTAATTAAAAAATTAAATATTTTCTGTAGTAATAAATGTATTTAATTATTTTCTAAACATTATTTATAAAATGCCATTATCACAGCTATTTAATATAATAAATACAAGTTCTATAAAAAATATTTTACATTATATTGAATTGAAATACTCTATTAAATTTTCATTATTTTTCAAGAGATATTTGTCAAGTAAAGTTATTTATGTTTTTGGCTGGTGAGCAATTAAAATCAAAGTTTAATGAAAATGTAAAATCAGATTTATGAAAAATTTTCTTGTAGAATATTAAGAATTTTTTAAATACTGGCATATTTGCTATTATACCTGTATTAATTGTTAAAACAGTATATTTTAATTAAATAATTTTTTTTTATAATCTTTATATTATTTTACTAATGATTGTTTTTAAAAGCAAGAATAAAAAATATGCAAAATTAGTATTTTAATTATATAACATACTGAATATTGTAATGAGATAATATACTTTTAGTGTACACAGTAGTAATTTGTCGAACATACAATACAATTATTGCTTGTGGGTATATATATATATGCACATTGCACACACACAATCTTAGGCCAATTGCTTAAGAAGCCAAGATCAATTGCTTCTTGTCCAAGTCAAATTGCTTCTGGAGTGAATTCATGACCGTAGAATATCACACATTGACTATGCAACTTTTTAGATCTTGTAAATTAGGTGCAAGAGGAGTGTGCTGTCAGATGTGTCTTTCCACTATATCCAACCCATTTTCTTTGAAATTAAGGTCCAGTCTTTGTGATAGCCACATAAGGTATTGGAATTCAGACGATGTTCATCAAACAAATTTTGAACACCTGATATGATGCACAGTTACATTGTTATCCGTAACATATCTGTCACCATAAGAGTAATAATGAAACATTGCTGTATGCACTTGCTCTGCCATTATATCTAGGTATCTCATAGCTATTTGGTTACTCTCATTAGGGTGCCATCAGGGACCACTTTTATGCTAACAGAATATGCCTGATGTCATTTCATTAGATCCTTGCACAGTTCAAGTAAGGCAATAGGGATTCATGGTTTTATGAGGTTCTTGCAAATTCGGTATCTGTCATGAGTGCAACATAAGCATGATTCATCCTACTACATTACCTGTTTCTATTTCTCAGCTGTCCTGTGTCTTTTTTCCCAATACTAATGCAAACAAATTTTGGTATTTTAGGGGGAAATTAGTGGTTTTGTCACATTTATTCCTATTCTTTATTCAGCTTTTTAGATGAAATTTATTGGGAAGAGACTTTTTAACAATTTTTTTTATTTAAAATATTAGTTTTCAGCTAATCATTTTATGACTTGCAAAGTTTTTAAGAAAGTTATATAAATATTTGTGTTTGCTTTTTGTTTTCAAAAACGAATGCCATTGCAGAAATTCACCGACACATTCACAATTCTTTCTGACGAATTACCAAAAACTGACTGAGTATTCTTTTAATAGAAATAAAATTTTTAAAATAAATGTTCATTTCCAGTAAAAAATATTATATAATATTTTATTGCCATTGCACACTAGTTTAGAATTTTAATTTATTTCTAAAATAAATAATATGACATGAAATAATTCAATAACAGCACAAAATGTACCTTTTCCTTAGGATCACTAAATAATCAATGTTTATAGATATTTTAAATGTGGAAATAAGTATAATCAAAATTCTTTAATGGAGAAATCTTGTATTTATAGAAGTCATACATGCGATAAATATCCATTATATAGGATTTCATTTCTTTGTATGCAAATTATTATTATTGCATACAAATTATTTATTATCTTTTAAAATTACTGTCAAAAATATTTTTCAATTAAAAATATTCTTTGAAGTAGCTGTTGGTGTGATAAAGTTTGTGTTGAATTTGTTTCAGCACATGTTATGTGTTTAAAAGAATTTTGTGTTTAATAAATTCAATTATTAAAATTCATGTTTGTTGATTTTGAATGTTCTAATAAATTCCATGTTTTTTTTTCTTTTATTTATAGAAGAACTTTTAGCTTATTCATGTCATCTAATCTCTGAATATTTGCCAGAAGACTTATCTGAAGAATTAATGAAATGTTTAGGGTAAATAAGAATTTTATGCAATTAATATAATTTCTTGTGAGATTGAATATTTTTTATGCTTTTGGTTTCATATGTATGAAACTTCATTTGTGTTTTAATTGTAGTTTGATAGGTTTTTGTTTTTATTATTTATTGCAGAATAGAAAGACAGTCAAAGAAAAAAGTAGACAATGACCCTCAAGAAAAATCCAAAGTAAGTTAAGTTATGTTAGTAATAATAAAATAGAGTAGTATTAATTCTATATATATAACTGTGATATGAAAATTACATAGTATATTGTAATAATCTTAAGATTAAGTGGGGCTAAATATTTATATCAAATATTATTCATACTTTTTTAATCGAAAGATTATTTAAATTAAATAAATTTTTTAATAGAAATATTTATAAAATATGAAATTTGAATAATAGTAAATTTATTTTCCCTTAATTTCAAACTACATGTAATGAATAAATCAACTTTTGTTTGGTCATATTTTCAATTCACTGTTAGCGTATTATTCATATATATATATATATATATATATAATTTTTGGTTTCATATTTCAACAATACATTATTTGAACTATTAAAAACTATATGAAAACAAATTTGCACATAATGAATATTTTTTAATAATTTATGCTTTCATTATTTTATTTTCACTTGCACTTTTTATTTCTAATTCTAATACAAAATTTTCATCAATAAATGGGTATATGACTAAATGACTATATGTAAACAATAAAGCAATACTTATACTTGTATGCATTGCTTTATTTTTCTTAAAATAGTGTTATTTTTTTCTGATACTGGATTAATGTTTTGATTTTTCTCAAATATTTTTTCACTAGAAATAATTGTTATTTATATTTAGGTAGTATGAGCATTGAAAACTTATGATTTAATCATAATTTATTGCAAACATTATCTGTCATGTATTTTATTTCTGTAAGAATGAATACTCTGATCTAACTTTTTTAATACTTAATTTAAAATGGAAGATCTGAAAATATGTATTTATCACTCTCTCTAAAATATATTAAATATAATAAAATAATACTAAATATATAAATAAAACTAAAATATAATAAAATTATCACTAAAATATATTAAATCACATATTAATTAACATATTTAAAAACTGTATTTTTTAAAGAATCTCAACTGTAAACTTATTATAAAAATGAAATATTTTAAATCAACTTTCCCCTTAACCATTCATATCAATATTTATATTTTAAGATCATTTTAAATTTTTCATTAAAACATTGTAAATAAAAATAGCTTCAAGTTTCATGCTTCACTTTACTGTGAATAAAAATAGTGTATGGTGGAAAAACATTAGAATTAATCCAGGAAATTGTTTTCAGAAACAAATGTTCAAAGATCAGTTATTCATTTGATCAGATATTTTGTAGTAATTTACTTTTTAATTAAATAAGTTTTTGATAGAGGTTTTAAAAGTATACATATATACATTAGAAATATTAACTTTTACTTTTAGTAGTCAAAATATGATTTAACATTAAATTCCATATATTATGTCTCCAAAACCTTTTTCATCCTTTTTTTACTTATTAATTTTTCAAGTTTGAGAAATCAATACTGAATCAGTAAACATGCAAATAGAGATTGATGCTTATAATAAAGTATGAAATGTTAGTTAAATAAATTTTATATTAACTATTGTATGTTTATTTTATTTATTTATTTTATTATTATTTTTTTTTCAGAAACAAAATACATCTGTTGATCCTATTGATGATTATTCTAAAAAATACCCTGTAAATAACTCTCAAGAAAAACAGGTAATTTAATCATTTGAGTTAGTCAATTTATTTCTATTTCATTTATTCTTTGCATTTTGCTGCAAAAAGCTATTTATTTTATTTATTTAAAAATTATTATTATAAAAAAAATTACATTACAATTTTTATACCAATATTTTTGTATCTAACCCTTATATTTAGTATGTAATTTATGAGTTGTAGTAGCTAATTAAATATGAAAAAGTATTTCACAATTTGTCATCAAAATATTAATTGTATCTTCTTTATATCTTAGAACTTCAATTTCGTGTTCCAACTGAATGCACCATTTTAGGATTATAGAATAGTTTTAAATAGTAATCCTGATTTCTCACATTTTATAGTATAATATACAGTTTGTCTAATAATTTGGAAACCACAAAGAATAAATAAAATAGACTTTTTAAAAAAATTACATGAAAATAAGAATTATTGGATGCTTAATTACTTACCATTAGAATCCTTCATACCAAAATAGTGGTTTAGCAACATTATAATTAGAGAATCAAACTAAATTAGTTATCTGATATTAATCTGATTTTATCAAGAATTTTGTTTTAATTATTTGTTTAATCATGGTCATATAAATCTTAAATAGCTTGTCTGGGAGGACTACTAACTTTTATGTTAACTAACTACTGACTTTTTGTGCAATTTATGACTTACCCTGTCATTAACTCTAAATGTATTGGTTAATATTAGTATGATTAAAATCAGCTGTGTTGTTGCACCAGCATTCTTTTATGAACCCCTGAGCTGAACTCTACCATTTAGTAGAAGCGATCAGGTAAATATATTTGTAATTCAGAAACAGGGATCAAGTAGAAGACTCGTAATATGTGACTTGTTATTCCCAAAGATATCATTTCTCTTGAAGGCTACTGTGTCCACTGCCCATTGAATGTGACTCAACCGCCTTTCGGAAACACTATAGATCTGTAATTAAGCTGGGATTCAAACTCACTACTGTTTGATAATGAAAACGGTGTCCTAACCAACTAGGCCATCCAGGATTATTTAGATCAGAGGAAAATTAATAATTGCAGTCTTATAAGTTAAACTGCTATTTATAAGATAATGCGTATTCCAACTTTTTTTCTAAGACAAACTAAGACCAGTGAACTAGGAGTTTTCATTATTTCTCTTATCCCTTGATTATAATTTATTTATGAATACCCTTCAATCTATTTAACCTACCTTTCACTTAAATTAATTACAAATTTTGCCAAGGGGGTATATATATATATATGAATAAGTATAGGGACCAAATGACATAAACTTTTATTTTGATATTACAGTAGATTCTCACATTTACAAATTTGTAGGGATTGATGCAGGAATTTGTAAAATAAATAATGCATTCGATTATTAAGATCTGATTTTTTTTATCCAGTCCACTTTATTATTAATATATAAGGTCCTATTATAAAAAAATATTTAAAATATGCAATAAAAAACACATACAAAATAAGATCCATATTTAAAAAGACTACTTGTGCTTTCACTTTATTTATGAAAAATCAAGCATCATTTGTCGTATCTGTAAAATTGTTTATCTTTATAATACTTTATCTTTTTAAAAACTACATTTTCAAATATATATTTTAATTTCTTTAATAAATTTTTTGGTTTCCTTAATAAAGCCTGCTTGTTGGAATATTCTCGGATATTGTCTTTCCTTTAACAGCATTTTTAGCATTAAATGACAAACGCATTGCTCCTGAAATGTCAATTTCATAAGGTCAGTCCTCCTCGAACCTTATAATCACTTCTTTTCAAAAATACTCTTTAATATTTACTCTTGAAGTTGTTGATTGTGTCCTGATCCATAGAATGTAAGACTGAAGTTACATTAGCTATGTGAAACTGTACACTGATGGATCAGTAAAATAAACGCTCTTCAATAAAATAAACACTGAAAGTCTCTCAGCCAATTTTGATTAATGCTCCCAATCATTCAAGCTTTAATGTTAGCATGATAAGCAATTAGTAGTTCTTGAACATTTGTGAAATATCCAGGCTTTAAATGTTTTCATATGAAAGGCAGAAGCAGTTTTTCTGTTCCATTCATTTTGGCTGCACGAAATACTAATATTTTGTTTAACTTTTTTACCAATATTACATTTATTGCCTTTAAATTTAAATTTTCTTTTGTATTCAAATTTAAAAACAAACCTGTCTTGTCCGCATTCAAAACATTCTTTGGGTCGAATTCAGAAAGTTGTGATTCCAATGCTTCTTTTTTCCATTCAATTTTATTTGCACACAATTTTTTAAAGCTCAAAGCATGTCTTGTTTTAAATTTTCAGAGCCAACTGTCTGATACTTTGAAATCTTTTTTTGTGTTCAGATTCATAGTTGGGTTTTTCTTTAATAACATTACTTTAAACAAATAATAAATGAGAAAAAATAGGGGAATAAATTTTTATTCCTCACTTTTTTCTCAGCCAAGCAAGCAAAACTTTTTCTATTTTAAGAAACTTTGCTTCTTTACAATATTTTTGAGAGAGAGTACTTTTGCTGATACTTTTTTTAAAGTAAATTTTCATGCTTTTAAATTTGTCGAGATGCTGATATTTGAAATTCAGTATTTTCTGACAATTTTTGTCTTTAATAACTTTTTATTCCAATTCTTTTAGAATTTTTTCAACTTCGATAAACATGTTTATTTCTTCAACTGTGACAGATCCTCAATGGGACTGGCTGAATCTCACTCTTGACAAGTGAAAGTTCATAAATTTAGTTGTTCAAATGAAACAAAACCAAACCCAGAACAATATAAGTCGAACTTTTAAAGAGTTTTCCTTTTTCTATGTTTTTTACATATAGAAAGGACAGATGTCTCTTTCAACACCACAGTTCTTTCTAATCAAATGTCTGTTCCCACAATGTCAAAATGACTGCATGTGTTTTTTCATTGTTCAAGGATGAATCAAGTTCACAAGCATTATATACAAAGAAATCAAATAAAAAATAAATAAAAAAAAAAAAAATTCCAGAAACGAAAGTTTATAAAAAAATTTTTAATTTATAAATGGAAGTTAAATTATCATTGTGTCTAGCGAGGAAGTAGCCACTAGTTTGTAAAAACGAGTATCTGCCACATAAATAATTATATTTTTAGCTTATTTTGCCACACCAAGAATTGAAGATAAGTGATGCTGCTAGAAATAAACTATTCCTTTTTCAAATTCTGCGAATATCCTCCTAAATTTACATGAACATGTTTTTCTTTTTTTTTTTTTTTTAATTTTAATGTGATTAGTATTTTTTACTTACATACAATTACATTGCCATTTATCCCGTTTGGTCTAAGAAATTGATAACAAATAATGTGACTTTTCTTCTTAAAAGCAAAATCATCCTCATATGGTCTATAAAGACTAACATAACAAGAAAATATGTATAATACAATAAGTATTTATATTGAAACCAAACCCAGAACAATATAAGTCGAACTAAAGGACATGAGTATAGAATGGGATATTTTTTCATTCTCTGGTTATAAAACTGAACAAAATACTAGTACATTTACAGTGGGGCTTCTGTCTTACCAAAAAATACTAAGCAACTAGCTAAAACTAGAAAAATTTCTAGGAGCTTTTGTTTTATTATGACCGAAATTCAAATGTACACTACTGGCCATTAAAATTGCTACACCAGGAAGAAATGCAGATAACAAAATGATATTTATCGGACAAATATATTATACTAGAAATAAAAAGTGATTAAATTTTCAAAAAATTTGGCTGGATAGATCCTGAGAAATCAGTACCCAGAACAACCACCTCTGGCAGTCATAACAGCAGTTATACATCTGGGCATTGAGTCAAACACAGATTGGATTGCATGTACAGGTACAGATGCCCATTCAGCTTCGACACGATGCCACAGTTCATCAAGCATAGTGACTGGTATTTGGTGACGAGCCAGTCGCTCGGCAACCATTGACCAGACGTTTTCTATTGGTGAAATATCTGGAGAACGTACTGGCCAGGGCAACAGCCGAACATGTTCCGTATCAAGGAAGGTCCGTACAATACCGGCAACATGCGGTCGGGCATTATCCTGCTGAAACGTGGGGTTTCGCAGGACTCGAATAAAGGGTAGAGCCATGGGTCGTAACACACCAGAAATGTAACGTGCACTGTTCAAAGCACCGTCAATGCGAACAAGAGGTGACCGAGACGTGTATCCAATGGCACCCTATACCATCACGCCAGGTGATGGGCCAGTATGACGATGACGAATGCACACTGCCAGTGTGCGTTCACCACGATGCCGCCAAACACGGATGCGAGCATCATGATGCTGTACACAGAACCTGGATTCATCTGAAAAGATGACGTCTCGCCATTCGTGCGCCTAGGTTCGTCGTTGATCACACCATTGAAGGCACGTCGTCGAACTGTTCGTGCAGACACTTGTCTTCCCAACGACCCCGTTTCTTGACTCACGATTCGTGACGTGGTTGCACGATCCATTACGGCCATGCGGATAATATGCTTGTCTTCTCGGCTGCTAGTGATAGGTGGCCGTTGAGATCCCGCATAGCGTTCCGTATTACCGTCCTGAACCCATCGATTCCATATTCTGCTAACAGTCATTGGATCTCGACCGACGCGAGCTGCAATACTGCAATAATATAAACCGCAATCCCGGTACGCTACAATTCGACCTTTATCAAAGTCAAAAACGTGCTGGTACGCATTTCTCCTTCTTACACGAGGCATCACAACAATTTTTCACCAGGCAACAACGTTCAAATGCAATTTGTGTATGAGGAACCGGCTGAACAATTTTCTCATTTAAACACAATGTAGGTGTCGCTACTGGCGCCTGCTTTGTCTAAATGCGCTGAAAAGCTAATCATTTGCATATCACAGCACCTTCTTCCTTTCGTATAAATTTCACGTCTGTATCATATCGCCTTCTTGGTGTAGCAATTTTAATGGCCAGTAGTGTATTTCCTCTACATTACGTTGGAAATTGTTTGAATGTAATAATTTTTGTAATATTTATCCTCAATAAGTTTGCTTTAACTCCAAATCTTCTAAAAAAATTCTATTTGTAATGCCTTGGCTGCAACTAGGATTAATTTTTTCAGAACTTCAAGGGTTGGATATTATGGCAACTCATATAGTGTGGCACCTAGTGGATGTGCCATCATTCTTGCAAAAGTGGATGGCTTTGTAATTGATAAGCAGGTACTAAGTTGAAAATTCCAGGCTTGACCTGCCATACCAAAGATATCATTGTTTATCTTCTAAAAACAAATACTCTTTCTCTGAATAAAATTGTTCAAATTATCTTTTATGAGTTCAAATTTTTCACTTGGTTTATTAATGCAAACTTAATTATGTTTTACAAATATTTTTGATGTTACAAAGGAAAAAAATCATGCAAAGTATTACCTCTCTCTCTTAAAGGACCTTATGTAATTTACATATAAAATATGTTTTTTGATTTTAAATTAGTTTAATTAAAAATTTTAAAGCATGCTTTTAAAAGTAATTTTAAAATATTTTTATAGGCCTTAGGATTTACGTATATTTTCATAAACGAAAAAGTACACTTTACTGATACTTCAGAAATGACAGGTAGGAATACTGCAAATAAAGTAAATGAGAAACTGCCCAAATATCTTTAGTTTGTCAGTACAATACATAAATAAACTCTATCAATCACACATCATATTATTAACTTTATCTTTAATAAAACCAATTCTAAGTCTTCTGGGACATATTGTTTGAATCAAATATTATCACGACTTTGTACATTTCCTTCCCAATAGAAATTCCTGGAAAGGTATGATTATCATACACACAAGTAAGTATATATATAGAAAAGTACTTGATACTTGTTTTTGTTGTGCAACTTTTTGCATAGCAAAAACATTTTTTGGTCGACTATAAGAACTAGTTAACATGTTGTCGACTATAAGAAGTGCTACATGATAACAGAAGGATCTGCATTTATTCAGAATTAAATAATGATCCGCTATAAATTGAAGTGTAACTTCCATTCAGTCTTGATTTATCACTCTATTACTTCCACTCAAAGAAACTTTGAAAAGTTCCACCTATAAATTCAAATAGTTTTTATGCATATAATTTGTTATGAAATCTATTTTTATAATGGCAGGATAAAGTAGTTACCAATCTAGAATAAAGCATCTCTAGCACATGTTGAAAAATGATATGCATGGTCATTTTCTTCTGGCAAATATGACAAATCTATAGAAATAATTTTATTTATGTTTGAACTATCTATGTGTGTATTTATAATTAAATTATTGTGAAACTGTAGATGTTTTGTTATATTTCCAATATATTTACGTTTGTATGAGTTTATAAATAAATATTTTTTTTAACATTATTTACAAATTGAAAAATACACTTAATAACTTAATTAAAGTATGAAGAATTTTATGATTTATATTTTGATTTCTTTCAGAAAAGCAAATTAACATCTGCACAAAAGAAATTACAAAAGGTAGATAAGAAAGGAATGAAAAGTATCTCATCATTTTTTCAGAAAAAATGAATTGTGTAAAAAGATTTGACATGTTAAATAAAAATTTTTAATTTACAGCCTTTAAATATCTTCACTTGTAAAATGAAAATAAAATAGCAATTACTGTACAAAATTTCAATCAGATTTCAGTATTTCAATTTCATACTAAAGTTTTTAATTTACTCATAATAGATGTAATCTTTTGATTTTATTAATAAAAACGACTTATTCTGGAAAATATTATAAATTTTTTTAAAGTATTGCCAAATAATACCAAATATTTCTTTAAATCTAGATTTTTAAGTAATTTTCAAGAATTTTACTTCAATTTTTAATTTAGGTGCAAAAAAATCACAAACTATTAGTTATAGTTCAATTTTTTTTAAATTATATACATAAAGTTCACTTTCATAAATTTTTAGTATCACTTAAAAAGTATTTTAATGCAATAGGTCAATTTATATGAAAATTTAATAATATATTATTTAAAGACAAATGAAGATAAAATAATGCACAAATATCAAGAAGTCAGATTCTATAAAAAAGAAAGAAAGAAAACTTTAGAAAAATCTTTCTTTTTTAAATAAAAATATCAAAATAATGCAATGATGAAGTATTGTATTTTAAACTAATTATATAATTTCATAGTATTTAGGCAATTAGAAATTTAATTTCTAAAATTTGTTATTGGTTAAAACAACCTTTCTTTACTTATTTTAAACTAGTTTTTCATATTAGACAGGAAATTCATCCTTATGCACATAACAGAACATATTCTTAATTAATAAGCTAAAAATATAAGCACATATTTTGTAAAATGTACGGTAATTTCTTTCTTTCACTATTTTGATTAAAGTTTTTAATATATTATAAAAATTATTTTAAAATGCTTTGGTTTTCTATGCACTTAAAGTGCAAAAATCAAGTTTCCTTCTGAAAATATCTGATGCATTTGTCTCATGTTCAGTCAAATTAATCCTTTAATATACAAACATACTTTAATTTAAAAATTGCCTTTTAAAGTAATATTTGCGCATTATTTTCAATACTCTATAATTGTTGTAGCCATTTTATTTCTTATTGGCTGTTAATGGGTGTTTTAAGCTCATAATTAATATTAGAATTTTTTGTCAAAGCTGTATTTATTTTCAGTTTTACAGATCTGTGACGGTGTTAAGCATGCAGTACAGTCAATTCTGGAGTAAAGTACCTAGTCATTTTATTAAAGAATTAAGTTCTATAGTTCTCCCAAATTATATTAATTGCTGTGAAAATTCCTTAAAGAAAATTGTTGATAATATAATGAAAAACAGACAAAAGCTATTGTAATATTTTTCATGCATTATTGTGAATACTAAAAGTTAATAAACTATATTCTTGTGTCACAAGAATAAAAATTCTTAAGGACTCACCCTAATAAATGTCTGGAGAAAGATAAAATGCAATAGCTATCTCTTGTTTAACAGTAACTAGAATCACACATGCACAAATTTAGTCTTCTATACTTAATATCATCAATCTACCACTAAGGTGTAGTAAATATAATTTTATTAATTGGATATTTTCTTTCATGTTTGTATTTTAATTATGTATTTCCAGCTACTTATTTCTAATATTCAAAATCACTAGACAGACTAGTAATTTTGAACAGTCAAATGATGAAAGTGAAATTCTTTTTTTAGCCCCTAACTTTAACATCATATTAGTGATATAAGACACTTTAGACATTAGTTTAATGTATATATACCTGATAAAAAAATATAGTTGTCTGGGTAAATTGAACTCAGCTTGTTCTGAAAAAGAATTTATTACCTTTACCAATTATGGAATTGCAATCCTCCCTTTTAATGATACTGAATGCTATATATCAATTATTTGTTCCTTATTGCCACAGATAAATTCACCTGTAAAATTTTTTAAATATTTCTTTTTATATGAGAAATCACATTATTTTTAAGAATTTTTGCATTCATATAAAAAAATTCCTAGAAAGTTTCTAAAATTGAGAGCTTTTATGCATATTTAAAAACTACACAATACATTTTTATAACTTCAAAGTGGTTTTGAATAAAACATTGATAATGAGTGTTAATTTACAATTTATTAAAGCATTTTATATCTCATTTCAATTGCTTTCGGTTGGTCGCCAAGTTTCTCTCTCTTTCACCCTTCTAATATCACATTTTTCAAAGCCTGATATGCATGTCCACTGAATACACATGGAAATTATTATGCTGCAAGATAATCTGATGCATTTAAAAATGTAAAAGATCAGAAATTTTGAACTCAAATGAAGATTTGAATTTAATAAATATTTGTTTAATGAACTTGATAAATATTTTAAAATATAACACTTTTTTCTTGTACCTTTTTGAAGTATACATGTTCTTGTTAAAATTTATAAGACATTTTTTATTAAAATTATTTCAAATTCACTAATTGGGGCTCCACCCCTTGAAGTTAAGTAGAGATGAATGAACTTTTCATACACCAGAAATCAAACTTTTAATGCAATTTTCTCAAATAACTTAGCTAATAAAAAGTAATTATCACGATCTAGAGTTAAATTTATCAAAGGTAAATAAAATCAAAAATAAAGAATTAAAGTTATAATATAAACGTTAAAAATTGGAAGAAAGCAACCAGGCTCATCATCATATTATTTAAGCAAGCTAATTTTTCTAAATTTCTGACAAGAGAAGCGACACCTGACTAAAGCAAATTCCTTTTTAACATGGAGATAAAAAAAATATTGATTATAAAATGGTGTATCATGATAGCAATATGGTTGCATTATATTTCTTACATTTATTGCATATAACTAAGCTCAAAAGTTGATTGAGATGATAGTCTGAAATATCTAAATTACACCACAAAAAATCAATTCTTGATTTTTTTCTAGTATAAGGGTATATATGTGTTAATTTTAGAATTACTTTCAATATATCCAATCTACAAAAGTAAATTAAACAAAAAATCAGCTTCATAATTGTATCTGCCAAATAACTAAAAGATCATAAAAAAATTGGAATTAAATTATTTAAGTATCACAAAGAAAAGAAAATATTAAAAGAAAAAAGCAAACTTCAAACAAAAGAAACTGATTTACTAATTGGGGCTCCACCCCTTGAAGTTAAGTAGAGATGAATGAACTTTTCATACACCAGAAATCAAACTTTTAATGCAATTTTCTCAAATAACTTAGCTAATAAAAAGTAATTATCACGATCTAGAGTTAAATTTATCAAAGGTAAATAAAATCAAAAATAAAGAATTAAAGTTATCATAATATAAACGTTAAAAATTGGAAGAAAGCAACCAGGCTCATCATCATATTATTTAAGCAAGCTAATTTTTCTAAATTTCTGACAAGAGAAGCGACACCTGACTAAAGCAAATTCCTTTTTAACATGGAGATAAAAAAAATATTGATTATAAAATGGTGTATCATGATAGCAATATGGTTGCATTATATTTCTTACATTTATTGCATATAACTAAGCTCAAAAGTTGATTGAGATGATAGTCTGAAATATCTAAATTACACCACAAAAAATCAATTCTTGATTTTTTTCTAGTATAAGGGTATATATGTGTTAATTTTAGAATTACTTTCAATATATCCAATCTACAAAAGTAAATTAAACAAAAAATCAGCTTCATAATTGTATCTGCCAAATAACTAAAAGATCATAAAAAAATTGGAATTAAATTATTTAAGTATCACAAAGAAAAGAAAATATTAAAAGAAAAAAGCAAACTTCAAACAAAAGAAACTGATTAGTGGTTTAACTAAACTATTCAATACATGAAGGGATCTCACCATTAAAATTGACACAAAGCAAGTTTCTCAAATACAATAAAAAGGTAATGATTGAAAATTTATCTTGACTTAACAAAAAGATACATAAAAAGTACTTTATATACAAACATGAGAAAATGTTCTCTTTCATTGAACCTTAATATTCAAGTGTAACAAGACTGGAAAAAAAGAGGCAAGTAATTCTCTTGCAGTACAAGCTGACATTAAGTAAATATACAGCGCAGTCCACATTTGATTTCTCATTTGCATTTAATACCCAAAAGAGTAATCTTATTAAACAAATTCTGTGTTCATCATTTGCAATGATGGTTTTAACATTGGTAGATCAATAACCTGAAAAAAATTGAAGTTGTAGAAGCTGTTATAAAAAGAACTTACAGCTTTATTTAATGAAACTACAATAGACACAGCAAAATTAAAAAAAAGTTATTTGAAGAAAGTAACTATGTTATGAGAAAATTATCACATTTCAAAACTAGATAGATGAATAATGTAAGCTCATAGAAGACATTAATAGAAATTTCTCTAGTTCTTCCAGTATTTTATATCCAATATAAACAGATATATAGCCTAAGTTTGTCATTTCTTGTTGAAAAGAGCCAGTCTGGATATTCGACTTACAAAAAGTTTAATTACTATATTATGACAAGTGAACACGCCAGTAAATCCTATAATTTTTTTAAGAGGAAATTACATGTATTAGCTTGTAAAATTTTACTTAGATATTTTGATTTCAAATAAGTAGAGCTTTGTCAAAGAAATTCAACATAGCCATCTCCCAAGTTACCCTTTAAAACTAATGTAATTGGATGCACAATCTAAAATTTTTCTCAATATGTATATTTAATATATGGCTCTAGTATAAAAAATTGAGGTTTATACTAAATTTAATAACATTTAGAAATTATTTTAAATTTTGATACAAATAATTTGAAACATATTTGGAAATTTTATTTTTGACAGTGATATCAAGATTTATGCACATTAGAAGAAAACATTCGGTAAATTTTGTAATTATGATTTATGGCTTGAGTACAATAAAAATTTTTGTAAAAAATGGAAATAAAATAATTGCTTACAACTGATTTTTGATATTTCAAACAAGCAAAATTACTAAATTGTAGCAATTTAAATTAAATGTCCTCCATGTAGATTCAGATTTGGTTTGTGAATCTAAAAAATTTTAAAATTTGATTAGAACCTGGTTTAAATTGATCCAATGAATAGTTAAATTGATGTGTGTGGCCAGAGTGCTAACTTTTTAGCAGCAATGGATTGTAACATCTGTAGAATATCCCTATTAATTGTGTAAAAGATTTGTAGTGACATTAACATGCATCTTGAAATTCATACTGGTACATTTAGGTAAAACTGGTATCAGGTTTGAATAGTTTTTAGCTTGGGAAAATGTATAAAAGTTTATAAGTGTTTGGTAGTCAACAAGTCATGTACGAATTATGAATTTAATGACAAACAAAAAAATAAACTAGAACTTCACCCAAGACATTAATACTTATTTTATTTAATTATCAAAATCAGTAAAGTAGTAAAATATTAAATTCACATAATATCCCAATTTTTTTAACGACTGAAAAATAAATTTTTGAATTTTATAACAAAAGAAATAAAACTGACAAAGTTATAATTTATATATAAAAACTAAATATTTCTGTAAATAAATTCAGCAATGAATGTAAAACATAGATGAATGAACACTTATACTTTATGATTTATTGCTATAACAGTGAAGCTAACACTAAGTACGGTGTGCTTACATTCAACAAGATGAGAATCTTTTAGTAATAACAAAAGAATAGGTTACACCATATAGAATAAATTTCGCTTAAAGTACATCAGAATTATAACAGCTCTTTACCATAAATATTACTTTCCATATAGGAAACATACAAGCTAAACAGACATCCAGAAAGCATGCAAATATCATTTTGAATTTTAACATCTGGTTTCATAGAGGCCACTTCTTCCTATATAGCGTACCCATTTTATAACATCATGATCACTATAGTTGAGTTTTGGTTCAAATACTTTTAGATAGCGAACTTTCAAACCAGAAGGTGCGAAAGGTACTTCAAAATTCATTGATATTGGTGGACGATTCCATTTCTTTTTAGTATCGGTTTGCAAAAGCTCAATTTCTGCACTCAGCTGGGTTTCCTTCATGCCTGCCATTCGCTTAATCTTCCACACAATAGCATTTTCACTGGCTTTATACTTTGCTTTACCTTTCATGCAGATAAGTTGAACACCACTGGTATTTAAAGGGGTTGGAATGCGGACTTCAATTTTCTGTCCAATAAGAGAGGATTTAAAATTAGATTTTAAGACAACTTTGACTTCCATCTTCGTGCGTCCTACTTCTCTTACAAGTGGTATAATTCGAAAAGGAAAACTAATATCTTTTGTTATTCTGTATCGCATCAACTCAAATTCACCATCAGGAGGAATGAAACTGATGCTGTGCTCACTTTCAAACTTGCTTAGTTTGACACATTGATGGAACTGACAATCATCAATGGCTATCGATGTTTTTCCTGAGCTTCGACTTGGATCATCTAAGGTGCTAGACTTGCCTTTACTCTCCATGGTGATTTTGTCGTTGATCCCGAATTTACATTCAGGCATACCAGAAAGGTAAGACTTCATTACTACTCTGCCAGCAACATGAGCACTCAAAACTTGACCTTGAGGAGACATAAGCAGATTAACATACTCCAGAACATCCAGGAACAACTCGTTCCTCCGGTATTTTATTCCCTCGCGACGCCATCCAATTTGACCAGTGACTTGAGTAGTAATCTGTGTCTGCTCCTCTTTGGTTTGAGATTTTACTCCTTGCTGGGTAATAAAGGTCTTCAGAATCCCGGTATCTGTATTCTGTGGATAACCAAAATCAAGAATTTCATCAAGAAGCTCATAAATTAAAACAAAATTATTCTTTACATTTTCTTCACTTATCTTTCCAAAGTAAGACTGCATAACTTCAACCATTTTTAAAAGAAACTCAAACACCATAGCTGCATTGACATTTTGCTTTGTTACTGCAGCTAACCATATATTGCTTCGTTTAATGTGGAAGAAGCTAGTACGAGCAATATTGGTTACAGGACTTCGCACTTGTTGCCTCGCATGGATGACATTTACACGGAAGGCGTCTACAGCATTTCTACCAATATCATCCCTAAACACTCTAGATACTAGCACCTCTCCTTTATGGTTATAAATAAATAATCCTCCGATCATTTTTCTGTTATATTAAGCCTGCAAAAGAAAAGAAAAATAATAAATTAAAAGATAACTAATACACAAACACAAAAATAGAATCTTTGAATTAGCAATTTTTTTTAAAATACTATTCTAAAAGGATTCTAATTCAGTTATACAAGCTTTAGCACTTTTACATCATCACTTTGAAAATTTGAGAAATTATATTTTCATTAAGATAATTTAAAAAAAAAACATTAAATATTTAAAAACTTAAATTTTTATATTTTAAGAAGTTAATTACAACACAACAATTTCAAAAATTGGCAAATTTACTCATTAAGACAAAAAATTAACAAATTCAGAAATTTGAGGACACTTTCCTGCTTTACTAGACTGAAAATAATATGTAACATCTGAAAAATTTTACAGAAATACTATAAATATATTTTAACCATAGATTTACTTTGAAAATTGTTTAAATTTAAGATACATTTGGATAATTTAAGCAGTTATTGATGTAACACAGGAATATGGCTGTAATAAATGTTAAAATCTTAATAAATACAGTGTTCATATAATTCATAATTTTGTTTTCTGCAACCGATTTTTATGTATAAAACTTGTAAGCTCTCAATTTCCCCACAAATTAGTTTTAATTACATGCAGAAAACATTTGATTCAAAATATTCATTCTCTTATTATTTGTTTAATAGTTTCTCCACATTCTTCAGGTATTCATAATTTTAATGTAACAACTGCACACTGAATGTGAGCAAAGCAAATTTTGAGAACATTTTTAGTCTTTCGACATCAAGTTTATATTTAATCACACAATTATAAATGCTTTTTTATAAGCAAATAATTATTCAATAGAAAAATAAAATAATGTAGTGAATAGCTTAAAAGTTTATTCTAGAATATAAAAACCATTAATACTTATAATTACAGTAAGTTTATTAAAAATAATATCTACTCATATCAAAAGATTACATATTATATAATCCACTAAATAATCAATGTGACACTATTTATGCATATAATTTTTATACGTATTTATAAAAGTATACATTAAACTGCCATATAAATGACTAAGATGAGCACTAATTAAAAAAAAATTAAAAAGTACTGTTTGGAATATCAATACTAAAAATTAAGTGTCAAGTATAAAATTTAACAATTAACTAGTTAATTTTAAGTTTAAATTACATGTAGTCTAGTTTGAATAAAAGTTATAGTAATTCATTTTTAAATTAAAGTGTATTCATTGTTAAGATAAAAATTTAGATTTAATTCATTATTAACACAAAATCTTAATATATCAAACATAAGAGCTCATTTATATAATGTGTGTGAAATATGTAAACTAGTACTTTAATGTCAGATACAAAATTTAGATTGTAAACTGGCAGCTAATTTAAGAAATTCTTAAATTTTTATCCTCAAATTAGATGAAGCAGATAAAAGCTTTTGTACATACAATAAAAATATTAATAGCTTTTAAATCCATACTGTAGAAAAACTAAATGAAAATGAACTTTGTTTTACAGGTTTCATTGCTCTCAACCAAGTCATTTTTTGGCACATAAAAGCTAATTCCACTTTATTATCATAGGAGAAAATTTATCAACAATAGAACTTCATATTCCAAGTTAAAATAAATCTGTTAATGAAATTTTATTTGCAGCTAACTTTATGCAAGAATTTACTTGTAGACTGATTTTGTATGATTGATTAGTTGTTTAGAAAATGTGCTATGTAAAGACAGAAATAATTTCAAAGGGAATAAGCTTTCTTTACAAGAAAAAATAATTTAATTACTTAAATTATTAAGTATATTTTAACAGCCCAGTTATACTTACTTATTGATACTTTAGATATTGTTTAGTTAAATATTAACTCTTTCCAAAGTTTTTTCTTCAAAAAAATATATTCTTTTCAGCAAGTTATGTTTATTTTAATTATATTTGATCTTTAATCACAATTACAGCAAATTTCTTTAACTAAATTTATATAATGCTTTTTATAATACATTTAACATTAATTCTTTAATTAGTTTAAAAATAGAAAAATATTCTGTTTAAGTTTTATAAAGAGTAATTTTAATGTTCATCTACAACTGAAAAATTATCTATAAAAAGACTTTATAATTTTTTCATATTTTGTATAAATTTGCTAAATGTTTAAGATATTTCAAATTTAATTTTCATAATCTGCTTAAAAATTTCAGGTTATTAAAATTCATTCCAAAAGACTGCTTCAATATAATCATTAAATTGAAATAAATTTAACATCTGGAATTCACAGCTTCATTATAAACTACAAATGAAATTTAATACGTAATTTTAGCTTATATTCTCCAATTAAAAATAAAATTAAAATATTACAAGTTGATTACAAAACTTTAATCATAAAGTTTTATATCATAAATCAGAATATTTAAAAATTATTCATCACCAATTTTTCATGAAAGAACTAGCAAACCAAAATACATTTGTTGCTCCATATTCGTTGTATTGTTGTTACTAATCCCATTTGATATAGTGGAGCTACATGAGATCCACAAGGCCGTAAACCCTCTAAAAAAAATTGAGGAAAAGGAGAGGTCTCTCAAGAAGGTCCTGCTATTCCCCCCCCCCCCAGTCCTACTATGCCACCTCATCGTGGCGGGAGATGGCACTGGATGGGATTGGTAAAGTACGTCGAGAGTTTATCTCCTGGTAGTGTCACTCTGGACATAAAGGCCATCGTACTATGTCCAGCTAGGGCTAGTAGGTGAATAGAGCCAAGTCAGACTTCTATTACTGGTGGTCCTGATCTTTGATCAACAGAAGCTGTACCCTTTCCCATGAGTTTGTCTCCTCCATATTCACTTTTTAAGTCTATTGTTTTTACTATAAAGTTATTTAATTAATAAATCAAATAGATATTAAAGCAATAAAATTGTACTTAAGTGTATTTTCAATTAAAATTAATGACAATAAGTTTTGCATGTTGTTGATGACTGAATAATCAACATTTAAACTTTTATACTTTCTCTATGCCTAACTGTTATAATTCATTTAAATGAGATACATTAATTTAAAAATAGCATTAAATATATTAATATGAAACATTTAGAAATTTTAGAACCAAAATTTCTGTCTTCTACAATAGAATTATTTCAGATTTAATGAAAAACTGAAAACAATTAGCTTGAATGCAGTTGAAATTTGATTTTCAAAGCATTTTATATAATAGAAATATCTTATTAATTTCATTTATGTGAAAAGTTAAACATTTTAAAATTCAAAGAATGAATATCTTTAAAACAAAACATTGCATATCATGTAAGTATTAAGAAATAATTGCCATTAATGTCATGAATAAAATTGTTTATACTGAAGTTTACAATATGATTACATTTTATTCATTCCTTTACACAAATGTTACCTACATATTTTTAATTTTAAGCCAAAAAAGCACTGTTGATATTTTTATAGATATATTAATCTGACATCATTTTACAAAAAGATACAGAAAATCTGACAATAAAACTGCTATAAAAATAGATAACCCAAGAACTAGATTTAATATTAAATTTTTTTTAGAATAATTTATTTAGCTTTTCATTCTTGCCATATTTTGCATGCCAAAAAGTTTCCCAATTGATGTTTTAGAAATTTAAATCTATCTATTCTCAAGATTAAGTTTACTGTTTGTCACTAAACAATCACTTCCTGTAAGGGTTACTTGGACAAAGCCCTACAGTTTAATATGTTTTGAACCTCAATTACAAAACCCTCAAGTCTGAAATAGAAAGCAAATTAACTTGGTGGTTGATGCTTTTGCATTCAATTCAATCATTAGCCATCAGCTTAATATGCTGAAGACTGATTCTAATGTTCATGGATTTATCTGTCAGAACATACACAAAGACCTATTTAAATATCACCTCTAATAAAATTAATGTAATTTTTATAATAAAATTTCTATAACATTTTTAAACAAACATATTTTGATAATCTAATTTTTTCATATTTGATTTAAGTTCAAAAGAAAAATCATTTGAGAATACCTTCAGTAAATAGTTTTATTATTTTATCACTCATTTACTAACTTTATATCTCAGCAATTTATAAGATTACTTTTACTCTATATCAGTCATTGCTCATTTGAATAAATTAGATGGAGATTATTTTGAATGGTTTATAATCTATTTCAAATTATATCTATGTTCAAAGTAATAGCCCACATTAAACAAATATTTATAATAAAGTAATTATCGTTGAAAATGCAATCCATGATAAATGTTCATTTATTTGGATTTAAAGTTTGCCAAGTCTCTTTAAATATATTTAATTTCATAGAATCATACCAAAGAGAAATGTTACTATATTAACAATAACTTCTCGTTATAATATTACAGTTAATGAATAATTCTGTTCTGATTTTTTATACATAGTTTAGAATGTAATTTTTTCCTTTAATTATCATCATCTACAAATAAAATCAAGACTAATACTTCAAGAATGATCTTATAATCTTTTTAATAAACTTAATATATTAAAAACCTATAATTTTCCAATTTGTGATAAAAATATTTATTCTAAAAGTGACAGTTAAGCCTTTAAAATAAGGTTATGAAAAATTTATTCTTAACTGTACTTGTTAACACATTTATTAATTATACTTTCATTAGAAATTAACTATTATTTTGATCAACAACAATTAAATTAATCAGTTAAGTTTCTTTTTCACATGTAAAAATAAAAATTCTTTTGAAATATATAACTCGTATTAAAAAATATTGTACTGATTTTTAGTCAAATGCCAAGAAATATTAGAACTTATAAAAACAGGAAATTTAAATTAAACATATTTGTTTAGTTAAAAATTAACAAAAAAATTCAGGACCATTTTTTAATACATAAACAAAATAATTTAGGGAGATCAAAAATTATTAGATTTCAGATTTAATGAAAATTGAATTTGAAAATATCAAGTCTCAAAAACAATAAAATAAAGTAATGCAACTTTCATTGATAAAAAATATTTGAGACATTGATATATTTTTAAAAATTTAACATGTTTTATAAATTGATATTTCTAGAGTCTGAAATTTAAATCTATGAAATTCTTAATAGATATTTGCTAATCAATTGAAAATTTTACAGGAGTAACTGAATAAAGTTTAGTTTTCCACTTTTTCATTAATATTTTAATGTTTCGTATATTCGCAATTAATTAGTAGCTATTTCATTCTAAAGATTTTAGAAAAGATGTAGCATATAATTATATTTTGAACATTTTTATTCGATTAATTATAAAATTAACGTTAGATTATTTGGTCAAAATTTTGAAACGAAAATCATTAGATTATAAAAGTAGATAATACTTCATGAAATTCCCTTAAGAAATTTTTTTTAATTACTGAAAATAGACAAAAAATCGTTATTGACAATATCGAATATTTTCACCAAAATTTAAGAAATTAAAGATGTATAACCTTATTTACCAAGACTTAATAAGCAATAATAAAATAACTTTTGGAAAACATTAGATAATGTTGTTCATGGGATAGCTCACATGAACTAATATGACAGATAAAATAAGCCTAGCAACAATTATAAATTATAGAAAAAATTTGAAATAAAAACTTGATTAGAAACTACTTATGTAGAAATATGTATTTCTAACATCTTGTTACAATGCTTCTCTAAGATTATATACAGTTAAGTAGTTTTAGTTTTGAAATAAATGTAAAGAAAGAAAATTAAGAAAAGGAAAATTTGTCGAGACATTTTAATCACACAACATTCCATAAGGTAAGGAATTTAGGGAAACAATTTCAATAATAGCTAGATGATATAAAATCCACTTCAAACTTACATAAAAAAAAATCTTATTTACATGAAAAGTATAAGAAATTAAATATTAATAAAGTAAGAAGAGATAAACGTCAGCAAATATAGCCAAATATTTAGAATATATTAAATAGGAAGTACTTTTCAATTTACTTCATTTTAATAAATTATAATGATCACCATAATATAAAAAGTATCAACATACTTCATATAACAGAATACTGATGAGGAACAAATCAAATAAGCCACATTTTAACACTAGGTAACTCCCACCAGCAATTCTGTACTTCTCAGACTTTTCACCGCAATTTTACGACCGGTGTGGTGCCATTCAGAATTTACAAAATTTTATTCGTGGTATTTCCAGATCTAGTTGAGCTTTCAGAAACAACCAATAATATTGCATAGAAAAATTATGGGAAAATTTCCGTTTGGAAGATTGCCAAGTATTTTTCTGCATAATAAAAGAAATACAGATGTACGCTCCAAGTATTTAGTATTAAATTGATACAAATAGATGACTTTTAAATCCAAGGTGTGGTTTTTTTTAAGGTAATCGTTGTAAGTCCTAGATTTAGTCTCTTCTTTCACATAAATTACAGCGAGATATTTGTCATTAATTAAATGATTTGAATAGAATATTTTCTATTTCTTTAAAGCTAACACAAAATGTGAATTATGGGTTTATAAACACCCAATTTTATCCTTCGAGCACATTACAATTTTTGCAATGTGAGATAAACAGCTCGAATACAGACCATGTAATCAACAAGTAACTTTTTTCGTAAGGATAAGTGAGTCTGTTTCTTTTGAAAATAATTTTGGTAAAACTATAATATAAAAATTTGTTTTTTCTTGAAGACATAAATCAATACTTTTTTTTTAATTTATAATAATAAGAAACAATATTTATTGGTTATAGGGACCACATATTGGTGACTTCGTTTCGGAAAAGTACATTTGCGATATTACCATGAATTCATATTACTTTAGCTAAGAATATAATGATGTTTTCGAGATTATAAGAGCCAAAGTTCATTCTAAATACTTCAATGACTGGAATAAAATGGTACTAAATTTAAATGAATTGTTGTTTATTACTATTATAAAATAATGTCATCTATTTTAATACCAGAAACATGTTGGGATTAAATCTAATTATATAATATTTCATTTGATCTCAACATGTGTTTCTGGTATTAAAATAACACAAAAATATTGGTGATTTCAACTTTATGGTTCCTGTAACTCTTAATTTTTCATCAAGTTATTTATATGATTTTCAGCTTGTATCTATTTTTTGTATGTAAGTTTCGTGTCTGAGCTGAAAAAAACTGAAGTGTAGCTGGTGCAATAGTAACACAAGGTTAAAACATTTTTCTTCTAGCGAAAATATAAATTTAAAAAGCTTATCTAAGCTTCTTTTCCTTAAAATATTTTATCACCACATATTAAATGCAATTATTAGCTATTTTTTTTTTCTGTATAATACACATTTTTATCATCAACATCTTTAGTTCTGGAGGAATTTTATGAAAATTCTGAAATTTTCTTCCGTTTAAAAGTTTAAGAATATTTTAGAGAAGGAAACTGAATAGTTAATTGATCTATTATATTGAATTTTTAATTGATATGTTATATAATGCATAACATGGAAGTGTAATTTAAAATACAGTAACTTTATATAACAAATTGTTTACTTATTTGATTCGCTTTGCCCGTGGTGCAATTAATAAATCTATCAGATATTAAAAGAAATCATTGTTTCATATTCTATTTTAAATTCAAATGAATTTTTTCATGTATATTTAGGAATTTTCCGGATTACAAACTAAAAAGTTTACGCTTTAATTTATTTATTCACTTTTTGCAAAAGGTACGAATCTAATTTTTAAATATTTTAGAAATAGGCTAAGGAAATGAGACTTTAACAAATATTTTTAACTTATTGTCCTTAATAGTATCTCTTTGTAACTTAAAATAAGCTTTTGATGTCCTTGAATTTTCAATTCATAAAATCTTATAAGGTTTTATTATATAAATGTTTTAGACATAATTTTAAAATAAATCTTATATATATATATATCTTATATATATATATATATATATATATATATATATATATATATATATATATATATATATATATATATATATATATATTCCTTCCTAACTTTTGCACATATGAATTTCAATGTTCTCAGTTTATTTAATCAAATTTTCTAATGTTTTAATTTTCCCGTTTAAATATTTATTTGTCTCAATTTCTATTATATTTTGTCTATTTAAAGTTAATTGAATATATTTTTCTATTTCCATTTATTTTGTATTTAAGAGGTTTTAGATTATTCCTTGTAAGTGTCTAATGGAAAATAAACATTTTGTTTTAAAGTTGCATATCAACATAAAAGTAGATAAATTGATAAAATATGTGTTCCTAACAATGTAAGAATAAATTTTTTTTAAAAAATTTAGAAAACATATATACACAGAATAATAAATGAGGATAACTTTATAGAGCAATAAAAATATGTGAACAGCTTATAAACACTAAATGAAAACATTTGGAAAAATAAGCTGATGTAAGAACATTTTAAAAAATCATCGAGCGATATGAATTTGAATAATGAATATAAATAACACATTCACAGCTTATAAATAAAACTGTAACTAAGCATCGCTTTGAATGTGAATGATTTCACATATAAAATAATATTGCACGGAGCTTCGGGGTTCTTGTCGATTGAGAGTGGAATAAAGCAACCACTTAATAAACACAAAACTTTTATTCGTATGACTTACACTAGATATAAGAAATTCCAGCTCTAACAATCCCAATTATACAGCTACAATTCGTCAGATACAATAAGAAACAGCTTCCAATCACAGGTCTCAAATACCTCAGACAGAACAGCTTCTCTAGACTAGCATTCATGACTAATCGTCTTCATTCACTGACTGTCTTCAATAAACTGCTTTACTTCTATGTCGGGTTGCAGTATTTATACCTGACTTGGTGGAGAAATCTACCAGTTTCTCCAAGGTTCTGGAAGCTTCTAGGCTATCTCGCTAAATATTGGTCCTAGAGCTTAGGTGATGGATGTTTCCAGAAGTATCTATTTCTCGCCAAGTCACCAAATGTCGCCAAGTTTTCTTGCCAAAACATCACTAAGTCACCAAATCATTAGAAAATCCGCTTTTATCGTAAAACACGTCTAAATACCGCAATTTTTGCCCAAAATGTGAGTATTTCTGATCTGTCTGAGATATTTTAACACAAAAACAATAATTATTTATAAATTTGTAACAATATGTGCAGAAACGAAAAGGTTTGATTAATTATAATAATTTAATTTAGTGTTTTGACTTAATAAAAAATACCATTAGAATATGTTTACTATTGATTTATACTTTTTAAATTATTATTATTTATTTATTTATATTTTTTACTTTCATAAAAGCACCTACTAGATTTTCATTTAAAAAAAGAAAAGTCTTTGTTTCTCGACGTATTCAAATGAAAATGCAAATTACAGAATCCTAGCTATAGCAATGCTCTCTGTTTTCAAAATTATTCGGCTGATTTGATTGTCAACTCTTAAAGAATTTAATGTAATTTAATTTTTCTTTTGGAAGACAGTGCATGCGTGTTTTATTACATACATGACAGATACATGTTTTATTATTTTTGTTTCCAAAAAATATAAAAAATACATGTTTTCAATATGTTGCATAATATTCGTAAAAAATGCTAACAAGACAAAAAAATTATTACATTAAGAACTACTTTTAAAATATTCCAGGAACAATTTAAAGATGTCTTAGTTTTTTACACTTCTGCAATTTCAATTTCTAATTTTTATTATTTACCATTGTTTTATTGATGAATCTAGGATTAAATACTTTGCCAACGAATTTTATATTTCTAGAGCTTCTAGAAGTTCACAAATTAAATTTTTTAGTCACATCATTTGTTTCTGGATAGTCTTAGAGAATTAGTTATTTAAAGGGAAAAATTTCAGTAAAATGCTTATTATTTTTTGAATGGTCAAAATCGAATTTAAATCTTATTTTTAATCCTTCATCGATTTGTTTATTTTGGCGAAAATTTCTAAATGTCAATTCGTCACTATTCTATTTCTAAATGTCAATTCGTCACTATTCTATTTCTAAATGTCAATTCGTCACTATTCTATTTCTAAATGTCAATTCGTCACTATTCTATTTCTAAATGTCAATTCGTCACTATTCTATTTCTAAATGTCAATTCGTCACTATTCTATTTCTAAATGTCAATTCGTCTATATTCGTTCGTCAATTCGTCTATATTCGTTCGTCAATTCGTCTATATTCGTTCGTCAATTCGTCTATATTCGTTCGTCAATTCGTCTATATTCGTTCGTCAATTCGTCTATATTCGTTCGTCAATTCGTCTATATTCGTTCGTCAATTCGTCTATATTCGTTCGTCAATTCGTCTATATTCGTTCGTCAATTCGTCTATATTCGTTCGTCAATTCGTCTATATTCGTTCGTCAATTCGTCTATATTCGTTCGTCAATTCGTCTATATTCGTTCGTCAATTTGTCTTGGGGGATGTGTCAAACTCTACTTATAGCTCTGACAGTCATGATAATTTTTGACCGTATCTATTTTAGCCATATTTATTATTCCGTAATCATAAATATTCATAGTTTAGATGAAATAGAATCCTGTTGGTTTAATGATACCATATCCACTTCCAAAGCCCGGATCCAAGGCCTATCCTCGGGCTGCGAAAGGTCGACTCAGTCTTTCCTCCTTTTTTGTGGATCAATAAAACTTAGTCCAAACATGCTTAGGAACTAAACACTGAGGAATTCGCGTTAGATTGATCACTTAATCAAGACATATGCTTTACATCCCAGGGCCTTTGGTACAGGAAACAGATATAGACACTGTAGGTCTTGACCTCATAAAGACTGTTGTGCCATTGAGTTTAGTCAAGGAGAAATATCTCCTTTATTCAGCTTAGATCTTCAAAATTTCACTTGTTATGGTAATGAGGAACTTGATTCTAACGTCTATGTTATACCAAGACCCTTGAATATAGTTTACAGGTGCTAGAGTCAGCCATTTATTAAATGCTGATTCCAGTGAATCTTGAGTTTGAGAATGCTCGAAGTAGTTCAATAATTGAGTAACAAAATCATTATGTAAATTAGTCTAATCCTACACCAAATGTTTTATCAAAAAATTCTTCTTTTTGAATTGGAAAGATATTTAAATCAAGAAAAGTGAACAACCAAGAAATCACAGGAATTCGCCATTTCTTTTTAACAACACTTTACATTAATTTCACTAAAATTTTAAATTGGACATGGAAATGTACTACTTCTGTTCGTTTGGCGAAATTTGACCACATTCAGATTTGACAATATCCAAACCAGGTTCGAATAACAGAAAAGTATAAATTACGATAACTTAAAAATGGCATATTCGAATCATTAACTGTAGTTTAATGTAAGAAGGTTATCAAATTTTTAAACACTCTTAAACCTATTAATATTTTTAATGAGAGAAAGATCAATAGAAAGCAGTTTTTTTAAAACCTTGTGATTTGATTTTGAATCCAAAATGGCAGGAATTTTTTGAAATTCAAAAGAAAATTATTTTCTCTTCCGTCTCTCACATTCATCCCTCACAAAAATAAAAATCCCTTCAAATAAAGAATTTTTTACTTATTTTTTATTTTAGTGAATGAAATATTACAATTTGAAGCACATTTACACATCACACACACACATGGTTTCAATTTATATATATTATTAAATAAAGATATCTGCTAGCAAACTCAAGTGGTTCTAGAATAGTAATTCATTGCTAAAAGATTTTCTTTTTTCTTTCCTTTTTCGGTGGTTTTTCTTTAGATAAAAATATAAAACAATATGAGGATGAATCTTTATTACATACTTTACATTCAGTAGTTATAAAATTTTTACTTGAACTAAGGATAATGTATAACAACTTAAATTTTAAATCGTATATAATATTTAACAAAATATTCAAAATCCGCCTTTGACTTGCTTACATACTTTTTAAATTTGCTAAGTAAAAACAAAGAAATTTTACTCACATTGAATGCTTCATTACGAAATATTTCTCAGAATATTATGAAATTCCAGTTATTCCAAACTTATATATATATATTAGGGTTGAAAGCGCCACCAGAGGGCCTTTCAATGTTTGACGCGCCGGACATACAGAGAGAAGAGGGGGAAGGAGAACAACAAGGTGATGGACGAGTAAAGACGCGAATTGATATTGGACTATATATATATATATATATATATATATATATATATAATATATATATATATATATATATTGATTATTTATACTGAAAAAAAATGATATTTTTAAGTTGAAACTAAAACAATATGTAAAAATTTTATTGATATCGAAGATCCTACAGCTTCTCAAGTCCACTATGTTTTTCTTGCTTGATTTAGAAATACTTACAGACGTATAGTCAAAAACGCATAATAATCGATAAACATTTGCAGAACTATGCGATTTTTCATAATTTAATCTAGGACAACAACATGGAAAAGTAAAGTATCAGCTACTTTATGATTTTAATTACCCTATTACATAGCTCGATAAGAATCACATTTCTCATGTGACTGTTATCGAGTTACTGTTTGCTGTAAGAATCAATTTAAAAAGTTCAAGTGTAATTCATAGAGACGGTTCGAGATGCAATGACTTGGAAGACTACCCAAACTCCGATATCAAAAGAAAAATCCTGCCTGATTATTTTGAAATAAAGAATGATTGAAAAATGATCTTATTTAAGAAACAAATTATAATTTTATATTTATGTTGTAAATAAATTTCAAATATTTTACCATAATTTCTAATGTAACTGGAAATTTTTAAAATATATTTTAAAAATTTCCAGTTATACTAATTTAATAGCAAAAATACTCTATGCCGATTTTACTTACTAGTTGAAAGTCTGCTGTGACTTTGATCTACTGACAGTTCGTTAATATGTTCATCGTTAAACTTATGTCGAGTGTTGAACTAACATTTGGCTTGATATTGGGCAAATGAAAAAGTTATTTATAGTCAGTGATAGTGATAGTCATTTGCTCAACATCATTTTATAATGTTTATTTATCGATATCACATCCGCCTGGCTAATGGTTAAACTAACGTTATATCTGATATCAAATTGATGTTAGGAGTTTACTCTATCTCAAATTATTCAATTGACCCGTCATTGTCGTGCCCTCCTGCATATTCGTCGATTTATCGTTACCTTCGACATTAAATCAATAATGATTTGATATCAAGTTACTAGGTTAATTTGCCGATGTCATTTTTTCAAAGTCGAAAATTGAGAAACGTTATATCTGATACCAAATTATAGTCATAGGAGCTCGCACATTATCAAATTATGTGGTTGATCCACTAACATTACGTCAATAAGGTATACAGGAATAGAGCTGACTCGATGTCCACATTACCAAATTAGTCAAATCCAGGAAATTTGATTTTGATACTCTGATAGCCCTGTAACAAATTCATATTCTGAAATAATATTCAAATCTTTTTTGAATTAATTTATACTTATTAATAGAATGTCTTTTGAAATGCATTGACCAGTTAATAGTAAACATATTGCCTATTTATCATCAGCAAAACTTAGTTGTAATTTTTACCTCAACTTCTATAGTGTGTTTTTACTATAGTATGTTTTCTAAGTTATTGTGACACTGATCTAACAATAAGCTTAAATAATTCAAACTGCTAAAAAAATACCGAATTTTTTTAATATAATTAATCGTACGTGATAATTATAAAATTACAAAAATTAATTCATATATTTTAATAAAGAAAATTAATACAAACACTATTACCTATTACTAATTTAAAAAAAAAAAATTCGCAAAATTTTTCATTTACTATATTTGACACTTTAAACTATATATATATTAAGGGGTTTTTTTATGTAAAAGTTTATTCCTAATTAGTTAAAACACTGTCCTGTTGTATTTGGCCATTTTAAATAAATTAAAGCAGTGCTTTATAAAACATTTAAAATAAAAATTTCCTCCAGTTTCTTTTATACGATAAGTTTACTTTACGCAGTATGAATATTTTAATTCGACTGAAAATTTCAATTGAAAATTGCTTCCGAATCACTATAAACATATAAATATTAAGATGGGAATGGAACCTATGAAATATTGATCTGAAAGCCATAGGATTGGCATTCTTCAGCTAACAGTTCGGTTTATTTTTTTTGTGAATAATAAAACTTCAAAATTTTTAAGAAGAAAAATTCTAATATTTTTGACACATAAAATCATATTTTCCAATATTTTAGAATAACTATGAAATACTATTTATTATGCAAAGTGAGCTGTTTTTCTAATAATATCTGAGTGTAACACACACACACACACACACAATTATGAAATAATCACATGTTTTTTAAATTTTATATATGATTAAAAATATTTTCTTGAAATTATAAACTATTGATAACACTTTATGAATTGTGTTAATTTTTATTTTAAGAAAGCTATTATATGAAAATACATTATAAAATTTTTATTATTGCTCCGGATAAGTGCTGGAAAAGAAATGTCATCGAAAATATGGTTTTGAAGTGTTGCTACAGTTGAATGTTACCTAGATCATCCTACAGATTTTAAAGGGCATTTTTTTAATCTATTAAATCACTGAAATTCAGGAAATCGTGAGTAAGGGTTACTTCCACAGTGTTTTTAGCAGTTTAAAACTGATAATTGCATTCTTTATATAGTATCTATTCCTTATCACTTCTAAAAATTTTTTAAGCCTAATATTATTTTTAATAATTTTGCTTTTTTTAAGTAAAATAAATTATTTATTGTTTCTGATAATTTTATAAATTATTTCGTAAAATTATCAGAATTATTTCTTAAATTTAATTATTTCTAATATCGTTTTTCCTAATTATTAGTAAAAATATGTCTATTTGCTTTTAAAATTGAATATTGTCCTCAATTAGGAAAATTAAGGATAATAATAACAAAACTAAATGCAAATCTTTTAATTCTGCTTTTGAGACCTGTCATCATCTATCATCATTTTTTACTCGTCTTTCATTTTAAACTTCTGCTATTTAATTCTTCAATTAAATATGCATATAAAATTCGTTAAATTAAATATAATGATTTTTATAAATTTGATTGATAAGAACAAACAAATATTATAATGAAAAATTTGTAAAATAAATATTTTGCATTATTTCTAAAAGTAAGTATTCTAAATGACTTATTTTTAGATGACACTGTTTAAGAAAGATTCATTAAATTAAACAGCACGAAAAATAATTTTACTTTAAAAAAACCATCATCTATGTTATTTATATAAATTAAATTATGCATACATGCCGAAATTGTTAAACAACAATTTGAGTTTTTTTAATCATTAAGAAAAACAAACACAAATAACTATAATTAAAATTATTCTCATCTCAACGAAAAATTGCCAAAATATTTCAAACATCAAAAACTGACATTGAAGAAGAAACTTTAAAATCAAATTTTTTAATTTGTTAACATAGTTTAAAATATAGAATATAAAAATGACTTTTGTATTAATCAATGATGAATTTTTGTGACGGTGAAATTAAATAATAAATTACTAAATTCTACAATATGTTAAAAAGGACAAGTTAAATAATTTAAAAATATGTAATTCAAAATAAAAGTTTAAGTTGTAATTTATCGAGATGTTTTACAATATGGAATGTGAAAATGGCTTTTGTATTAATGAATGGTGAAGCTGTTGGTTGAACTAAATGAATAAACAAATTCTAATTCAAAGATTTTAATTTACTACGAATGCATCATTGGGAATAATGTACCAAATATGATAAAAATTATACAAGATAAAATAAACAATGCATTTAAATTATGATATGAAAATAATACATGAGCAATTTTCTTAGTTTGAGCTTAATAAGGTGTACAATTTCCACAAGATGAACGCTTAGACAGCATTGGCTGTGAAACTGAATGAGCAGGGGGATAAACTGGTGCATCTTTCGCGACATCCTGATGATATTTATTTTCCTGCTCTTTTGACATTTGTGTTCAATATGGAGTTGAAGTGGACTTGTAAGAAGACACGTTTCCATAATTGGGTCTCTGTGACTGCTTATAAGTATTTTCATGAGTGTACTTGGCTGATGGATAGTTATTTGAATCAGGCTTACCATAACTGGGTTCATGAATATTTGTTTTAGCAAAAGATTCTTTGTAGCTAGCACCATAAATTGGAGATTGTTTATATCCACTCTCATGATATGGAGATTGCGCATAACTTTTAACATTTAACGGAGTTTCAGCTTGATTATTTTTGTAGGTTGGTACTTGATTGTAAGGCTTAAGTTTCTGTGGATAGGTCTTAACATGGTATGAAGGTTGTTCTTGAGTTTTACCATAAGCTAAGCTCTGCGCTTGAGGTTTATAATGAGTTGGTAGTTGAGCATAGGGATTCTTATCAATTGGAGCTTGCTTATCGTTGGAATGACCTTGACCATAAGAAGGAGACTTAGAGTAGGAAGCACCATAATCTTGGGTACGTGCATATGTTGGGGGTTGGACAGGAGCTTGCGCCTTTGTTTTATAGTGAGATGGCCCTTGTGAATAGGATGTAGTTCCATGGGAATATTGCTGATGTGGTTTGTGTGAAGGATAACTCGAGGAAGAGCTATATGATTTAGCCACTGAAGCAGATTGATGATATGTTCTATCAGACATTCCAGTGGATGAATATGCTTGAGAATACGCAGAATCACGTGTTTTTCCAAAGGAAACTTCAGGTGAATAAGCTTTGTCAGAAGAATACGAGTCAGATGCATAAACTGAATGTGGTTTTTCGTAAGAAGTATCAGAATAGGGTTTTTGGTACGAAGAATCAGTTGCATAGGATTTTTTGTGAGAAGAATCAGGTGAATAAGGTTTTTGATACGAAGAATCAGTTGAATATTTTTTATAAGAAGAATCCGTTGAATACGGTTTTTGATACGGAACATCTTTAGGATAAGCTTTACCGTTATCTTCAGAAGTTTTATACTTTATTGGCGCAGCATCTGAATGAATTTCAACGTCAGCAGGATTTTTATTCGCTGTCCCTGGTTCATTTGTTCTTATAGATACGCGAAAGCCGTCACCATTAGCTGTATAGTCCACCTGGCGATAAATTCCATAACCATCCGTGTAACCGTAAGAACCTTTCTTGTTACCGTAATCATCGCTCTCTTCTTTGTGATTAATAGTAGCTCCGTAATCATCTTTCAATTCATAACCAAAACTGTAGGGTTCAGGTTTTCCTTCCTAAAAATATCATAGCATCATTCATGAAATGTAATTCGTAAATTGAATAATTAAAAAATACATTAGATGATTAATAAATTTTTTTTAAGGAAATTTTCCCGAGTAAGCGTGATTTTGGATAAATATACGCGTTTTATTATGAATACGTGTAATTATTACGAATTAATAAAAGGATGCTAAAAATAATCTTACAGCGATAAAATAAGCGATACCAATTTTAAGGTAGAATTAATTGGAAAAGCACATGATTTTCGGAGGATTAAAGCATTATTTCAGAAATGCATGCTTTATATCATTTAATTGTAGCATGTAGCATTAATATACCTTATGAAATAAAATGTTATCTAAAAAAGAAAAGCTAAATTTCTAATAATATATAAAAACATCTCAGAAATGTTTCTCTAAATTTATTTATTTAATAATCTTTAAATTCATTTCTAAATTTATTTAATTCAAATTTTCATTTTAATTAAATTAATTTTCATTGCTTCAAATGTATCTTATATAACTTTCCCTTAACTTTTTATGAATTATTTTTTATTCACACATAGTTTAATGATTGCAATATAAAATACTCATAATACGCAACTCGAATTAAAAACTTAAGTCTTAAAATACGTAGGATATTTAAAATTTAAATAAAAAAATACTTTTTTTATACTATAAACTGGATTAATCTTCATGTAAAGAAATTGTAATTCTGGTTATATTTATATTAGTTAGTTATTTTCAGTTAATATCCAATATAACATATATATGTATAAAACAAAGATAATTATACCCATGAATTTTTGCCATTTTGTTAAAAATATGTATTTTTATTGAATTTGAGTATCAGTGATTTTGATTTTAATATTATTCTACTAATTGTAATATAATTCCTTATATTAAAATATTTTGGCAGTATTATCTGTGTAAAAAACTCAAAAAAAAAATAATAATAAATTGAGAGCTTCATGAATATAATAATAATACTTCATTTAAAAGGATTAGTAAAGAATCTACGCGAGAACAATTAATAATAATAAATATGAATCAGGATTTTTAGTCATTAGTATTAGGGTATTAATTAAAAGTTAGTTCATAAATAAATAATTAACAATTAATTTATACAAATTAATAAAACAAAACAGTACTGATAAATATTTTGATATATAAATTTCTTATGACACTTTTAACGCGGAAATAAAAGTCGCCTTGGTCCATTAAAATTAAACGGGCGAAAAATATTGTTTAACTAATCATGATTTTCGCAATGCACTAAATTGCATAAAATTAATTTAATTTTTAACTTACATAAGCCCCATAGTTCTTAGAATCAGGCGAGTCTTCATATCTTGGTCCATAATACTGAGCTGCAGAAAGCGATACTAAGCACAGAAGCAGTACCTACAGATTAATATTATGTCACATACAAATGCATATATATATATATATATATATATATATATATATATATATATATATATATATATATATATATATATATATATATATATATATATATATATATATATATATATATATATATATATATATATATATATATATATATATGCAGATTACTGATGCAATAAAAAAGGAATGATTAAATTTCGACAATGGTTAGTAAATAATAGCACATTCCTCTCCTAAAGCGTATTTCAATATACATGTAAAGAATTGTATTTATGTATCACGAGAGTAGACACATGGGAAATTCTCAAGCATCTACCTCCAACTAATGACCATGCAAAAACAGACAAACATTCGTCCTTCGTCATGTAACAAGCTCCAGAATTCAATTTGGGACTTTATTATCCTTAGCACGTGACCTCCATGAAAGTATAATTTGTCATTAGACTACGAAACACCTTGATAGTAAATCGAAAATTTAACTATTTCATAAAAGTAATCTGCATAGACGCAATATAAACATTTATAATAATTTTAGTGCAAAGCTCTCTTTAGAGACTTGGTTCATTAATATTCCTCTACTTCGATTAATTCTTACTCAAATATTTTACTAAAGAAAAATAACGTTACTGAATTCAGATATTCCATAATTATGTATCTGCGAAATATAAAAGGATAATTATGATAAAAAGGATAAAAGTATTGTAATGTTGGAGAAATATAGTATTTATAAAAAAAGTTACTGGTTAGATAGGATGGTAATATATGAATGTTGACATTTCAGAAATAAGGTACAGTTAAAAAAATCCTGAAATATATATATATATATATATATATATATATATATATATATATATATATATATATATATATATATATATACATATATATATATATATATACATATTTATCTATATATATATACATATATTTATATATATATATATATACATATATATATATATATATATACATATATATATCTATATATATATATATATATATATATATATATATATATATATATATATATATATATACATATATATATATACATATATATATATACATATCTATATATATACATATATATATATACATATACATATATATATATATATATATACATATATATATATACATATACATATATATATATATATATATATATATATATATATATATATATATATATATATATATATATATATATATATGTACACACACAGGGCCTGACTAGGCTTAGAGGCAGGGACAAAACTTCCTTGGGGGCACCTTCTGCTTTACAACTACAAACTTTCTATCTGATTCAGCTAATAATTCTATTAGACTGGCAATGTAAAATAAACTTTCTATTTAATTTGGGTGGGTAACCTTCTAGTGCGAGAGTCCGGGCAACTACCCCGTATGCCCTGCCTTATTCAGGCTTTGTATATATATATATTTGTATACAAATTATTGTAATCATATCTATATACCTATATATATATATATATATATATATATTTAATTTAGTTAATATTTGTTTCTATTGTTTTTTTTTTTTTTTTGCCTTATATTGAGCAACAATATTTATTTTATTATCAACAATATTTATATATATATATATTTGTATACAAATTAATCATATCTATATACCTATATATATATATATATATATATATATATATATGTATATATATATATATATTTAATTTAGTTAATATTTGTTTCTATTTTTTTTTTTTTTTTTTTTTTGCCTTCTATTGAGCAACAATATTTATTTTATTAGAATCAATATACAGAACATATAACCAAAAAAACATTAAGTGCAATTTTCTAACTTATTTTTATGGAATGGTAGTAGAAAATTCAAGTGAAATATCAAATGAAAATTGTTTTGCTAACTTACATTCATTGATACCGAGTTTCACTTCCTATCATTAAAGTTGAATAAGCATTGAACATGCGGAAAAACGGGAAAGAATATGTTATTCATTTCGATAAGTTATCGATTAGATATAATAGGCATATCTAACCTTAATTTTACTTTTAGAAATGATAAAATATTTACTGTGGATTTTTTTAAAACAATCATATCTATTATTTTACCACGCTTCATTCACAAAAATATACTGCTTAATTCGTAGAGGAGAATTAGTCGTCAATTAAAATTGTTCAATTGTTTAAAAGCCATTCTTTCAGACGCCTTCTAACATTTAAAAAAAAAAAAGATTAAACTTCTTTAAAAAAAAAAAAACAGGATATAATTTTTTTTAAAAAGATTAAACTGAGACTACAAGTCAAGTTGATTACGATATAAAAATACGGGAGATATAATTTTCTTATTTCATGTTTAAATCTTTTCTAATCAAAATTATAAGCTAATACCGTGTACAAAGTAAAAGTGAATTTTATGAGATTAAACATCACATTTGGCATTATATATTAAATATAATATAGAAAATAAAAAATTTTCCTCAAAATTTGAAAAAAGATTGGAGTTAAAAATTTTTTTGAAAATATAACACCTTTAAAACACAATGTATATAAATCACTCTCAATAAATTTAGTTACTCAAAAGAAGTATCATAATACACTAAGGAATTATTTTAAAGAAATATATTTTTTCTATTCACTCTATTAAAACTTTTTTTCCCCATAATTAACTCAGCAATTTTTTCTTATCCTTAATCATTGAGAAAACGCACTTTTGATTAAAATATAACACATCTGCAAATGAGCCTTTTTTGAGAGGAATATTTATGATATAAAAGTTTTTCACACACAGCACATTGGACCTCTGAAGTCTATTGTAGGATTTGAAATTTGAAAGATTTTGAAGATCCACTTATTATTGCCTTATGGAATGACCTTACATTGAGAAAAAAATGTATTAACGTGTGGTAAAGGGGGAGACCCTGAAAATTTTCAAGCACCTATGCTAATAGATATACACATAAGAATTCAACGTCCATCTCTTATTGTTTAAGAATAACTGCGATCGAACACAAACTCTTCCAGTTCGAGCAGAACAATCCTACCAAAAGGTCAATTTACTAACTTTTTCGGAGTTACGAATTATTTCGAAGTGACAAGGTCAATAACTGAGTAGATTGTACGCAATGGAATCGAAATGTGCTGGAGCACATGTTGTAAATTCTGAAATTAAACTGATCTTAATTTTCTTTTTATTCAAGCAATTTTGGCTTCCAGTTTTTGGAAAGAATAATTCCCAGGAATAATTTGGTAATAATTTCTTGGAAAAACTTTTGTTTACTTGGCCATACGGCATTCCATAATTATATCTCCTTTTCATATTTCTGTATTCTAATGTAAGCTGAAATGGCAGCCAAATGTTTAGCGTCGTGATTTTAAATTTAACAATGCAGGAATTTCGTTCTCAGCTCGGACGGAATCTAGTTTAGAACGTAAATTTCTGTCGAATTACTTCTCGAGAACAAAATATGAGAATAAAATAATTAACAAATGAAAATTCTTGTTTTAAATAAATGAAATGAGAGGTTTTGCTGTAGAAAAATATCATTTCTCATGTCCATAAGATTGCAGATGCGATACGTGACATAGCCGAAGATTGATAAGTATTCATTGGTCTTTTGTAGAATTCAATACATCTCCGTTGGTGTGATGTGGAAGTTAGGATAGGAAGACGTAAACTTAAGTGCCAATCTCATTACTTGATCATGATTTAAACTTATATACCCATTGGCAATGTTTAGCAACTCTAAAATTGGGGAACCAGGAGCATATTTCAGACACATAACCTATCTTTAGAACTACTTTAAATAAATGTTCCATTAAATATTTATAGAGTTTTGGTTTTATAGCGTGGAAAGATGTCCTCGTTAGAGGAAAGTAACAAGTTTAATACTTGTCCCAATCGAAGATAATCATGCTTAAAAATCTCAGCTCAATAGAGGTGGAGAGAAAAAGAACAGCTCAAGGATTGATCATGTTACTTGACGAAGTTCAAAACTACGTGAAGGGTAAGTAAATTCGCGATTTTCAGAAATAAACAACTGGGAATATAATACAATAAATCTTGAATACATGTATTAGCACAGTTTTAAAATAACATGTTACGATTTTATATTCACAAATAAAAAACCACTATACATTACTTTTGCGAATTTATTATGTATATAGAAAACTATTGTACTAAAAGACCTTAAAAATAATGATACTTGCAACTTTTTACTTTTTGGGGGAGAGTACTTAGCAAAATAATAAGTGTGTTTTAATGAATATAAAGTTGAAAAATGAAAGAAACTTACCTTGAAATACATGGTCATAAAATGCTACTCTGCGAGGAACTGTTGTCAAGAATTTCGATTTGATTTCTTTATATACAGTAGTTTCGGCCTAATTTTGTAATGGGCATCGTAGAATCGTCTCACACCTTAAGGGAAGGGGAGAGGGGGGAAGGAAAGTATGACATAGATAAGAAAGCTCCTCTAACAAATCGAGTTAGGAAGATGTAATCGCTCCATTTTCGATTGGGCCAATTTCTAAATTCTACTAATTGCTCTTTGTTCTAAAACTTCTCTTAAGAACTTCGAAGCCCTCATATAGCAAGTAATGGTTTGTCACCTTATTGAACCACTGAAAATTAATCATCTTATATCGATAGAAATGAAGTTTCAATTTAAGAATGGTTTGATTTTCATATTATAGTTTTTTATTTATAAATTTCATTTCATAGAATTATTAAAGTTATTTAGTTTACTTTAAAAATAATTTCAGATTAAATAATGGAAAATACATTCATCATTCATTTTTAATAATTATGGAAATAAATGGAGTTTTATTCTTAAATTAATGATATGGAAAAATTAACGAGAGAACTTTCTTTTTAATTGTGCCACAAAACCATATAAAAGCAAACAGCAAATATCAATTTTTTTTCTCCAAAAATATTCCATGAAGTTTAAATTTGGTTCATAGAATTGGATTATAGATTCGCTGTATTTGGATCTTCTACATAAGCTGTGCTTGAACTATTAATTTAATCGTTACAATGATACTTGGTACAATTGCGGGTCAATTTTTTGTGCTCGAAAAAGACAATGTAGCTTTTATGCCTAGACTAGTTTGATTAGCCGGTATGTCAACACAAAAAACTCAAAATACTCTGTAAAATATAAAAAAGAATTGATAAAATCGTAAGTGTAGGAACATTTTTACTACATTTTCATTTTTTAAACATTCAAAATATCTGTTGAATTTAAATTTATAATTGAAAATAAAAAAAATCCGATTAAAATAATTAAATCCGTGTTTATTTTATAGTGTCTCAGTAGCACTCCTACTGATGATTTATGTATTTTTATACATTCATCATGAAATTTTAAGTAATTATTTTTATATAATTTATAAGAGGACATACTTTATGAAAAAACGGAACATAAATTGTAAGCTAAATGCTTAATATATCTGCATTTTTTAAAAATAAAATAAAACTGGTTTTAGAATTTTTGTAGAAAAATACTGAAAGGGAATTTGATCTTTTTATTTGAAATTTTCAAATCCTCTTTATAAATATATAGATATTTATATATTATATATATATATATATATATATATATATATATATATATATATATATATATATATATATATGTATATATATGTATATATATATATATATATATATATATATATATATATATATATATATGTGTCTATATCTGTTTATATGTATATATTTATATATATATTTACATACAGGCGATTTTTTAGTATTTTTTCAGAGATTGTGTTATTTTTGAACTGCAAAAAATGTTGAACACAAAAACCACATGTGCGTAAAATTAATTAATAAAAACAATTATTTGCAAATTATAAATTAGAAAAACATGAGATATTGTGGCTGTATAATGCCTAGCGATTGGGATTTCTACCTTTTATCACTACGAGCGGCGGAAGTGATGAATTTTCGTCACTTAGAAACAGCGATTAAGCAGAGAACCCTCAAAGTTTCATTTCACATGAAGGACATTGCGACCACTACATATTTAATGTGCCCCAGCCACCATGAGAGAACATGATGGATTTTGAATTGTGTGGGGATTCGAACTCAGTAATTTCCGATAACGGGAGCGAATGTCCTAATCAACCATGACACCGAGGCGTTATATGAGATGGTTTCTTAATTTGATATAGAACTTTTAAAACTCCGCGTGTATATTACATATTATGTTACGAAGTTATACCTAAATTCATACACAAACACAACATATTCAAGTACAGGATTGCTAGATATGGTAAAATACACCTGAACTTTTAATAATAGAGGTCTACATTAATTGGAAAGAAAAAATTATAGCTGGATAATTGGTAGTTTGTCTTTCAAATTAATAAATAATTTGTGTGTTTGATTTTCATTTCGAATACGGTTTTTAAAGTGATCGGAATCCAATATAAATCTAATCCTATTTAAATTGGCCAATATGATTGATTATTATACAAATATAGATAAATTAATAAAATAAATTATCTAAAAACGACAAGCAAATCATTCAATGTGGAATTTCTCATTAGAGAAAAAATTCCTTTATATTCTTGAAAGTTATTAAACGGAACAAATGTTTTTATCAGAAATTGGAAAAAAATATAATTCTCCTTTAAAAATTAAATTTTACTTATAAATTTCTTCCTTAAATATTTAAGCAATTTATGATACTAGAAAAAGTTTAATATAAGGAATTTTATAATTCTTTTATATTTATTAATTATTATCAAAAAATTTTAATAAATTACATTATCACTTTTTATATATTTTTATAATCATGATTATTTATATGAATAATTTAATCGAAACATTCAGAATATATTGAACGAAGAGTTCAAATGTGTCCATGGTTGTAAGGAAGTTACTTGTACCTATATAACTGACGTTTGATAAACATACACAATCTCAAAAACAATAGAAGATGAATGAAAAAATATTTTCATGCAAATCAGCATTGAAGACCATTTCTTTCGGTGATAGAACAAAAAGTTTAAAGCCAAATAATCCAAAATAAAAAGGTTCACTAGGATGGCTTGTATGAATGTTGGTCATTGGTTCATGACACCGTGTAGAACGAAGGTGGTAGACTGTAGAACATTAAAAATGAATTCCTAGTGATTAAAGTCAAGTGCTGTTTATCGATGAATTCCGATTCAGTTTGGAAGTGTTCTGGCATGGTAGTAAAGGAGAATGAAAGAAACTCGCATTCGTTCAAAAATGATTACATTAAAGATGAAGTGAATAGATGGTATAAGTTCAATTCAGCATGGATGGAAGCACAGACATAAGTATATGATATATTATGGCCTCATGTCATGCCTTACACAATAGATTTGGTATTAAGAATGATCATGCACAACCTCATACAAATTGTTTCGTGGAAAAATACTTAATACTGAAACAATAGAGTATAGAATGACGAATATACTTTTCTGATCTAGATCTGGTCGAACAAGTACGTGACACGTTCGACAAGCTGAGAAATCATGTTTTCTTTTTACTATCTGGAACTTGATGATAATACTTTTTCATATGCGGAATAGTAATCACCAAAGCTTTATCTATAAGTCCTTCGTATCTGTACAAAATAAGTGTGCAACAGTCTGTAACTTCTAATTAATAATTTCTCTCATCATCAACTCTCTTTTTTTGTTAAAAGCAAATATTTAAATTTTGACTGCATCTATTGATGACTGCAGAAGAATGATTAAATTAGATTATAGCAATACATTTTCGACTGTCTGTTTTTACCAATTAAAGTTTCTAAGTACTGTTAATCGCCTCATTATTTTAAGACATAGTCTCATGACAAAGCCAGCCAGCATTTCAATCAACTTCTTCATCTCTACGTAATATCACACCAAAGGGACGGACACTCGACTCTACGGGATACCCTTTTAATTATGACTATCATCTCCATTAGATCAAGTATTGAAAGTATTATCTTTTTTATTCTCGAACGGTGTCTTTCCCCCATCCTTGGCATCAAGAAGACTCAAAAAGAAAATAGTCAAAACCTTTTTAATCAGTATTTAATATTTGTGCATAGGTGTGTGAGAGGCCTGTTAAAGTTTTATGTGAATTTTTCTGTTAAGATGCATGTGTCTATGTATGCAGATTTTACCTATTCTAAGCAAGTACTCATGTATGGTTCACTATTGTTTAGGGTTTGAATTACTTCTTTAAATTAAAAAAGGATTTGATTCCAGCTATTACGAGAGAGTGAGAAATTTTTGTTTCTTGTACACTAATCGAGAAGGGTGCTCAGTAATTTTTCCGTTTCCATTTTTGAGATATGTGAATAGGCTCACTGTTAATCAAACATTTCGGAAAAAAAGCTGTGATTGTTATAGAAAACGTTACAGTGTTTTCAGCAATCAAATTGTCAAATATGCGAAACCATACATAAAACTTTAACTCAAATAAAAAAAAAAATCATAATAACTATTTCAAAACTTTAAAAATTAAAAAAAAAATAGCAAATGGAAATAAATATATTAAGAGATGTGTAATATTCAAATATATTTATCGATTAAATTTTTGAAAAATAGCGTGTTTGTTGTTAATTAGGCCACTGCGATGAGTTAAAAAATAAGAGATAGAGAAGGGAATATTTCTACATATTTATATAAACTCTTGTTCTGGGGTTAAAAAGTTTTTCTTTAAACAGATACTAAGAAAACACCAGTTACCACTTTTAATTAATAAATTAAAAATAATTATCTAAATCTCAAAAAAATTGCTATATATACAAAACAGAAAAATTATACATTTAAGTAATCACTATTATATAATTAATAAAACAATATTATATAATAAAACAATAATTATTCACCCAGATTTTTGCAAACACAATTAAAGCAGGATGCGTAAACTATCAGAACAGAATTGTAAATCGAATACGTAAATTATTATTAAAAAATTTCGATATGTTGATAAAAAGGATTGGATTTCAAATTTTCGTGTTAACCATCTTTACCCATTGTTGATACCTAATACTAAAAAACCAGTATCGAACTTCATCTCGTGACTGTGATTGAAAATGAAGATGAAGTCATGTCAAAAAAAGAATCTGTTTTATTTCTTAGTTCAAGAATAGAAGCATAAAATTGAACTCATTGAAAAATGAGTAAAGTTTGCTTAGCTAAATGAGAACTAGATTAATTGATTGCCCTTATCAAATGTCATTTAAAATACATTACTGACATTTTGTCTAGGTCGAAAATTAGAATTAAAGTGATCTTAAGCTTTCCTGTCGGATGTATTGTGACATTTAACGGTTTATGATGTTCAATCTAATGGTTTTATTTCTCACAAGGAAGTTACAAATACTTATTAGGATTTCCGTTACTTATTTAATGTTATTTTCCGGCATTCTTTCAAGCCTGAGAAGCTTCTTAGAAAGTTGAAGCAATTTTTCCTACGTATGTGGGGAAAAAAAAAAATCTGAACAATTTTATTTACAATCTTTATGTGCTATAATGTAAAGCAAATATCTGGTAAGAAATGCATTTGTTGCATATGTTAAATAAATATTTAAATAAAACATATGTACATTTAATAAATTTAAAAATTAAATTAATTTAATAATAACTATAGCATAAATAAAATAAAATAATTTTAAGTTAATTTGATAAAAAAATAATTTAATTTCATTAGATATTTATCAGATTTCTTAACGTATTTAGAAGAATATCAGTTGTTTGTGTAAAACGAATATTATAAACCAAAATATATAGAGAATTATATAAATTAATATAATTACAAAATATATGCGAAAACGTTCTGTAAAGTATCTAGAAAATATAAACTAGTTTCTTTTGTGTGTGTTAGATGAAAGAGAAATAAATATACCAAAATTCCAAAATTAATAAAATTAAAAAAGATTTTAAGCAGATTCCGTAAATTTTCTGGTAAGAAACACACTAGTTATTTGCGTATGTTAAATTAATAATAAAGTCGAAAATACAATTCACATTAATAAAATAAAAAATGTATATGAACTGGTTCCGTATAAACTAAATAATGAAAAATGCAGCAGTTTCTTGTATATGATAGATAAAAATTAAAAAAAAATTAATTAAAACAAAAAATTAAACAATACACACATATACTTATCAATCTATCTATCTATATATATATATGAACAGATTCCAAAAAGTTAGATAAAAAATTACAGTGAAAAATCATGAATTTAAATTAATAAAATCAAAAGTACAGATGAGCAGATTCTGCAAAATACAGAAGGTTTATTTCAACCATAATGTTTCATTTAAACCATCAGAATAACAGTTGTGTGAACTCTTATAATCATTTTTAATATCATTAACTAATCATCTTTTCTTCAATATCTTTATTGTAAGAATTTAATTGGAACACACAATTCTCTTTTTTTTTCTTTTCTCATCTTGATCAATAATTTTTAGAGGAATCAATTTGCATGAAAGTAATTTATCCAGAGAGAAGCTATGAGTTGTATTTAGTTTTTTTTTTTTTTTTTTTTTTTCAAATCAACAATTTATGAAGGCTAAAAGGATGCGGATTCGTTTTCAGATGCCTCAAACATGCTCAAAGACCAAAATAAATTTTATACGAGTTGCGGATGTTTTGCAAACATAAAATTGCTGAAATGTTAAAGTGCATATCAGTTCTTGCAAATGACACTTCTCAAACAGAAAAAGTTTTGTGAAGAATTCATTTTTGAATACAATTTCTGACCATTCTAATTAATCTTTCGAGAATAAATGATGACAATTCAACGATAAAATCTAGAGTTGTTTTTAACTAATGAAGTGATTGTTTAACAAAATAAATTTGTGAGTTAAAACTTATGTTAAAGTTATATTTTAATTTTTTTTTTAATTTGATAAAATGTTTGATAAATTGAAAAAAAAAATCCCTGGCTCCTTACCGCGAGTTGCTGGTGTCGCTTGGACACCAACTCGGTGACAACTGGACATGACTATCTACAATGTCATCTGCATCAAATAGGTGTTATGGACTCTGCTTGTTGTCCACTGTGCAATCATGATGATATGGATGTCTCTCACTTTAAGAACTGCCCTGAAGTTTTAAAGTTTATGACGGACAACTCTTTTTAGGCTACTACAGGATTTTACTCTTATTTTTATACTTGTTCATCTTTCTATTAGGCTGCTCGTCGATATGATGCCGAAGACGGGCGTAGGATATATATATATATATATATATATATATATATATATATATATATATATATATATATATATATATATAAAATATATAATATATTGAAAATTGTATTTGCAATAAAAATTAAGATGCTTTTTTTTTCATAATTAAAAAGATTCCCAAGTTTTGTGAGTCTCTCAATTTGTTTGTTGCTCAGTGATCACTATGAGCATACGAAGCTAATTAAATTGGAACTTACAGCTCAAAGGGGGTTCAGAATACCCAAGCCTGAAATGGTAATTGAACCCATGAACGGCTGAATCGAAGATAAAAATGATAAATATTCAGCTGCAAAGTTGCCCGTGCATTTCTTACACCTCTACATTTGCATGAGCTAAAAAAAGTCCTTATGTAAATGGAAAAAATGTTTTGACGAAAAGGAAGAAAAAGTTTATTGTGACAAGGTAATATTGCCAACACAATTTTTCCCCGGAAATGAGAGCTAGAAGATAATGAATAAGTTTATAATGGGTATTATCGACTGTTGCCAAATTTAAACGCATGCTTAATTTAATCGAAATGTATGATGACTGCCGAATGGAAATTAAGGAAAGATTATGGGACAAAATGGCGGAATAAAAATCTGCGTAAAACTACTTGCAACCATTTAGATTAAAATTTTATATAGTTTATGAGGAAGACACTTCAAACAAAAAAATATAAACAAATCGCCAAGCCTACTCGACTTTTTACTTCAATGTCACAGTAACTGAGTCCAGTAGACACACTGAAATGGACATAAAAGAAAATGATTTTTTAAACATAAAATAAATACAGCTTTTTATTTATTCATTTGTTAATCATGAATAATCAATCATATTTGGAATACATCATAAGGGGAGAATAAAGTTATCAATAAATATTGCTAATATTTTAAGCACATTTATAATTTAAAAATTTATGCTCATGAACTATTTGGATTATTGTTTTTTTTATATTAATAACAATTCATTATGCCAAAATTAATAATATAATTATTCATTATACCAAAATTATTATAAATCAGAATTTTATATTCTTGTTTTGTGTGTGACTGTTTCTTTTTCAACGTAGGATTCATATTTGTAAAAATGATAGAATATAAATATGAAACCTCTATTACTATATTATTTATACTTTTCCTTATTTTAAAAAATGTTCTCATCTGTAAAAGCAAAATACTTTTGTATATTAATTCTTAAGCATTGTTTTACCGAATGCAACATATATGTGGTTCTTACTGACTTTCAACCCATAGAAAATGTATCGGAATGTTAATGAAAAGTAATAAAAGGTATATTAATTATATTTCTCTCACTGTAATTAATTAATTTTTAAGGAAAAAATAAATAAGCATCACAAATGTATGTATTTTGAGAAACATGAGCTATGTATGACACATTCTAATATTTATAAACATCAAATACTTCTTTATTCCAAATTCTATTGTACCATCATCATATATACTGTACCACAAAATATATTTTAATACTGAGAAAATGAAGAAAGTATTTTGCAAACGTGTGAAGCATAAAATCAAACAGGTGGTCAAGTAAATAGCTTTATCTTTCAGTTTAGAGTAATTAGGACGGTCAACAAATATCTCATAATTACCTACAATTCTTTTTGACGATTTGCCAACAGATTGCAAACGATTTATTGTTCTTCGAATTACAGCGATATCTAAACTTACTGAAGATATTTTGGAAAAATTACCGGAAGTTTGTTTTTTGTTATCACCAACGGCAAAGAAAAATATACTTTAGAAACATTTAAGTGGATCAATTCGATCATTAGAGAAGATTTTGTGTTTCGAAAAAGTTTTTGAGAACTTCATAAGGAAGACAGGTATTTATAATTTTGTATTGCGAAGTTCTAATGGCGAACACTTTTTTTTATTATTTTTGATTGTGCAAAACACGAGACACAAGACTGAAAAAATATTTTTCTTAAAGGCATTTGCAGTTGCACAATAATTTATATAACACTCTAGAAAACTGTATTGCGATAAAAATATTGCAAATGAGATTCCTGTTACTAAGCAAGGTTATTAAAGTAAAATATCTAATAATCTTAAATTTTACTTGCGAAAACAAAGAATTAATCTTAAGGAGTATGTAAACTTAAAGTGTTAATCTCTTAAAGTATTCATCCTTAAAATTCCTAAACGTTATATATAAAGTATAAAATATTAGTTAAACTATATTAAAGAATATCATGAAATATATAGAAAAGAATAATTACCTTAGATAGAAAGAAAATATGTTACAATTTTCATCATATATTGAGAGATATTTTATTGAATTTATCTAATGTTTAAATAAAACATTTATAGCGCATGTGATAAGTTGCAAAGGGGAAATATTTTTCAACCATAATAAAAAAAATACATCAATACTTTTATATAATCATATTATTATAAAATGATTATATTTAATATGAAATCTATATTTTTTAATTAGCTATTTTTTTCTTCACTGAATAGAAATTCTCAATTATATATATATATATATATAATTCTAGCAAAAATATTTATATTGTATTATTGATAAAATAATCTAGCAGAAACAAAACTGGTTAGAATATTTGGAAAATTAATTTGGTTGTTTCTCTGGGATCATTTTTTCGCATGAGAGATAATTCTACCAGTATCCACAGTTAAAAGTGGATTCGGAATTATTACAAACATTCTCACTCGATGCGGGAGTCGATCCCACGAACTACTAAATAGAAGACCAAAGCTCCAACCATTTAACTGCCGATATTCTTAGGCTTAGAATGGGTCATTATAATAAAAATCAAATTGTGATATTTGACAATCTGTAGAGCATATGCGATTATGTAATTGGTGTTTTTATTAAAGAAAAAAGATACTATTTTCATAAGGAAATCATTATATTTTATCCAAAATTAGAACTCTGATGCATTTTCTGATATATACAGGATTTTTGTAATGAATTATTGATCTATATGAATACAATATATATATTAATATTTTTGGCAATATTTACATATGGCATATTTAATCAAATAAGGACAATTAAAAACATTAATTTTATAACAATCCATTAAACCCTATTCAGATGTAACAAAAGGTCCTTTTATCCCAGGTTGTTTGTTTTCTAACATAGTACCACAAATTAAATTTATAGCCCGAATAAATTTTTAAATAAAAAATTTAAATCTTTCAACCAGTAATTTTTTTTCGAATTTATTAGATCAAAAGCCATATAGCTATTCGCCCTTAAATTAATAGCCTTTTAATTTATGGTATAAACCATTCGTGTTCTCAGCAGGTTTAATTTCTAAGTGAAATAAATTTACTAATGGCGGGAGAGGTTTTTATTCCTCTTTGAATGGCTTTCTTCCTACGATCTTTCCAGTATCCGAACACAAAGCAATCGATAAGCGCCGCCCTTCCGAAGCTGAAACTGAGCTGCCCTCTTCCGGAGGAAAAAATGCTATGAAACAGCTGAAACGAAAACAAATCGAGGTCACGTGTGAAGCCATTCGACATTTCGGCACCGATACAAGTCGTTCATGTTTTATTTTTGTGCTCCTTAACTTGATAACAGACGATTTGCGGAATATGTTGGCGACAGTAATTTAGCACAAGTTAAATAAGATACTTGAAATTTCAAACATTGAATTCTCAAAGAAAAATCTAAGTCAAATACATAATATGACGAATAAAAGTTTGTTTTCTTATTCATAAAATTTAATTACCAAACATAGATTTTGAAATAAATATAACAATCTAAAATCAATATTAAGCATATACATAAAATACCAGTGTTTCGCAGACAGTAGATTTAAATGGAAAATGTATATTTAACTTTCTGGAAAAATTGCTGTTTGGTAAAATAATATAGTTTATTAAACGATATTCTAATATATATTTCGTTAAATGTTAATTTAAATTTAACGAAATGAATTAGATCTCTCGTAAAGATCGCATAAAAACAAATCGTTTAAAATTTCACTTTAGTTAGGAATTATTAAATGTTAAAGTTCATATTCCTTTCGCCCACACGTTCTATTTATTACATTTCCGGTCGAAAGCATATTGAAAAAAATGCAATCGTCTTACTGAAAAAATATATATATTGTGGGAACGTAAAAGGAAAGGAACCAGATACTCCGTTCTTGAAACGAGCTATGTTCCGGAATGACGTGCATCGCAGTATAAGTTTAAAATCTGCATTCAAATCCGTGTTAAAAATGATTTAAATAAATTCGAAACAATGTAATCATAACTTCTAAATGAAGTATAGTTTTTATCTTAAATAAAGCGGAGACTATTTTGAAAAAAATTCCAGTAAAAAATTTAAATAAATGAAACAAAATAAAATTACCAATATTTGACCAATCAATAATCCTAGAAGTTATCATTGTCAAGAGAGGCAGTATGAACTATTCTTAATTTTAATAATTAATTCTTTTCCAGAGAACGCGGACCGCCTTTTAAAACGGTTCTTCATTCTATAAATTAAGCACGTTCAGGAAAGTTATTAATTTTCGCAAAAATGTTTTGTTTCCTAGCTTTAAGAAAATAAATAAATGTGAATGAGAGATTAAAATTGAATTTGTTAAAGAATAACTCCTCCCACAACGTTGAATGAAAATTTTTCATCAAAAATTAACATGAGATTGATTTGGTATAGAATAGAGGACAACATAATACTGTTTTAAGGCCTTTTAATATCCTTTGTTTAAATTTCCTTCTGGGAGTATTTTCCATAGACAATGAGCTGTATTGACGTATTACAAAGGAGAAAACCCAGAAAACTCACGTGTACTTATCCTGACATTCGTGTTTGGAGAAGCGCAACATCCTTCTCCCTTGGTTCAACAGTGGCTGAGAGTTATTGCTCTGAAGAGTGATGTCTTAACCTTTAGGCTGCGAATTGTATGAATATTGATCGTATAAATCAAATAACTCTTATATTATATTTGCGGAAGAAATTTAACTTTGAAAATACGCACTTTCTTCTATAATTCTATTTAAAATATTATTAGTGAAGGATTTCATCATATGTGGATGACAGTAAATTTTTACTGTCTGTTTAGAGCGCGCACACATACATATATATATTTAAAATTCGATAACTGGGAAAAAAACTGAAAATGTTTTTTTAAAACATATAGGATTTTTAATCGACAAAATTAAAAAGGAAATATTTAAATGAAATACATTTTGAATAAGATTATAATAATTTAGCAACTTCCCGAAAAATCGTTCAGGAAATCAAACGTTTAGTCCCCACTTCAAACGATTACTCGGAAATTAGCAGTAATCACTGAAGCAACTATTGAAGATTTAATAACGAACAATTATCAGGAAAGTGATGCTAATAAAAATAGTACTACACAAAAAATTACAAGTTGATATATTCAAAACACAATTCCTTACATCAATTGAAGGAACGAGATTGTGAATTCAAAGAATGCGTTAAATTTGATTTTGGAAAGTAAAATAAATTAAATACAGTTATATCAAACAAAATTAGATGAATATGGTATGTTATGAAAATGCTTGTAGCTTAAACAATATTAATATATATAAAAGTTTAAGTGGGTACGCTTGTAAATTCTTTAATCTGAGACAAATTATCAACATTTTTTAATCAAATGTATATATATCAAAGCTATACATACTGTTGGCCGTGATGCAATTGAAAAGCTATTCATCAGTGATGATAATGCCCGTAACAGGAAAAAGTTGTGTTTGAGTCATAATGCCTGGACTATAGAGCAGTGGAAGAGAGTAATATGATCTGATAAATCTTCTTTCACATTGTTTCCCACTTCTGGCTGAGTTTACGCCTGGAGAACGCCATCTCAAGCCTATAATACAGACTGCTTGTTGCCAAGAGTGAAACATGGCGGGGGTTCTGTGATGGTTTGGGCAGCCGAATCGTGGTTCTTTGCTGGCCTCATGATAACTCTGTTAAGGCAAATTAGCGCCGAGACTTATGTGAACATTTTGGCCTATCAAGTTCATCCTATGGTACAAACTTTGTTCCCCAATGATGATGGTGTCTTCCAAGACGACAAAGCTCACATTGTCCAGGACTTGTTTTCTGAGCACGAGGATTATTTGTTGCATCTCCCCTGGACACCACAGTCAACAGACCTGAATATTGTCGAATCTTTGTGGTCCACATTGGAGCGGAAAGTGCATTCTCGCTATCCGCCGCCAACATCGTTATCTGAACTTTGCACCGTTCTGCAGGAGGAATGGTACAATTCCTTTGGCAAACATACAGGAACTATATTTATCCATTCCGAGAAGACTGCAAGCTGTTTTGAATGCCAACAGGTTCCCTACACCATATTAGGTAAGGAAAAGTGTTTTTTTTAAAGGTGTTTCCATATATTTGTCCAATTCTCTCCTGTATGTATATATATTAATATACATTATCTTTCCCAAGATTAAATGAACTAGTTTCTTATTTGTTTAATTTGCCATTATTTATTTCCCAAGCTTATAGCTGAGCCGAATAGTTAGTACCCCTGCCTTCGATTCAACAGCTCGTGGGTTTGAATCCTACCTTGGTCTTAGATGTTTGTAGTGTCTCAGAAACCAAATTAAGTCATAGTTTCCGCTTTAAGTAGACCTCATGTGGAAAAAGTAGTTGTTTTTCTGAATAATTTCGTTGTTCTCAAAGAAAGGCCATGACCTTTTTGTGTTTGAAAATTCAAATTTTTAGAATTACAGCATTTACAGGTATTTAAAAAAGGAAAATATTTATTACGGTTTACAAAACAGATAGTAAGTACACACACATAATTTATTCTTTAATTATTTTCATTTTATGCATTTTTTTCAGCTGGAAAAGCATTTCATTACCATACAGATGAAAATTTTTTGGTAATGAAACTCAGACGAGGCGACTCATATTTCAAGTGTGAGTATGATATTCATGTATAAATTTCCATCACAGCCGAAGCAAGTTTTATGCCAAAAATTACAAGATTTCAAATAGGAAATTTTCCTTCCTTGTTTCTTTTTAAGTGAATTACAAATTACTACAAATTTTCATGCTTAAGATCAGTGTCAAACCTAGATACTAAATGGAAATTTCAAGTATTAATCATTTAGTTTAGCAACAAATGCATAGAAAATTAAAAGTACAAACAATAAATTTTGTAAAAAAAAAAAAAAAAAATGCTTTATTTTTGTAAGACACAACCCATTCAAGCCAATAAATAATACAGGAGGTCGGTATGAAGGATAGCTTTATCCCCAAGTCATCAAATGCATCATAGATTACCATCTGTTTCTTAATCCAAATCGCTTTTTATTTGGCAAATAGCTTAAAGAGGTTCACTGTACTGTTTTGAATGCCTTTTTAACAGCCCACCACAAAACTGGGATTATGACTTTTCCAGGCAAAAGATGTAACATTATCAGTATTCATATTTAGAGATAGACAGTTTTAAATAGGAAAATCACAATATTTTTCAGATCCAGAATAAGTGATCATTTTTAGACATTTCATTTGCACCAATCCAAAACAAATTTCCTACAGCACTTGAAACAAATTTTAAAGATTAAGTTGTTTCCAATTCAGTTTATTCAATTTTTATGCTATTTGAATTATTAAAGAATAAATATAATAAGCAGTAAATAAAAAGATGAATAGATAAATAAAATAATTATCAAGATAACTCCTCTACTAGACAGAATCGTTTTTTTTATTTATATTTTTTTAAGATTTGTAAAATATAATTTATCTTAAATTACTCTATTTTAAAATATAAAAAATCATTTAAACACCACAGTCTATGCAAATGAATAAAGTTTAAAGTAAAATGGTTGTATTCTACAATAATATATATATTTTAATTAAATTTTTAATTTACAAAGTTATTTAAAATAGCTATGATATTTCAAAATGAGAAGCAAATTGGAAAATAACTATTTTACATTTTCATTCTAAAATAAGTACAGGAAATTTGTTTTATTATAGCATATAATTAAAATGTCTTTCACAGAAACAAAGATTAATCATGGCAAATTTCTATAATTTCTGATAGATTTCATAATGAGACATCCTTCTACTACTAGTAAAAATTTCAGATTTTAAAAGATGAATTTTAATTTTTGTCAGAAATATAGTAAAAAATAAATTAGTATGTGTTTCATTTATGACAGATTAACAGATGCTAGTGATGACTTAATTAAACTGATTTTTTAAATGATTTTGCTGCATATATTTGTATTTTTTATATGGATGCAATACAAAGATGATTTTATAAACATGAGCTGAGTTCATAAAGTAATGGATTCAGTACTAAATTCAGTGATTGAATTAGAAGTAAAATAATAGGCACACATCTAGAAAAATGTATAAATTTAATAAATTTGCACAATTAAGTACCCGAAGTATATAACATTTCAGCACAAACATATGCTACATTTTATGTCATTTCACATACAAAAATAAATCACAAAATATCATTCCAACGATTATATTAAAAAAATATTGATAGAACTATAATAAGGTTTTTGAATAATATATATTTCTTACAGTAAAAAACATTAAAAAACAATTCATACTAGCTTTTACATTTGAATCAAGATTAAACTTTACAACATTTGATTCCAAAATGCCTCAACATTATAAATTATCCTATAAATTCAAAATTTCTTTGAAATAAACTGAGCGAAATAATATCTAAATATATTTTAAAACATTTTTAGAATGTCATATAATATTAATGCATTAGAATATCAAAGAAAACAAATGACCTTAAAAGTTATAATTCAGTATATTTAAGTAGAGAAATAAAATTTCAATATTTCACAATTTTGCAGTGACTTGCTGAGGCACAGGTCCAAGCCATTTCTCTCCTGAAAATAAAATTGCTTTTATAAATAAGAACTTGCATATAACAATAAACAAATCCATTCGAAGCCAAAAATTAAAAAAAAGCATAAAATTGGTTTGAAAATGTACCTAAAGAGTAGGCAAGTAATTCAAATCTGTCACTTCCAAAAAACAATTCTGGTTTTCCATTTATGTGAGCTACTATCATTGGTGCACCAAATGCCTATAAAAATAAATAAATAAGAATTGTATAATTCCATAGCTGAAATCATTTTCCATCAAAATTTGCTGCATCATACAATAAAAGTAAAAAGAAAAAGCTATGAAAAATCAAACAATCTACAATACATTGAATTTTGCATTTGTTTTTCTTTTCTTATATTACACTAAAGTGTTAATAAACATCTAGTAATGTGAGATTTAGCTTAAAATTGATACACTAACAGACCATGCATGCCAGGTTTAACAAATTGCTATTTCAAATGGAAAATGTGTGCATGGCTTTTGGGGGAAAATGTTGATTTGGAAATTGGCATTTTAATTATTAGCTTAATTTTGTTAAATGAGTGGTTTTGTACCATGAAATGAAGAATCAATAAAACTTAGCATTATACTTAAGCTTAAAAAATCAAATAAAGCTTTAAATGCATAAAAAATTTGCTTTAGTTATGAAATTATTAAATATTGAAGTTGGGATCCCTTTCACTCAGATTTTATTTCTTATTAATGGCATATTGGAAAAAGCAAAAACAGATATGCTGGAATTGGCCAAAAGTATAACAAAATCAAATAAAATAGTAAATAGTTTTCTTAACAGCTGTGAAAATGCTTTAAAAAAATTAGGATTTTGATGATGTAATCTTTATTTTTAGTGATCATGAATTGACGGCAATTTCCAAAGAAAAAGACCTATACACCTATTTCTTGAAGCTTTAAGAATTTTTGAATAGAAAGTTATATTGGTTAAACTACTGACATTTTGGCAGAATCAACTTAATAGAAGTTCAAATCCGCATTAATAATGTTTTAAAATAATTATAAATCCTATAATAAAAATTTTGAAATTAAATATAACTTTTATTTTTAAGATAGCCAAATATCAACTCCTGACATAGTTTCACTTCCCTCTGGGGAAGGGAACTATTCTTAATTCAACCAATGAAAAAATTCAACAGACATACAAAAAATATTTCATTTATGTAGATAAAAATACTGCATTATATTGAATAATAACGATAATATAAAATTAATACTGTCTATGCATACTGGTATATATATATATATGACTACACATCTGTATCTACATTATAAATGAATTTCTTTAGAAGACAAAGTTTGATTTGATAATCATAAAAGTGAAAACTTTAACTGCCAAACAAATGCGTCACAAAAGTTGAGGAGCCAGGAGTATTCTTCAGCTTTATTATTGAAACAATGAACTCTTGGATTTTAATGAAAATACATATCTACTTTATATATCTTGAAATTAGATATTATAGTACATGATTTATAGTCAATTTTAGCAATGAAAAAATTTCAGAAATTGCAGAAAAAGATAAATTAAATGAAAAGGTATATGACATAATTTTTTTAAACAAATATATAGTAGAAATAAGACCTATATTATTTTCAAATCATCAAATAGCTCTTTTATTTAAATAGTAATTTTTATTTGGATATAAATATTTTATTTTGTTTCCTTTTTAAAGAACTAATCTTTGAAATATCATAAAGATATGTATTAAGAGAAAACTAATTACAATAAACATGACTCTTGATTTCAAAATTTATTGTTAGATTTTAACAGAGGGTATTTTAGATATTTTAATGCCCTTAAGTAATGAAATAATATTAAGAAATTTAAGCCACAAAAAATATAAAAATTTCAATACAGTTCTAAAAATAAAGAGATATGAAGAAAATATATATTTAAAAATAAATGGAGCAAACACAAGTTATGTAGAGAAAAATGGATAAAATGTTTAGGTGAGTCATTCATCAAAATCATTTGATAATAAGAGATTTGAAAAAATTTCCTTTAACTACATTTTCTGATTTGCTATGATGTTTATTTAAAGCTAAAATTTAAATAAACTTCCCTTAGTGACCACTCTTATATAAAAGCTTCCTAAACTTATGATCAGCTTATTAACAGTTCTAAACATATAATTTTCTTTCTCTTATTATGACTGCAAGAAATTTTTACACTGAAAATACAAAAAGTATAATAGTTTTCTCTGCCATAATTAGTAGTTCATTAACTGAATGATTGTAATATTATTGTTCATTTATGAAACAAATCTTATATTGCATAGGCAATTTTAACTTAATGTAACAAAAATGATATTTAAATCTGAATGTTACAGAAATTAGCATACAATATGAAATAAAAAATTTCCTTATAAATATAAAAAAAAAAATAACTGCAAAAATCAATAAAATTATAAAGACTATAACTCAATCATAAGTCAGTGAAACTCTAGTTTTTGGGTGAAAGTAAAGCAGATTCACCTGGAAAAGTTTCATGTAAATGAAGCTGTGTATGTGTATTACAATAATTCAAAATTACGAGAACAAAAAAAAGTTCATTAGAAGCTATAGTTCATATAAGCTTTAAATGAAACAAAAAATCAGAGACAAGGGAATGCACCTGCAACCAAAAAGGTTTCTGAAGAGAAAGGGAGACACTTGACATTGAAAACGACTCAACTAACAATTCTGAAACAGTCAAATACTACAGTGTATTTTTAAAAGAGAAAAAAAAAATTATTGCAAAAACATTTTTGTTGCACGATTTGGTTATGAAGATAATGTTTAAACAAAATTTATAATATAAGACTACTTTCATTTTAAATACAGGAAACCAGGGCTGAAAGCTAAAATAATTGAAAGGAAGTAAAATTACAAAATAAAACAACTGTGTTCTTTCTTTCTGTGTTAGCATTTTAACTGAGAAGTCAATGCCTGGAAATATTAAAAAATCACCATGTCTAAAACAGAAAAGTATTAAAGGTGTGGGGGCTTAGATTGGGAAACATAAATATAAAGATGTTACTCACTATATTTTAAAAAAGGTGCTCATATTTAAATAAAATATTGAAAATCATGCTGGTTAAAAATGTTTAAGGTAGTGTTTCCATAAGTTTTCAAAGAAAGTTTTTATTATAAATCTTTAGTTCGCAATAAATTGTTTTAATACCATAACAATTTATAAAATCACACAATTATATTACTATTTATTGGAAATTCCAGAAGAAAGTTCAAATGATCTAAATTTTGCATATTATTATACATATATTAAAAAATAGATTAAAATGCAGGAAAATACAATGAAAATATAAAAACAGGAGAAAAAAATGCCGAAAAAAAAAACATTTTCTAATTTTAAACAGTATAACTTATTTTGCACATTTGTATAGCTATATTCCTATATATATAGACAGATTGTTATAGGAAAACTGTAATGATATTTAACATTAACAATGTTGAAAAATATAAAAATGTGAGTAATTTTAAAAGAAGAAAATTCAACTTTAACTAATTTGATATAAAACAACTACTTAATCTCATTAAGTTTCAGTAGTTTGTCTATTTAACAATATTTCAGTCTATAATGGTTAAATAGCAAATCAATGAAATATCTTCAAAATCATAAAGTTGATAACATTTCTGGTATTTAAAAAAATAAACTTTAAACTAACAGATCTCACAAATTTTTTTAGATAATTAATTACTTAAAATTTAATAATTAATTAGATTTATTATTTCAGAATAGAATACATTATTGCTTTAGAAAGTAAATTACCAACATGCGCTACCTGATACAATTGAATATACAAGGCAAATTACATGAAGGAGATCTATTAGATTTTGTGAGAAGATATAAAGAAATTCTAACTGCCCAGCCTATTACATGCAATGCTTATATAATTTCCTTTAAAGGTTTATGATGCTTAGAATAGACTAAGGTAAAAGAGAAATTTTTAGAAATGCATAAATAAAAAAGTATTTATTTATAAACATAAAGATGTTATCAAAAATTTGCATGAATGTTGGTTTCAACAGAATATGTACTATTAATTTTGACTTCTGATTAGTTGACATTTAGTTGATATAATATTTATTTAATATTCATTACTAGATTTCACTAATATAAAACTTTGGTTATAAAAGCTAAATTATTGACATTCATACAGATTCAACTACAAAAGCATAAAAATTCCTCTTAAAATTGCCCTAAATAAACCATTCTTACAATGGAAATTAATTTAAACTAACTGAACATTTTAGATAAATAAAATAATTATCTTATATAGGAGATTTCCTGGATAAAACAGATAATTAATATTTTGGGAAATACATGAAAAATATTGACATGTTTTTTATACAAAATAATCATAAATTAAAAATTTAACACTTTTTAAAAATATATTCTTATAATTAAATATCACTTACAGATAAACTGAAATATTTGTTTTTTACTATATTTTCTAAAAATGTATATTGCATGAACTTTAGAAAGAACTGATTAAATAAATAAATCAGATATAGCGAAATAAAGAAATATTCAATTAGCAAAAACTACATTTAAAAATTATTTAAATTTTACTGCATACATACTCCATATTCTAAAGCTTCATCAGTATATTTTTTAAGTCTCTCTTTAACTTGAGAAGTAGTCATGGCACTTAGGCAACTTTCTATTACTTTGGGATCTAAATTTATAGAAAGGCCAGCCTAAAAAACAATATTTTCATGTAAATCATTAAAAATCATGAGAAGTGTTTCTAAAATTCTAATTTCAAATCTTTAAACAAACAAAAAAAGAAAAATTTGTACCTCTTTCAAGCTCTTTGGATCTGCAATATCTGTATGCTGAAATGAAATACAGTACATTATTTCAGAATAGAATACATTATTGCTTTAGAAAGTAAATTACCAATATGCGCTACCTGATACAATTGAATATACAAGGCAAATTACATGAAGGAGATCTATTAGATTTTGTGAGAAGATATAAAGAAATTCTAACTGCCCAGCCTATTACATGCAATGCTTATATAATTTCCTTTAAAGGTTTATGATGCTTAGAATAGACTAAGGTAAAAGAGAAATTTTTAGAAATGCATAAATAAAAAAGTATCTATTTATAAACTTAAAGATGTTATCAAAAATTTGCCTGAATGTTGGTTTTAACAGAATATGTACTATTAATTTTGACTTCTGATTAGTTGACATTTAATTGATATAATATTTATTTAATATTCATTACTAGATTTCACTAATATAAAATAGTTAATTCACTTTACTTTAAACATTCTGTTAGACAATATTCCTCCACATTAAATACATTCTAATTTATATTTATGTAATATACTTTGATTCTTCAAAATTATTCAAAAAGTTGAAAACGTTTAAGAATTGTTTTAACATTTGTCTTTTAAAACAAGTGCACATAATAAATTTTCAGCTTTTATTGCAGTAAATTTCTAACTAAACTTAAAAATTAAATTTCAAACTAAACATAACTTTTATTTAAAAATGAATATATAATAGGATAAGTTTTGCTTTATTTTCCTTCAAAATTCTAATTATAAAACAGTTTTCTTTTGGTAGATAAAAAATGAAAGTATATTAAATATTTGAAAAATAATTTTTATCATAAGCAAAAATTACATGGAAGGATATGCTTGCTACATGATACCAAGAGCTCAACTATAATTTTATCATTTTTTAAAAAAATATATTTTTTTGTTTTTGCAAATTATTAAATAAATGAGGTAACAATATAATTATTATACTATTATTTTGAAGCTTAAACAGTAGATGCTCATTTTTATGAACTTTAAATTTACAACACTCATAATTTTATAAACTAGAGGTCGGTTTCTAATATGGTCTGAGACATGCAATAATAATTTTAATTCTAATTTGTTAGCTAAAATTTTGGAAAATCTTTTTGTGAACTCATTTTCATGCCTCCTTTCTGTTTAAGTTTATTTTTGTTATGATCTGTTTTTTAATAACAATTTTGCTTTTCATTTTATGGTTGTGAATCTTGTATTAATGTTTCCACTGGTAAGTCCTTTGATTGTGGATGACTACATGACTGAAGTTGAAACCTCAGATTTTTTTTTTTAAGGAAATCATAAATAGGAATTTTACACACAGTTTTACAACCATCTACATTAGAGTATAATCAAGAGTCTGAAGTGCAAATACCATAAGTTAAAAGTTTTGCAAGGAACGATTATGGCTTGGAATAACCTAATCAAAAATCATTAAATTAATGTTCCAAGAGCAATGTATTTGTCAATTTATATTTACAATGATGCTGCAAAAAAAGGCAATATTTAGGCCATTATATGATAATCAGCCTTTATTACAGTTAACCAAAGAAAACCTGGAACATTCCTGACAACTAGAAAAAATATAAGGCACTCCTCCTTCAGCTTTGACAGTCAAAACCCCTGCTGCTTGAAATTTTAATTCTAGACTCATTTTTAATGTGGAATTAGATGTAATTTGCATGTAAAGTTTATAGTATGGTTGAATGTGTTTGAAAACATAACAAATGGGAATAAAAAACATAATTAATAAGATATAATAAAAAAGGATAATTATATATAAAATAAAAATATATATGATTAGTTTACCAGATGTTTCATCAATAAAATGAAAGCAATAATTGTTTTAAAGTATGAATTTTATATTCTATATATTTCTATATAATACATACTAAATAATTTTTTAACAGTACTTTTTTCACAATAAAAGCAGTTTAATAATAATAATAAAGTTTTAAGACTTATTTTTTATTTTACAAACTATTTTATCAGTTCTTACAAGTCTGCAAAAATGAGCATAAACTAAAAAAAGAATATTTAATATTAAAATCAACTTATTTTTCAGCTATTACTAAATATTAAGGACATATTTTTTAACATTAGCCACAGTTGATAAATTATGTTGGATAAACCAATATATAGTGTCATTAGCTTTCATGTAGTACAAGAATTTACAACTACTATGAGATTATATATAATGTCATATTTTCTAGTCTAAATTTAGCACTTGGACTAAATCTAAGCTTGCAGCTTCACCAAATATTTGACAAAATTTTAGTTTAAGGCAAATACATCTCTAGTAGGTCAAAAGGCATATTCTCCAGTAAAGTTTTTTTTTTTATGTGATAGTGGTTTTTTTCATTTTATATATACTGATTAGTTTTATATTTTGCAAATATTTTAATGATCTCACCTTTTCATTTCCTTTCACTCCATAGCTCAATCATTCTTTATCAATGAAATGGAAAATAATCACATATTCATTCAAATAATACATTTAGAAATATTTAGAATTTCATTTGATTACTAGGAAAATTTTAAAATGTACACTTATTTCAAGAAATATATTATTTATCTATAGACAATAATCAAGTTGTAAGTTTCAACAAATATTAACATATTTCATTAATCCTTTATAGCTTAAGAATTTACTATTTCTGATTTTATTTTAAATATTTTCAAAATATTTGTTCACAGTATATCAACAGATTTTACAGTTGTTCTTGTTCAGTATTTCAAGTTTTAACTTATAAGTAAAGTACTACAACTATCTATAAATATTATAATTAACACAAGGAAATATTCTTGCATGAGGTACAAATTATGGATAGTTAAAAGTATTAAAAAGAATTTTGTGGCTTAACATGATGATTAAAAGATATGTTTGTTAGTTATCTACTTCTTTGTACAATCGATGCCACATTGCTCGAGATATATCTTCACAGCTCTCTGGTTTCATCATATCTACAGCTGTAATAAATCGCATTGCATTCAGAGACCCTTGCTTCATAATTATTTCCATCAAATTCTATAAAAAAATTTTACTTATTAGCTTCATAATTATTTTCAGTAAATTCTATACAAAAAAATTACAAATGTTAAATTATACCAATCTAAATTTATAAATGAAAGACGTGTGTTAACACAGCTAACAGACTCATACATAGTCAAATAATATATTTAATATGAATATGTAATATTAAAAGACATGAAAACATTAACAGATTGCATTTTAAATTTTATTTATTTTAGTATTATATATCTTTTATAACATTTAGCAAGTAAAAAACAAAATTACTGCAATATTAGAAATTTATTTCCAAATCTGTGAAAGAAAATTAAATAATTACAAGATTAACACTTGTCAATGATAATATATTTGATATTGAAAGAAATATAAAGACTATATCAAAAAATTGTACAGTATCAAAATAAATATTATACTAATGAATTGTTTCTTAAACATATTCTTGCACTACTTACCAGTAATAACATTCATTATATAAAAATTAATTTTACTTCAAAATCAGAAACTTTATATACATAATGTTAAACTAAGAGAATGCATTACAATTTCATTAAAGCTAACTAAAACAATATTTATTGTTAAAAAACTAAATGCAGGCATAAAGGAAAGTTTATATATTTATTTTAGGTCATTTTAAATTCCAGAAAAATATAAAGTTTAAAATAATAAAAAAACTTTATCAGATTAATAAGTAAAATACTATAAACCAAGTTATATTGAGAAAATTTACAGTCATACTATATAACAATATTAAGATAAAATGTTAATTAACAATTTTTAAAACTAATTATATTTAACAGATAGTATTCCAACATGCTTGTTGGGAATGACCTTATCTCTGACATATAAAACACCCAAGACGGTCAGGAATGTATGGACGAAGTTTGCAGTTTATATAACCAGCTTTTATGGATTTTGGCAATATTGGTGCCAGAAAAGTTAAGGTAACATATTGGGTGGCAATAAGTCCATTATTATGTTGAATGTTTATATGACATGCAGCATAAACTCCTTGATCACACAGTTCTTCAAAAATTCTACTTCTGTAACATATTTGAAATTGGAATTAGAAAGGATACCACAGGACTCATTTAAAGTTTTATGAAATGATCTTTTGACTGGAAATGAACCTACTTTTTAATTACTGACTACCAAAAATTGTGTTTTGTCAACTTGAACAAGAAGATCTCCAAATCCTAATTTTTCTTGACATTTTGTATATCACCAATTGAAGATGCGAGAAATTTTTGTAATAACAAATGGCGATGTTTTATGAAAAGTGCTTGTTTTCATTAATGTAAAGAGTATTTGAATTGGTTTCAGTGATGAAAGTATTAGAATCCATAGGATATTTGTAATGGTACAGGCTCAATGGCACTGCACACCACTGAGCCCTACAAAGTATGGCAGCCACCAGCTATGGATATTTCCAGCCTCTGCATTTACCATAGAGTTAGTTGACACCAATTTGCTGGGAGTCTGCCCTGGAAGCAGTGACCACCCTCAACGACAAGCTTGAGGATGTGACCCCATTTGCTTTATCCCTAGCAGATTAGCCACAATTGCCGCTAGGTACCAGCCAATTGACACGCTGGGAACCACAGTGTATCACCCTCCTAAAGGGTTGCCTTACACTACTAACATATAGGGACCTTGAATGTCCACGAGAATCAAGAAGCAATTAGAGGGGCTACGGCTACTCATGGAGAGCCACCTTGCTTCCCATCAAGCAATGGACAGGATAAGGAAAAGATTAGAAAGAGAAGAGAGGAAAAATATAGATCCCTGGGTAACTCAGGATATTGACACTTCACTTAAAGAAGATGAGCTACATAAAAAGGTTCTCTCAAAGAAAACAGTATCACTATTATTGATATTACAATTTGAAATCAATTAATATATTGAATCAAGTGTAATTTGTACATGGGTTTAACTAAAACAGGTTAATTATGTTTTTTAAGAAAATCAAATTTATTATCAAGTAGACTTGCACCTTACAGAAATCATTTAATATTAGAGTATCTCATAAATATTCCTTAATAATAGAATTTTCAGATTGATTGTGAGCTGCATTTTGTACTAATTAAAATATAGATTAAAATATTTTGAGAATAGTTTTTAAAATTAATAGATTATGCAGATTGGAAAAGAACTATTCTAAGTATAAGTAGTCAATTATTAAGATTTTAGACAACAATGAGTTCAATACATAATAGTTATAAGCTGTATTCAATAATAAGACTATCATTAAAATATTAAATAAGCATGGAGCAATGCAACTATTATTATTGATTTTTAGAAGTAAAAATTAGGATGAAATAAGTAAAAATTTTCATTTTAATTAAATCACTTAAATGATTATTTATCTATGACAAGATTTTCTAATTAATGAGACATTAAAGAAAAACAAATTCCTAAATTTATCACATAAGTATTTTTGTAATTAATTTTGAATATCATACTATATACAAGCTTCCTATCAGCCTACTACAGAACAAACAAACTCATTTTAAAATTAACTACCTACAGCAGTGATTCCTAATGGTATCAAAAAGGACCTCTTGAAGGCAGATCAAAGTTTAAAAATGTTTACAGTACTCCAGAAGTCTATATAAGGCTCTTAATAATTTTTTTTCAAATTCAGTTTTTTGGGACTGGTTTTTCTCTACATTGGATTTGTTTACTTCCATTTTAAATCAAAAGGATACTTTGAACATGTGATTCAGCTTTTTGTAGTTGAAAAAAATTATTGATATAAATATCCAATTCTACACTGATGACTTGAAATAATTAAAATAAAAGTATCAAAGAATATTAAAAGATTTAAAAAAGTAATTGAACCAAATGGATTTTTCTTATAAGAAGTGATTGAATTGAAAGATAAAGTCAATTTTATAACAAATAGTTATACCCAATTTTGGAATTGTAAATCTATTTGCAAAATTTATATCAAATTAAACCATTCCTTACCTAGTTTCCAAAAAAATTTCGTTAACAATTTGTTAAAAACTAGAAATCAATTAGATGTTATTGTAATGATGAACAATTATCGTTAAGTAGTTTTACAGTTAATATGATAAGTATTATAAGTATCAAAACTATTTTTTACAAAATTTTAATATATATATATATAATTTCATATAAATCAGCAATTTTATTTAGTTTTACAAAATACATATTTATATTTGTTATTCTAATTATATGATAAAAAATTTCAAGCCAAGTATTAAAAAACTGTATCATGCAGTGAAATAAATTTTTTTTTTAACTATCATATAATTTAAAATCAAATTTTTAAATAATAATAATAATTTTTTTTTTGATACTTGTGAAAATTAAATTTGAAAATATTTCAAAAATAATAAAATGAGCTCCAATGAAACACTTTATATATTTTTTGTACATATTCTTAACCAAATCACTAACTTTTAAGTTTCATGAACAATTATTAATATTATAATGTTTTCTGTTGTTCATTATAAAGAAAAATCTGAAAGGGGTACATATAAAAATCATTTTTAAAATGATATCATAAAGATAAATTATAGAGAAATCCTTATTTAAAGAAATATATTTTTCCAGAAAAAGAAAAAAGTAATTAACATTTTTATTCATATTGTATTTTTTCAAATTTTTACAAACTTTAAAAAGTTTTAATAAATTTTTTAAGCATGAAAGTATGCTAGCAAAACATTAACCATTGGTTTATAAACAACATACAACTTCTGAAAATCATAAAGTTCATCACATGAATGAAATTAATCTTAATTTAAAGTTCTAAGAGTATAAGATCTCTCTTCTATATATAAAATAGAAAATAATTTATTTCCTTAAATTAGCTTAGAACATCATTGTATATTTTATTGTATATTTGCAGTAAGAACTAGCATTAAAAAAATCTTATGTAACTCTTAAGACATTTGAGGTATTTCCTTTTATATTGTTATTAAGTACTTTTTTTATTCTTTTATTATAAGATGAAAAGTTATTAATGATCCCTTAGTTATTTTAAAATAAACAAATAATAAGTTAATGATCTAAGATGACAATTTAAAATAGTTTTTTTTAGATCGGAAAGTTACAAGTTTTTCAGAATATTTAATTAAATGGAGATTGCTAATATTAATTAAAACAGAATTTTAATTCTAAAGAATATATTTTTAAAAATTACAATTGAAAGGGCTAAAATTAAAACTAAAAGCTGGATAGTAAAAGGTTATTAAGCAGATGATAGATGTTTTTTAATTCATTTTTATTGTAATTCTTAGTCAATAAATCAGTTAAAGCTCTAGGATAATATTTGTTTATACAATTTTACTTTTTATTGCAAGTGTTCACTCTTTCATGCATTTCTACATTATACATATTTAATAATAAATTCAATTTAGCAATCTTAAATACAAATGAATCAAAGTAAAATTTCCTTCAAAAAATAAAAAAAGTTAAAAAGATTTTTTTAAATAAACTGCTAGACATTTCTTTCATTTAACAATAAAAATTTATAAAACCTAAAAATTTTTCAAAATCAGTATTTTTATAACCAGAAATCTTGTGTTCACTCTTTTTTAATTTAAATTATTTCCTCAATATTCACAATTGGTAAATTCTAGAAGATCTTTGCTCATATGCTTGATTTTTAACAAAAATAAAAAGCTACTAAATCAAAAGCCAGAATAAAAAAAAATGAATATTTATACTACCATAATTTCCTATATATAATCCGCAGCAAATTTTCAGACGAATTGTCAAAATATATATACTGCTGATAATTTGGTCGCAAATGAAATAAATACATATGATTAAAAATATAATAAATTTTACATATAAAACATTTAAAATGAAAAAAGATCTGCTTGGATTCACCTCAACACAAAGTGTGATAAACTGGGATTAAAGTGCAGCTTCAATCAAGATCAGAGAAAATTCTAGTAAAATTGATCAACTTTAAGTTTTTAGTAACTTTTAAAATGAGATGAGACATATTTTAAAAATAAAATATATTTGTTTTGTTAATAATTAAATAATGAATTATTTTCATAGCGCATTGGATAAAATTTTTTTATTTGTCATCCCTACACTTGTAGTTTAAAATTTGCTCTGTAACTAAGTAGTTTTAGTTTCCACATGATGATGTATGAATTTGAATGTTTTCAGAGTGAAGACAGAATGCAAAACAATGTTAGAAAATTGCAACTGTAATATTGTTTGGAAGAATTGAATTCGTTCATGAACATAACAATGCTGATTATTGTTGTAATCAGTCAAGTTGTGACGCTATCTATTATTTATTTTATCAAACATAAGGGTATTTCTTCTAAAACTTTATTGTAAGTTTTTCTGATGAAAAATATTTTTTATCAGATTATACGTGGTGGTGTATAATACACAAAATGAAGTTTGAATCTTTTCAACACATAATCTGCTGATTATATATAGGAAAATATATAGGTAATTACATTCTTATATAAGAAAAATTTTAGAAACATAAATTAGACACGCATAAATAATTTTTTTTAAAAAGATTTGTTATACACTCTTTAATATATTTACAAAATTTTATGATTTAATTTTTTCAATATCAAAATTTAAGAATTGTTTTAACTGTTTTATTTTTCTTTCAAAAGCTTTTCTTACTTTACATGTTCACTTCATTTGTTGATTTCTTTTTGGAATTTCTAAATTTATTATTGTATTTTTCAAAATATTTTCAATATATTTAAAGTAACAGACTTTATAGCAAATAATTATAAATGGAAAAGAGTATCATTAAACATTAAATCATAAAATTAAAGTGGGTGGCAAAAAATATTCATTCCTTGTTGTCAGAAACTGTTTTAATAATTAATATTTATTAAGACATCATTTCTGTATGTGTATGTATTATTTGAATAAAAGAATATTTAAATATTTTACAATACTTTTACAACAATAAACTTTTTAAAAAAGAATACCTTAGGAAGAAATATAGGAACTTGGAAGTATTTTTGAAGTCTTTTTATATCTTGAGACATATAAATTCCTTTGTTAGGAACAACAGCAGGTGGTGAATTACCTAAAAAAATGCTTCAGTTACATTAATATGTATATTAATTAGATTTATTCTTTATAGTATTTACAATTACATTAGTAAAACAACATATCACTCATGATTTGATTGTTCTCATAGTTAGAAAATATAATAGGATTCATTCTTACATTATTGAAAATTAGTTGTTGGACATTACAAATTTGTGAAAATAGGTGCTAAGTTTTTTAGATTAACCACTAAGTAAAATTTATTAAATTCAAATGGTTTAAACATTAAAATCAAAAATGCGCCAAAAAATTTATATAAAAATGAATTTTATTTCTTAAATTCTACCTGAAAATAGAAAAAAAATATATTGCACAATTGTAATGTAGTACATCCCACTCTTTTTATTTTCATTATTTTCCTTACTTTTGCCAACAAATATTTTTAGATACTGGTTTGCAGCTCCTTCTCTTTGTGCTACTTGCTTGATAGCCTTTTGGAGTTACTGCACACAACATTTCTTTATCCTTGACATTAAAGAATTTTTTGGTCCTCAGCACATCTACTGGGGCCCAAAGCAATTGGTCGCCACTCTGCAGATCTCTGCACACTCATTCAGAGAGAAAATGATGGATTACCTTATACAGTTAAAATATATTCTATCATGGAATAATAAGTGTTCCCTCAAATTTTGAATATTAGAAGATATCTTTTTCATTTCACTTGATCTTATACCTTGAACAGTCCTGTTGGTTTCTTCATTCCAATCTCCTTCAAGTTTTCAATGAAAAGTGCCAGATATGATGGTGAGAATGGTCAAGTAGGGTTCTAACTATCATCTTTAGTGAAACAGAAGGAAATGCATGCAGGTTTTAGTAGAACCATTTTGTGCTTCATTTTCTGAGAAGCTACTGAATTCTTCACCTATTTCAGAGTCTATCCCTTTGAAGCCCAGATCTATAGCTGAAGAATATTGGCAGTTTCCTTGAGATTAGCTTATCATTAATTTAATACAGTTCTTTAATTTTTCTTGGAGACAATTTTATTGGCTATTTTTTTTTCTTGTTCTACATGCCCCCTTTAGCCCTAACTCCTGGGTTACAGATTCCCCAAAAGTTTTCTTCCTTTCATTATTATATACGACTAAAATAATGCAAATAATTCTATACAAATAATTCTAATTGTTATATATATAACAGTTGTCTAATAGCAATTCTTTATATACAGATATGTATATAATCAATAACATTCACCTTTTTTTATTTTCCTGATAAATGTAAAAATTTCCTTTTCATAAAAAATGTTTCTTTTCTTTATATGCATTGCTCAAGAACGCTATTTTTAACTAATTCCTCGAGAACTTTTTTGTCCCATCCCAATATTGTCAATAACATTTCTTTGTCTTTATATCTTAAACATTAGGCAATATTTACCTTAATTAAAATTGTATCCCTTAGACTCACAACAATGCAATACTTACAATGTTAAATAATAGAAAAAGTTAAAGGTATGAATAGTTAATACTTTGTAACATTAATATATAATTTTTTGAATACTTGTATAAATCAGTAAGAAAATCAATATATTACATCTATCATAATGTAAATAATACTAAAATATTATTGTGAAAATAATACACATCAATATACTGTAATACTTATATAATTATACGTTGAGAATAAAGACATAAGCAAAACTTAAATATTAATAAATTAGTAATGATTAAATAAGAGTTCACAAACTATTTGCGATACATTCCTCATAATTCCTAATTTATATCTATTACTATATTAAAAGCATATTTAAAAATACTCAAATTTGTAAATTTAACTTGAAAATCCTGCACAAAATTAATCTAAGTTAACATTTTCTGAGTAAACAGGTAAAACACAGAAACTAATTAAATTAAAATTTTAGATTTTTAAAACTTTAATTGCATAATTTTCATGTGAGCAACAATAACACTGAATATTAATATTATATACAGAACAGTTTGTACACAAGTATTTTACACATAATTTTAATAATTTAGTTTTAAAATGCAATGCCAACTAGAAATCCACAGTTAAATATAATGTGAAAAAAAATTGACAGTATCAGTTATTGAAAAAGACAACTGGAATTAAACTGACATAAATTTAATGCAAATTTTGTTGAAGACATCTTCCAAATTAACTTTGATCCAGATTATACTAAGTTAACTTTATGGATGTAGACTAAACAATTCATTCATCAGGAGATATTTAAAGATAGTTATGGAATTTAAAGCCAAAACTAAGCATATTTAACATAATTTTTTAAAAGTAATCTGAATACTTAATTGAAATTCAAGGAAAAATTTATGATCAAAAGAATTTAATCAATTTTTATAGTGAATGAAAAATGTAATAGTATTCAGCAGACTAATTTTAGACTACTAGGTCATGCACAACATAAAAATTGAATGAATGAATTGTTGAAGGACAAAGTGCTAAGCATTCAGCTGCCAGCTAAGTAAAAATGTCTAAAGAGAAAACACTTCACATTCGTGAGATATACAAATTCTTACATTTATATGAACTAAGATAATATCTTAATATGCAAGATTTTTATATCCACTATAAAATTAGATAACACAACTCTATTCTGGCAACTGGTCTGAAAACTGCAATTCGACCAATGCAAGATGAAACCAATTTGTAGTAAACAAACATTTTACCTTTTCCTCAATTGAATGTAATTGATGAAAAAATATAATATTCACTTTTTTCTTTAATAAACATTTTAAAGTAAATAACATTTTATTTGCATTGTTGCTCAGATTAATAACTAACTTGTTCTCATGTTTAAAAAATTTAGTGATATTAATTTCTTTCGAGACAGCATCAGAAATCACGTCAAATCAACATCAAATGATAGAATTTTAGCAAATATTTTAACACTGTTCAATACTTTCATATATTTGGAATATATCTATTTTTACTTCAACTGCATACATCAATGAATTATATATATATATATATATATATATATATATATATATATATATATATATATATAATAAAGTGCAAACAGTACTTTGCGATCGAATGCATACCTGAACTTTTCATGACTCCACCCAATAGCATAGGCTTCAATTTTATATTTATACTCCATATTGTTTTGTAACGATGAAGAACCTGTGCAACAAAAATAAATTTGAAGAAATTAAATGAATTTTAAATAATTAAAACTTCAAATAAGCATATTCTAACATTATATATGATGATCTCCTTATGGAGTTTCCAGACAAAAATGAGTAAAATAATATCGTTTTCTATGTATTACAGATTTTCTTTAATAATAGATAATAAACCTACTAACCTCAAAGGCAAGAAAAGAATAGGGAGAAATTATATCGTAGAAAAATTCGATTAGAACTGGAGCTTTCGACATTGTAAGAACGAAAACAAAGCACCTCCTAAGAGTCTTAAGAAAATTAAACTTAATAAAGTATTCCTTAGTTTACGTATTTTTATATATGATACGAAGTAAACAAGACAGGGTAAAAGGAAACCATTATTTTTCCTCCATCAGTTACGGTTTTGCTGAAGTTAAGATAAAGTAGTCCAAATTAAAATGACTTTAAAGCTCTCGTGTCATCGAACTAATCAAATATCGTTAGTAATGAATTGAATTACTAAAGGACGCCACTATTAGTTTAAAGTCTAAACATTGTATGAAGTTTTTGATTAATATTTACTATAGAATATAGTATTTGTTTATTTTCATTGAGCTAAAATTATTTACGGTTGTCTGGAATATATTTACACATTAGTAAGATTCCAGTCAATTAGAAATATCTAACCTAATTAAAGCATTTAAAAATTGTTCTTATTATTGTTAAAATGCTTTCTTAAATTAAGCTAAATTTACCAATCAATTTTATTATTAAATAGTATGAATTAATATTTCATATATTATTCTTTAAATTTTATTCATTATTATTATTAAAATCCATCATCATTATATTGAATCGATTCCTAATTAACAGCAAATGACTGATAAGTATTTTTCCAAATCGCAAAATAAAACTTCATAATTCATAAAATTTCCTTAGAAATAGTCAAAAATGTAAAATTAATAGGAAAAAGCGAATATGAGAAAATCTTAAATGATTGAAACAACTTTTTAGTATGTACTTTTAAAAATTTTTTATAGAAAATTTAATTTTATTGTCCATTTTCCTTTGTCTTGTTTAAGTGTAAATTAAATGAAATTACATGAACTGCATGATATTTTTGTATCCTTTAGTTTCTGTTAAACAATTAACATGTTCAGTTATTTATGAATTACATTACCAAACTTCACTTGAAGACACGATTATATAATTTTGATGGATAATCAGTTTAAAAAGTCCATGATTTTTAATTCTTATATTAAAGTTTCACAATAACTTATCAATGAGCAATGTCCTAAACAGTAGTTATCTACAAACAACTGGAGATAATTTAACATTTTTAATGAAAGAAGTTCAACCTTGATTAACAACTCATTTAAATTTCATTAATATTTAAGTTCAGAAACAAGTAGAAATCAAAACGCTAATTATTATATAATATAAGAGATCAATAGAAAAAGTTTCATTTAGAGTTTCAATGGAGAACTTTCCGATTTTGTGTTTTGCTTAACCTTACAAAACCTGTAATTGGAAATTAGACCATGGATATAATAAGAAAGTAAAATTTGTTTCATCAAAGAAATTAGTAATTAAAAATTAAATATATTTTATTATACGGCTTATGAATGTAAGTTTACATGACGAAGTCGTATAATATTTGGTAGAAATTCTAATAAAAATAATAAGGCAGGTTTTTTACACCAGTCTCTAGTTGTATCAAAGAGTGAATGGTGTAGTGTTGCGCAGTACTGGTGTTCATTTTTTCCCCATTTATTCTGAACTTGTTAGTGTCCATATAAGCGGGCAATTGGCTATATCTGCTTCATCTCAGCTACAAATTCACTGCTGGAGAATTGCTAACGGCGGATAACACTATCATCCATAGCAACCACAAAATGAAAGAAAGCAAAATGTGAGAAAGAATAAGTGCGGAATATAATAATAAGAAGTATGCGTATGAAATTTTTTTTCCACGTTTGTTCATCACGCGATAGCGTTCATAAGAGCTTTAAAGGTTTTGACGCGTGTGGACAGTTGTTGTTCCAAGTCAAAGTTTTACAGGAAAGATTTAATAGACGAACTTGAAGTTTTTGGCATGTCTTTCCGACATAACTTAGATGTTTTTATGCGTGGCCGAATTATTGGAAACATAGAAGAAGGGCGAAAAATAACAGATGTTGCCAGGGAGTTCGACATCGCTCACAGCGTGGTTTCACGGCTGTGGAAGTCATTTAAAACTACTGGAATGTGTAGTAAGCGGCACGGTGGAGGTCATGTTAGAAATACGACGCCTGCACAAGACAGATATATCGTCCTATCAGTAAAAGTAACAGGCGCACCACAGCTCAGCAGGTAGCAAATCAGTCTCTTGCTGCCTCAGGTAAGCAGATCTTCAGAAAAACTGTTGGCAGACGTTTGAGGAGAGGAGGACTATACGCCCACAGACCAGTTGTATGTGTCCCATTGAACAGACAGCACCGTACTGCCCGTTTGCAATGGTGTCGTGAGCATCGCAATTGGACTGAACAGGACTGGGCATGCGTATTATTCTCAGATGAGAGTAGGGTCAGTCTGGCATCGGATTGTAGACGCCAACTGATCTGGCGAGAGAGTGGTACTGCTTATCGTCCAGAAAATATCCAGGAAAGGGACCGAAATCCGACATGCAGTGTCATGGTACGGACCGGCATCATGATCAATGGCCGCACACCCCTACTTGTGGTTGCGAATGGGACTATGACGGGTCAACGATGCATAAATGAAGTTCTACTTGCTCATGTTCGTCTTTTCCATGGTGCTGTCGGTGATAAATTTGTTTTTATGGACGACAACGCAATATGTCGTTGAACACTCGCTGTTCAGGATCGTCTAGACTGCGAGGGTATTCAACGCCTCGTATGGCCATCACGTTCTCCAGATCTAAACTCCATTGAAAATGTGTGGGATGCTTTGGGGAGGGAAGTTGCTGGTCCAAACTATCCTCCGATAAACAAGAACACCTTCATCCGTGTACTCACAGAGGAATGGGATAAATTGCATCAACAGCTGTTGGATAATGTTGTGCAAAGTATGATACGACATGTGGGATGTTGCGTCACACTCCACGGTGGACATATCCCGTACTGATACCTTTCTTCAAGGTGTCTGCTGACTTTTAGATGCATTGCTCCATTTTTCCGTATACAGCATCAAATGAACATTTTTTCCTTTCAGATGTTTCACAGCTTTTTTACTTTCCAGAACAATAAGTATTCTTTATTCTAATGTCTGAACAGCGTTGCAACTATATTTTATCCTACTAGGCCTCATGTCTAGCTTAATGTTATGCTATATTGCAAACTGTGATCCGTTCTTAGCAATTGTCCAGCAGTGTATTATTTATCATTCTCCAAAAAGTAATCATCATTCCTCACGACAAGACAATATTTGTAATCTGATGATCATAGTAAAATAACCAGGAAATATTTTATATTATTATTTATAAATTAAAATAAATAAATATTATATTCTAATAACATCTTGAATCCACTTCTACCAAGGTGAAATGATTTTGCTTAAAAGAGTCTCTTGTAAATAAAAAATAAAAATTGTGTAAATTGGATGCACTGATCTTGGAATAACCAAAGTACTTTTAATAATGTGGTCTAGAAAGTGGAGTATGTTTTTTCAGAAAGAAAAATTCTGTATTCAGTCCCAGTCACTAATGAACATTGTTAGATGAATGTCATTGTGTTTCTTCTTTCTGCATGCCCATCTGTTGGGACTGTAGCCTACTCAGTCTGGGAAGGCTGAACTATAGGTAGGCAAGGGCCTCTAAGAAATCAGGTTCACGTAATTTGATATTCTTGACTAAATATTTATTCATAAATTTACAGGATAATTTACAAGGAACTTTCATAAATTGAAGGTTACAGGAAAACTGATAAATTCTCCAAATTTTGGTATGTTTCGCTGCATTTTCGGTCTGGGAAAAATCCTCGCAGGTATTAGTAACAGACTTCTAAATTCTGCACTCGGGAAACAGTCTCGGGAAGTCATTCTGTGATGTCAACGATCCTCTCCGGAGAGCACTGGAGGCTCGGGGTATTCAGGCTCAACGTCTGACGCCAATCTCCGTCATCAGAAGCTAAAGGCTGAACACACTTACCTTTCGGTCGCTTAGACTTGTCCACTCAGGGGACACCATGAAGGTCGAAGCGAAGTCGAATAATCTCCGCTGCTACCAAGGCCTGCTGTTTATATCCAAGTTTTCCTCCGAATATGTAACTCCAATGACCTTTAGAACCTTATTCTAAGGTCAATCCTCTACTGCTAGTTTCCGGTCATTCTATCGATTCAAATTAAAAAGAAAGAAGATACAAAATTTTCTCCGAATGCACCTGGTCCCTCATCAGGTGATTCCAATTTATTTCGAGGAATCACATTTTGTCATGGAGGACTTAATGACCTTTCACAAATCCTATTTGCAGTTCCGACATTATCCACCAATTACAACTAACTGATTGTCTTTGGTATTGCGTAGTTCCTGGATTCAAACAAGGAAAAATCAATCTCTTTTACAGCTGCAAAGGGTGTTAAATTTCATCGAAATTCAGGAATTTATCTTGGGGTTTTACAAGCAATAAAGGAGACGTTATAGGGTGCATGCTTGGGAGTTTCACAGGTTTCCTTATTTCAACACGTAAATAAAGTTCATTTTTTAAAAAAAAAATTTCCTTTAAGATTCGTAGTACCATATTATTTCAGGTAAATGGTAAAAAATTCTTAATATTATTTTCTGGAAAAATAGCTGGAATATTTGATTGGCCTATTCCCTTTCTGTTTATCAGTTAATTTTTCATGTTAATTTAAAGAAAGTATTTACCAAACTATTATTTTTTAAACATTAAATATATGGTAATTTATGAATTTAATATTTACTGTCAAGTGGTTCATCTTACGAGATATTTATTACTATGCATTTAATATATCCAAAACAAATGAATAGATTTTTAATTAATCAGTGTCTTATCGTAAATTTTTATAAATACTCATTTTGACTCTGCATAGGAACATTGAATGTATTTAGAATATTATGGATAGGGCCAAATTAAAGAATAATTTAAAGAAAGAGGAGAAAATATCAATAATGATATAAGTTTTCGAAACTAATTTTTCTCAGAGTAGCTTAAATTTGTTGATTGTTTCAGAAAAAAAGAAAAAGTTTTTTACTTTTATTATCAGAAAACGTAACAGAAAGATCAATTCGATACAGATTTAAAAAATTTTCTTATTGGCATCTTAGTTTACTTATAAGTTTTCATTATTTATATTGTTATTTTGTTCAGAATATGAACTTTGGAAACGTAACAGTTTTATTTTCTGTTTAACAAATATACTTTTAATTTGCTTAGTACATATCGATTCTCTGTCTGTATTAATGTGAGTATACAGCTTTGAAATTCGATATCAAATTGATCATTATTTAAAGGTGTTAATTCAAAATTAAGTTTGTTTCATGTTTATTCCTTTTTAAAAATATTTTTTATGACTCATAATTTAACGGATATTTCATCGTCACTTTGAAAAAATGGTTTTGAAAGTTAATTGTTCAAAACGTGCAATTTTTTTTATTTTTCAAAATTTTTAGATGAAATGTTTCTTTATAGTCTTGTTTCTTAACTGATAGTCTCAATTTATAAGGAACTTTTTTTGGCTTGAGACAAACTATTCTTGAGAAATATAGCGAACAAAGCATAGTTATTTTTCAATCTTGTTTTAAAAATGTTATAAATAAAAGTTTATAAATTGGAAATGTATTTGTGTGATTATTATAATTCCATTATAAAATTAAAATATTCTATTTGTTTAAAAAATATTTTTCAAAGCAATTAATGAAAAAAAACTGTTATTTTAATGTTCTAATAAAACATTTTTATTAAAAAAATTAACTATAAATTTAATTAAAAATAAATAATAAATATTTTACTAGTAAGGTAACTGATTACGAACATTTCTAATACGTAATAGAAAATAAAATTAGGAGATATGTATGTTAAAATCTTTTTTCTCTCTTTGAATCCTATTAAAAGTCTTAAATAAGATTTCAAATCAATGAAAAAGTTAAGGAATTGTTTGCTTACTATTTCTTAAAAAGTTATATTCAATTTCGGAAAAAACTTCAGAGTATTTGGTTCAAATTATTTCTGATTTTTAAAAAAATTTATAAACAGACGCTTTGCTTGTAATTTGCTTTCAAAGCTGTTATGAATTATGTTGTAAATTTAGAAAATTGCTTGAAATTTATATATAGAGATGAATGCGTGTTTTGGAAAAATTTTATTTTTACTTTTTGGTTTAAATGCATAATCTGTTGGCTGATAATGTAAAAGCATGCGTTCTATATTAACGATGTCATAGATATTATTTAGTTTTTAAAATCGAAATTCGCTGAACTTTAAGTCATAAGGTTTTTCTAATTTTAAAACCAGTTCAAATTAACAAAACTAATTTTTCAGTATTACATTGAAATCAATATGTTTAAACTATTATATGTTTTGATTAAATTTGTATATAATAATTATTCTTGCTTATATACTTGATGTAATAATGGTTTACATAATAGGTGTTTGTCTTATGTGCATCAATTAGTAAATTACTTCGGTAATTATAATTATTGAGAAATTTTCCATATTTTACTGAAGATAATAACATTAATTTCTCTCCAACTTTCTTCAAGCAGAGAAAATCATACCCAAAGTATTTTTTTTTAATTCATAGTAAAAAAGCGAGTTAATGGAAGTGGCAGAAGAATTATATACGTTCCAGATTTTTTTCAAAAGTATTAAACATAAAAAAAATTGTCAGCTAATGATAATTTTATTGGAAAGAATTAAAAGTTATATTAGACTAAGTTAAGAGAGAATCAAAGGAAAAAGAGAAATATCAAACAAGGAAAACTAGAAGAAAAGAAATGGATAAAACACGGAAAAAAAAAAAATAAGAAGAACGTCTGGAAATTTCTGCGGTAACGTTTGGAAATTTGACTTTTCGTAAATCTGATGGATTTCAAAAATAAAGTAAAAGCAAACTGCGATTGAATTTCGGCAAATTCAATGAAAAATAAAATTTGTATTTAAGAAATTTTAAACATTAAGCAGAAATGATTCTCAATCCAAAAAAAATGTCATTTTTTTAAAAGGCTTTACCATCTGAAATATCTTGTTTGCTTACAAGAGAATCTCCAGAAAAGGCTTTTAATTATGATTACGTGGAGAATTTAATTCTTGAATAATTAAAATTATCGAAGGCAACATTCCTCTAAATTCTAGAAAAATAACATAAAAATATAGAAGTCATGTCCAAGAACTATATACCCAAATAGCACAGGAATACTGAATAACATTCCATCAATATCAATTGATATTTCAAATATTGGAAAAATTGAACATTGTAAATGTAACATTTAACAATATCATATGATATTACTTTAAAATCACCGATATTGTTGCTTAAGAAGAGAAAAAAACAAATAACTGAATAAAACCGAATAAAAATTTGAAGAATGAAATGCAAGAGTAGTTTTATCAGATTGGTAAAGATGAATTTTCTATTAGATTTTACTCAAAATACTAGAATGTGAAAATTTGAGAGGAAATTTTAAAACGAAAGAACTGTACTATTTCAGCAGCTTTGTGACGTATCACTCTTCGAAGACGAAGGCTCTGTTCTAACCAACACAGGATATTTCTTTTCAAATCAACTGTTGAACAACGAGAGATAAATGTTGGGTTTGCAACTCCTGCATGTACGCTTAACGGGAGGGGGGAAGATGCGAATGCATTTTCCGAATTTTTTCTCTGGTGACAAGTGAGAGAGAACCACTATCTGTCAATTCTTCTCCAAGAAGTAAAATTCGTCAAGGTAAATGGCTTTAAAATAGATTGCACTATAACGCTATCTTCTATGTAGAATCAAAATATTACTTTAAGAGCTCACCTGGTCTAAACATTGGATTGTGTTCTTTGGAGCGTAGGATTTCAAGTTCGATCCCATCTATTTCTTTCAAATGAGTATTGTATTTCGGCTTTTTGCATGCACATTCTTCTTGTGGGTGGTACTTAGGAGGTGTTAGGGTTTGCTGTTGTTACTTATGGCACTTGGACAAGCTAAGCTTGCTATGTCTTGGCAATGTGAATGTAAGTCAATAGGGAGCGTCTTTCGTTTTAATCAGAGCACCACGAAGGTGAAAGTAGGTCTTTGCTCTTTTTTAAATAGTCCGATAGATGGCACCACCAAAGGATCGACTCCCTCAAATTTTGACATTGATCTGAAGGGGGAGGAAATTTTCTCCAGACCATTGCACATCTCCAGAACACAGACTTAACGAGCATGTATATTGCATGTACTCGGTGGGTTTTTGGCGACATTGGGAATCGAACCCCGCCTTTGCGGATGGAAGGTCGATACCCTAACACAACTAGGCTACCCCACGGCCGTTAGGGTTTTCCTAACTTATAGGAGTAACAAATGAATGCTCTGCCCTGAGAACCACAAGACATTGCTAAGAGTTTTAATGGTATACATAAGAGAAAATCCCGCTAAAACTAGACAGTTTAAATAGAAATTATAGACTTTTAAATTTAATCAAATTCTCTCTGTGTGTGTGTCCAGACATATTATACATACTAGAACAAAAAGATATTCATTCAAATTTAAGCATATTGTTTCATCATGTGATTTCCATTAAATACAAGACATTCGACGAATTTTATTTTCCTAATCCCCAGCTAGATTCTTACCATCGTCAAATGTGGAAATATATAATTACAAGTAAACTATTATGCCCTCCAGACTTTGAAATTTCTCTTTCAACTGACTGTTTTACTTTACCAGTAGTAGTTAAAATTAAGTAAATTTTTTTTTTTTTTTTTTTTTTTTTTTTTTGTTTTCATACTTATTTTCTTCTGAAATTATAAAACTTTGAATTGATTTTGAAGTTAGGACTTCTTGAACAGGAAATTTTAAGACTGAATTTTTGGAACTTTCACACTTTGTTTTTGAAGTAGTGACTTTTAAAACTAAGTATTTATTTTAAATCACTGATTCTTTGTATTATATTAATGTAACCAAAATATATATTCTTTTTGTTTTCTAATGAACATAGAGATATCAATATTGTTTAATGTGGACACATATTACAAGTTTCTGTGAGTTATAATGTAATAAAAGAAATTTTTATACTATATATAATGTGACATTAACTATAATAAATATAATAATAGCTTGAGCAAGATTTTTATATTTCAAGAACTTTAATCAAAATTTGTTAAATCATTTAAATCGTAATGAAGCTCAATTAAATTTGTGTCGTGAATTTTTAACACATTAATTTAGCAACCAATTATTTATTATCTTCTAAGATTGCACAGAACACAAAATAAATTTACACGAAATTTTCATGAACAGAAACACTCAGTTCCAGAATTCTCAACGGTCCCATCATTTCTTCTGTTTTTAAATCTTGTTTCTCAGTCTCCGCAGTGCTATCTCACGGTCATCGAAATCATTACAAAGCTTACAATTTATTTATTTTGAATGTGGAAAAAGAAAGAAAATAATATACGTTTTCTTTTTCTAATGCTTTAAAACTAAATTATCTAATAATTTAATAAATAAATTTTCCCTTAGTTAAAATTTTTATGTTTTATCTACATAATATAAAATAAAAAAAATCTCTATATAAAAAATAATCTACAAGATTATTTTTCAATTTAGTATTTTCCTCAAGTTTTAAAGTCAGTATGTCTTTGATATGTTCTGTCTTTACAATGCTTCTCATGAAAAAAATTAACATGAACAATATGAACACTAATATATTTTTACCAGCATATACTGAGATAAGTTTTAATAGCTGTGAAATTATCAATACATTTTTCAATTTTAGATGGTCAGGAATTTTTTTAATCCTTGATTTATTTTCAAGCTTATTGAGCTAAAGAGAAACATTGTTTCTATCGATAAATTAATTTATATATAAATTAATATTGGAGCTGCATAATCACTTCTATTACGTAAATAAAATTTTATGCATGTTGACTGTAATAATGCTCATTATAATTTTTTTTTCACCGGTGGAGCTATGTGTAATGAAGAAGAATACCAAACATTGTTGAGAATTTTTTCAAATTAAGAATTGAATTATTTCCATTTTGTTAAAAATATAGACACATTTGTTACTTTTAATTTATTTATAAGTACATCACAAAAGATATATAGTTTGAAATTTAGCAAATTAATCAGCAAATTTGTGGAAACATAATGTCTAAAGAAGATTTTATCTTTATGCTCACATTATCATTCCTTACATTTCGTATTCTGTTAAATTCATATTATTTGTGATTACTATACACCTAACTATTTACAACTAACTTTTCCGCTATATTTACTATATTTACTTCACTTGAAACTTTCTCTATTTAATAAAAGTTCTCTTACAATATTTAAAAAAAAAACTAATATTTTAACTATCAAATAAGATTGAACTACTGTTCTTACAATAATTAAGCTTCTACTATTGTAATTCTTTAACAATAATAAATTTTACTGGTCCAAATATCTGGAGAACAAAAGTTTTAAGGACATTGATGTTGTCAAATACATTAAAATATAAAGGATGAGATGGACTGGCCATGTTATTCGTATGTCAACTGAATGCACCCCTAAAAAATTCTTTCTTGCAAGGCCAATGGGAAAGCGTTCCAGAGGTAGGCCTAAAATCAGATGGATTGATTGTCTTGATAGGGACTTTAATACTATTGGAACATCTAATTGGAAAAGTGCTGCTGAGTACAGGCCAAGATGGAATAAGCTCATTGAGAAGGCCAGGACCCACACACGGTTGTAGTGCCATTGTTGTAAATATCAGGAGAACGAACATAACTGACAATTCGTTGTCACTGGATTCTACCAAAAAACATAGAAGGAGCTATTGTCCAGCAAAATTCGCTGTAAGTGATTCTAGAAAACCAGTGTCTGTCAAGGTTTGTTTGCGGCATTTCATAAGCTCAGCTACCTCTACATCACAGGTCTCAGCTACCTCTCCAGCCCAGTCTGTCCAGAGCGAAACTTTGTCAGTTCCTAACTTTCAGTATTTCCAGTTCCTTTATTTTCAGTGTCAAGAGCTAACTTGTTGGTGGTCTTCCTCGGGTATGGGATCCTTCGGGGTTATATTCTAGTGGGGTTATTTTCCCAGCTTCTCTAGACATGGCAAAGCCATCTTAGCCGACTTTCATATTTTTAGCAATAGTAATTTCACATTCGACTCTGGAGAGCGAAGCGCGAACTAGCACATGAACAATCAGTGTTCTAGTTTTCGCTTAAGTTGTTCATGGATTTTGGTCTCACACTGAACGTAGTTATTACGATTCGGAATCCTGGTCCAATTATGTGCAAATTGTATTTGTAAAGAGATCAACCAAATGAAGAACATAGTGCTACAACTACCAAAGAATTTATATTTTAAATATAATTTGTAACCGTTCTTAGAACAAGAACAACGCCAGCTAGCTCTGAAAATGGTGTATTGAAATATACTTAATAATAGAATACGCAGAACTCTGTTCCTGTGTCGTGCAAAATTTAACAAAAAATTGAACGGAATATTTACATTAAATTTAAGAATATAATATTTTAACACCTCACTTTGTGGAATTTGAAGTTCAACTTAATGTTTACTGTTCTTGTTGTCTCTCGACAATAATGGATTCTTTACTTTAAAACGATTCATTTTATTATAAAAATTTAAATTTTAACAGTATCAAAGATATGTACGATATATTGAATCTGAAATAAAATTTTTAAACTTAAGAATTAAAATTAACAACTTTCTTTCTGCTTACGAACTTCTTAATAAACGAGACATTAATTTCAAGATTCTAAAATACAATATTTGGCATTCTAATACAAATGGATTTTTTGCAAATGTTATTAGTGGATAAACTTTAAGAATCCATACATACTGCAATTTTTTTAAAAAATAAATTCTAGTTAAAAATTTTATTGATAATGACGAAACAATTTAAATAAAATTTTAAATGCTTAACACTTTTAATATAAAGTAAATATTAATAGTCATCTTAAACAATTTTTTTAAAGACCAGATATTTTAATGACGTTTTGGCTTCAAAAATTCAGATGGGGAAAAACAGATGTTGCTTCATACATATTTAATTGTTTACATTTGTTGCATAATTACCAAATATTCAAAGGATTTAAATTAAAAATTCCGCATACATAACATTTTTAATAAATAAAAATATTTCGTTAATATATATATTTAATTTTATTCATTTATTATTTATTTTATATTTTCCCACTTACTTATTGTTTTATTTGTTCAAGAATTATTATTGTATTATTTATTTAATATTAAAAAGGATATTAATTGCCTCATTATTTGGCATTTAATTAAAAGTAAAGTAACATAACTGCTACGTTTTTTAAAACTTTATTTTTTAACGAATATTTGCTTCATAGATGGCAGCACATTTATTTAGTTAATTTTAAACCAGTCTTTCAATTTATATATATATATATATATATATATAACTTCATTTATTAAAACTCTTCAACTATATTTTCTCCAATTAATCTACTTTTTTTGACATTTTTTATGACAGTTATTTTATAACATGATGAACATTTCAAAATGATAATGTTTTTAATAAATTTGTTTTAATTTTATAAAATTTTAACCCATGTATACTTCCCTTCATTTAAATTGCAAGATATAAGAATTTTTATTTAGCAGCCAAAATATATTAAAAATTAATTTTTTAAACTTTATTTTGGTTTATTTAATAATTTTTGCATTTAATTTATTTTTCCTTATGACATTATAAGGATTCACAAGCTCCCATTACTCAATTCACTTAGAATTTGCTGTAAATACCAAAACGCTCTTACATTACCCTGCAATCTTACGAGAAAGAGTCAATTTACTGCTATTACCATTTATTTTAAAATTAAATTTCAAATATGTAACTATATATACATACATAATACTATGGAATATCTCAATGAATAAATAGTTAAAATACCATTAAAATAATTTTCATCTGTAATTAAATGATGGATTCTCTTTACAGAAAGGATAATCTATCCTATTTCATTCCTTTCTATAATAATTTAACTAATACACAGAGCCTTTCATCATCTGTGTATCAGATTGGGTTAAGAAGAAAAATGAAATCAATTCTTGTATCTATCGAGCTCCCATTCTTCAGAAAAAAAAGATCCACGCATGGTCAAATTTCCAAATATTAACCACTGTTAGCAATGCAATGGTCACTGGCAAATTTGGGTAATTTTAATTTTTGGTAAACTTATCTCACGACCGCATTTTGTAAAATAGGTTTTATAATGGATGTTACTTTCACTGTTAAAATAAACAAACATTATAAGTAATCCAAAGTTTTAATGAGTTATTACTTTTGAACTTTAAGCTCACTGTTTTTCGAGTTTTTAAATAAAAATTAGCTTTGGTTGAATAAATAACTATAAAAATACTATCTTAAGATAATGATCGTAATACAAATGCTAATAAAATAACTTTCTAGAATAACAACGATATTAATGGTACCTATTTTTGTTCAAACTTCTGTCAATAAAAATGGATTTATTTTTTAAGAGAAGTTATCATTTGTGTTTAGTTTATAATTCTGCAAAAAAAAAAAAAAAAAAAATGTACACATCATTACTTGAAGTGCTGTTTCTAATAGTGTCGCCGGTAACAAAATTAATCGACTTCGAATGTTTTTAATTCCTGAAATGATGTGATGTGAACTGAAGGGAATTAATTTGTTTACAAATTCTGGGTTTTCTTTCCATAATTAAGACAAGCAACTTTTATAACCTAATACAGAGGGTATAAACACACTTTTAGAACGATTTCGATAACGAATTAAAAAAAGTAAATGTTTTAGAATAAAAATTTTAGACAACAGCTTATTATTTGAAATGAGAAATATCATCTGTTACTTTTTTTTTTTTTTTTTTTATAAATTTATTCTTATTTCAAAATGTCATATATATGCGTCGAACTGAAGGATATGTTTTTGCGCTTTCCGAAGATAAATGTTCTTATTCCAGAATTTAAAAATGTTATGGAATGCATTATATTAAAATTTCTAAGTGCAAAATAAGCAATATTATTACTCGAACAAGTAAAAACTGTCAATCATTATTTCTACATAGAAAGAAAACTCCAAACGAATATCAGTAAAAGGTACGTACTGTTTCAAATGTTTCTAAAGTGAAATCACTGGTAACAAGAGAAAATCCACCAACACAGAAATCAATTGCAAAGCCTTTAAATACATCTATAGCAACAATAAATAAAATAATAAACCAGTATTTACAAGTTAAAAATGCTAAAAAACATAATGTTCACAAGCTTTTGCCGAAACATGTGGCTCAACGCAAAACATTTTGTAGAATTTTATATGAAAACCACTTAGCAGGAGATAAATGGAAAAACATTGTGACCTTTGATGAAGCATGGGTTCACCTAAAAGACTGTAACAAAAAAAGGTCTTTTTACTATAGAAAATGAGGCTAAAAAAATGTTCAAACCCGTTTCCGTCAATGTAAAGAGAGTTTCAGTAAGGGGTTTATGATTGTCGCAAGTTTCTCCTACAATTGGATATTAAAAATAAGAAGAGTGGAAAGAAATGTTAATATCAACTCATCGTACTATCAGGAGAAGGTTTTACGCCCAATGTTTACAAAAGAAATTCCACTTCTTTATCTCAATGACTTTCAAAGAGAGAAATTTCATCAAGACAAAGTTTAAGTCATACTTCGAAAACTACTACTGCATTTCTTGAAAAAATGATGACTAATACAGATATTGCATGTATACATTTTCAACACATCCCTGCGAAGTCTCCTGATATTTCACCTACGGACCATTGTGCATTTGGTCTGTTGAAAAAGGCTTTTTCTAAACTCAAACCCACCACGATAGATGGGCTGTGGAAAGTAGTGGAAGAGGAAAGGAAAGCAATACCCCTTGAAATATTGCGAAAAGCTCTTCTATCATGGAAATCACAATGCAGACTTATAGTCCAGAAAAAAAGATTATCAGATCGAACATTTAAAAAAAATAATATTTACATGTTAAACATTAACTAAACGCACGCGAAATCGTTCTAAAAGCGTGTTAATACCTTCTGTAGCTCTCTCTCTCTCTCTCAAGAGTTAAAAAGATTTTAGTTATTTCGCGTATATAATCACAAGTATAAGCAAATGCTGTTTACTTAGAACATAACTGTGACCGTTTTAAGCTTTCAGATGGAGCTTTTTGGAACGAATCGGAAGTTCAAATTCTGGCTTACAGAGATAAATTTTTGTTGGATGTTTTAATTCTAGTGTTTACTCAAAAGTAATTAACCCTGATTAAGTTTAAATACTTCTGAAATTGTGAAGAAATTTGAAAAGAAAATGGTTTATGAAATTTTCGACACTTAGGATGGAAGATTTGTAGACAAACGATTTGCGAAATATGAAAAAGCAAACATGTCAATAAAATTGAGCTTTTGAATTGGGTAATAATATGACCCACTGAAATTTTTAAGCCCCATTACATAATCTGAATATTTAAGACCCATTAAAAACAGCATGTAAGACAATTTTTATTTATCGCCTAATTGTGTGTAAATATATGCAAATAAAATAAGAAATCATCATTTATAGTAAGAAGCAGTAATTAGTGTCTTCTAACCATGGCTCCATATAAAGTCATGAAGTACAGCATTTCAGATTATCGAGCACTGAATGGTTGGCGCTGTGCCCTTCTGTTCAACAGTTCGATCCCAGCTCAGGCTTGTATGTTATAATGATTCTCAGAATACACTTCAAATATAAGATCAGGTCACGAATTAGCTATAGTGTGTAAAAGGGGATCAAAAAAGCGACAGCCTCAAACCAAGCTGCAATATTTCCGAAAATATATTTTTAAGAATAAAATCGATATGAAGCCATAGTAACTTGTTTGGAAAAGGCATTTAACTTGTATTCCAATGGTTGTGGATTCGATACCTGACCAGCCAGAGATTTTCATATTCGTTAAATGCTCATAGCTCTGATGTCCTATCTCTCTTGTGGAAAATTGGTGAGGAGAGTGCTTTATTCAGATTTTAAACTCGACACTCCTAATAATGGTTAGAGATTGTGTGGGCCATGCTCATTTTAACGGTTCTTTAATCGTCTGAAACAGACACCATAAATGAAATATTACAATACAATACCATAAAATTTTATCAATATGATAATCTCTCTTTTTTTTTTTTTTTTTTTTTTTGGTACATTATTCTATATTTCATTTAAATTATCGTCCTATTTTACCGTTTTTAATTTGAGATATTATTAAAACCAGGATATACTCGAACTTCCTATAGCATTTTTTTCAAGGGTAGAACTCTAAATAAAGAAAATTGCGAGGTTTTTTACAAAAATTTTCAACGAAAAAAATTGCATAGATTTTTATGGAAAACTGCTTATTCATAATATCTCGTCTGAACATGTACACATAGATCCTTTCAATAACGGCGGTTTCAGACTAAATTGGTAACTGAATGGTTAACGCTTCATCTGTTCGTGGGTTCGATTCCCATTTCGGATGGATGTTTGTAATAACTCTCTGTCAGCTTTAGACTGACTGTATGTTCCTGTCGAATTATACTGTGAACAGAAAATAACTTTAAAGAGATAAAAAAAAAATCATGTTGATTTCCATGTAGTGAGGTGATCGGTTTATTTAAAGTGTATTGGGCTCAACCATCATTTCCTATATCACTTCTATTAATGATTATAAAATATGCTCAGTGTACGTTATGATTGACATTTTCAATGGTCACTTGTACTGCCTGGTAGGGCGTTGTTCTCAAGAGCTATTTTTCAGTAGCAGAAGTACCACCTGGGAATATTAAGTTGACCTTCATCATGGTTGACAAATCTAATGTTATGGTAAAAAATGTCTTAAAATTTCAGTAGGTTTCGATACAATGCACTGTATTTATGTAAGGTTCAACATACCAAATACAACTAAACTTCAACAATCAATCATTCTTTGTTAATAGATAGAATGATAGGGTTTCTTTTGATTATATAAGTGAAGTGCAAAGGAAATTTCTGTCAATTCTTATAATTTCTTTTTGTTCCACTGTCTAAAAGAAAAAATGAGTTAATGAAAGAGGTTACAATTTCAAATAATAAGAAAATCTAACGTTTCGAATTCATTGTTTGAAAAAAATGAACCTCGACATTTTCTTTATATTAAATTTTGTAGTGTGGTTGTAAATGAGATAAATTTTAATTCTTAGAAAATTGCATAGCTAATTTGGTATTAAAAAAAGTAGAGAAGAGACTGAATATGTTATGTATCTCCAAATTTTAAGTCTTGAATTCGAATCCTATTTCGGATGTCGATGTCAACAGCGGCTTCAGAATTCACTTTGAAATTGAAGTTTAAATCCAATCAGTCCTTATGTACGAGAAATGACCGAATTAAAAAATACTACTACCATTGATTTTACAAGTAAAATAAAATTATTTTTATCTCAATAAAAATGACCCAATAAAAAGATTTTTATGTTTAAAACTGAAAACATAAATTATTATTTATAAAAGAAATGGAATAAAATCTTTTTCAGGGAATCACAAAATGATAATTTTAAATTATTTTTTTATTGGATAGTTTGGAAGCCCAAGTCTGACTTTCAAGAATTTTTCTTTGATATTTTCTTTGTCTCTCTCTCTCTTTTTTAATCGTGTTTAGAGAATGAAACCTTTAATATTTGTCTCTAAATTATCATTCCTGTTAATTTTAATTTACTTTTTTCTGTTTTTTATATTTATTTTTTTTATCTAGTCTATTTTAAATGTAACTTTAGGGCTATATTATCTAACAACTATAGGGCTTATTACCCAATAGTTATAATTTCTAAGCGAAGAATAATTCTAAATCTCATTGATTAATTACAAAATTCTTATTTTATCGTATTTTATTCACTTAAATCACTTGTTCTTAAAATATCGATATATTAGTTCTTAACATATCGATGAAGTTTAATATAACAGATACACATGTGAGTAACAATGTCTAATTTCTTTTTCTTTCTTATTCAACTTTTCAGTATAAAAAAAGCTTTTCACAAATCTTTCTTGAAGACAAAATATTTCTTGTAATACTTTAAATTTTTTTCCCTCTCTCTCTCTCTCTCTGTGTGTGCGGCATAAAAAAAAGTTATGAATCATTCTACAATATTTTTATAACATTTTTCCTTATAATTTCAAGTAGATAGTTTAGCACAGAAACGTTTGTTTTTTGTAAATATTTTAGTTACTAAAATTATTTTAATTAAATATTTCCTTTCTTTCATTTCTTAATCAAAAGTATGTGGGAATTAAATATAACGTGTATGATAACTCATTCCAACAGCTTATAGAAAAATTTTATTTTGTAATAAAATTAGCGATTCACATTAATATTTGTCTGAAGAATAAGTATATTATTTTTTAAGAGATTTTGAGAGAGCTCGCAATTTAATTGTTAGCACCGAAGTCCTTTCTTCAAAAGTCTGTGGATTTATTCCCCACCACGAGTAAGAATGGTTACAGTGTTTTGATAAGCACATTAAACTGTAGATATTCCGTTCAAATTGATTCTCATGAGCAAAAGAAAAAAGTAAAGTCACAAACAATTTATTCATACTTTTCTCTACGTCTATTTATTCTGAGAGCCAATAACACAAAGAAATTTTCATTTAAAAAAAAAAAAAAGAGGAAAACATATTCTACGCTATGCTTCATTAAATGATTCAGCGCGCTTCATTATGTTCCTTCACGGCCTAACGGAGAAGATATTTATTTTCTGCTATTATTGTTCTATTTTTAGAATGCTAAATCTTTATCAAATACCTGTCAGTTTCTCTTAGAAAAAAAATTCAGATAACATAATTCACAATTTATTTCATAGTGGTTGATATGGTTTCTAATGAAGATATTTCAATAGTTCGTTTAAGTCAACGTTTAAGTCTCTTTTAAGTCTACGTGAATTCTAATTATTCATCGATTCGTTAAAAGTTTGATTCATGATAAGATACAGAGGGATTTTTCAGCTTTTCTAAACGGATTTTGATTAAGTGTGAAATAGCAAATTTTACATTACCAATACCAATGCATTGTGTTGAAATAATCATACCATGACAATTTCGTTCACACCAATCAATCTACACTGATTACTTAAACAATCAGTATGGATTATCAATGTATCATCTAGACTTATCAATCCATCAGATATTATTAGGATTCACGCGATAAATCAATATTAGTCAGTGAGTGCATAGAATTTCTGCCTTTCTGCACTTTTGGCAAGATAATAAGTGCTTACAGAAACACAGTACTTTTTCCTTGGCTAGTGAGATGGGACTGTTTTTCGATGAGGTGATATTGCCCTCTTTAAAGACCACACCTTTTTTTCATGCTTGCTCCAGAGCGTGTACATTTCCAGACTGAAATCTTAAAGAGGGTGTGTTAAAAAGCAGATATTCCATGAATTCACTAGATAGATGGTTCAAGAGACAATACATGGCATTATTCTCTCGGCATTGAAAATATACACTATTGGTAGCAAGGGCGCCGGCGATGTATTTGGAAGTAGAGTGCATATCGAGACATCTAATAACATAATCGATCTTAAGTTTAGAAATACTGATGGCTGTTCCATCTTCAGGTCTGAACTCGAGGCAATTTACAAGGCACTAAATTTTATATACACGATGTCTGAACTTGTCTTCAAGGATATTTGGATTTTATCGGACAGTCGTGCTTCTATACAGCACCTCTCACTATATTATTGTTGGGGATATGACAATCTGGATACACTGGAACTTTTGAATCAACTTGATAAAAGAAACTCTATACCTTTCCAATGGGTCCCCTCCCATGTTGGATTGAATGGTAATGAGATTGGCGATAATTTGGTTAAGGCTGCCTCAGCTGACAATCTGCATGACAATGCTAAATTAACCTATTTCAAAATTTCCTCCATCAAAAGAAAGGAATTAAGTATATTTTGGAGAGTTCCTTCTGCTTACTATATGTGGTACTTTGGCAAAAGACCTCGTTGGTGCCACGAGTTCATTATATCGGGAAAACAGCAGATGGCTCTCTCACGTTTTCTGAGCGGCGATAGCAAATCACTTAACTTTCATCAGAGTGAGAGGATCTTTTAAGAGAGTGGTGTGATTGGTATCGGGCTGTTCAAGCTTCCCCCCATCATATTATTATTTTTGTCTAAATTTTACAGTTTTTGAGCTTTTAAGGGATCTGATTTTATTTTTAGACTTTCTGGACATTTTTGTTTTTATAAAGATGGTGTATCTTAGCTACATCATCTGGGATTAGAAATAACAACACAGTCAGTGTGAGCGACAATTTTTTGGAAATGAAATTCCAAAACAAATTTTGTCATAATTTACCAAACTCAACCTAACCTATAACAAAATCAAAGTAGTAGAATTACTTCTTATAAATTAATTTGAATTCTTAAAACATGAGTCAAAATTAAGCCCAATGACTGATAGTATCGCTTCGAGCATCCCAGCCCCACATCCAAGGTTCGATTCTCAGCTAGGCAAGGTCAACTCAAATTTTCATTGGGTCGATAAATTGAGTACCAAGCATACTTGGGAACTAAGCACTGGTTGTTTCGGGTTAGGTTGACCATCTAACCGAGACATGCTTCGCACTCCAAGTCCCTGTGTCAGGAAAACGGATATGGGTCCTGTAGGCCTTGGCCCACACCGGCCTGTCGTGTGAAAGGTTTAGTTTAGATTTTCTCAAGAAAATGAATTAATTAGTTCTATATATGGTGTGGTGCGATAAGTTCTAAAGGTGTCCAAAAGTTGTTTCCACAATCATTATTTACAAATAAACTTCAGTGTAAGAAAAACTTCCATAAATTTATTCCACTAAAATTTACAAAATATAAATTTTTATGTCCTATATGTTTATATATTTATCTAGTAAAAAAAGTCTTCGTATAAAAACAATTAAAAATTATGTTCTTGTACAATCAAAGTTAACCAACACCAGCTTTTCAAATTAGGGAAAATATTTTTACTGAGAAAGTATAAAATAATTTGAATGACGAAAATTTCCCACACAAAATTTTCCATTGTAAAAATTATATTAAAAAATAAAAATTCCTATAAGGCGTTTTAATACTTAAAAATATTAAAATACATTTTCATATAATGGAAGTAAAAACATGCTAAAATTAAAAAAAAAGTTGGTTTAAATTTTTTTTTAAAACTTTTCATAAGGGCTATACATTTTAGTCAGAATGTGTTTTGAAATAGTGAAAAGAAACATAATCCAAGTAAGTTATAAAATGCAATATTTATACACAATTACTTAATTGATTTTGATCAGCCAGAAAAACATTTTGTTTTTGATTATACGTAAACGTACGTGGAAAGACATTAGTCTAATAATAACTTTCATAAGAATAAAAAAAATTACTTTTTAATTATTATAGAAATTAATTCAATTTTACAACTTTGAAACAATGCATCACCGCATTTCTACAATTTTTGAAGGTGTAACTGTAATTGTCACCTCATCGTGGATAACTAAACAGACGAAGATCGTTGTAAGACAATTGCGTTTCTGCCTTGTAAACCTTCCTGGAGTAACTTGTCAAAGCTAATACTCCATACTTGCATTAGGCAAGGCTGGAAACTCTTTAAACTCCGAAGCACTCATTACAGATTTGCATACAGAACAAAAAATACACATCCCCATTTCCTGTTGTTTAATTGGGGTTGGAATCGAACCAGAGACTTTCCACTTCGAAGAATGTGTTCTAATCAATAAGTATATAATTCAAGAATATTGAAATGTAACCATTTATAGAAATAAGAATAAACATTAAAATAAAATAATGATTATAGTAATAATAATATAAATAATAATAATTTTTAAAATTTTACTATCGGCTTGTATGACACAAAGTAGTTTCAAATGAAACGAAAAGCCAAGAGTCAGAAAAATCACTCTTCTATTATGTGGGAAGTTTAAATTATAAAATAAAATTTTTTTACGTGAAACTATCTGAAGAAACGCTTATTCTAGTTGTTATTTATAATATTGGAGAATAATAATTTAAATTTCATACTTTTACAAAAAGAACATAATTCTTCAGCCTTGAATGTTATTTTATTTCAAATATTTTTTTTAATTAAAGTTACAAAATAGTTAATGAGCATTGTTATAAAGGTGTATTCGATGTATAGTTAGTATATTCTACGTACTTCACATGGAAAATCAGTCAAAGAAAAAGTTTATTTCCGATATCGACTGTATTCATTATATTCATTTTCCATTTATATTTGTGACCTGTAATTGTATATAGTCAACAAAGGAAAATCTACTTTTTAACTCAAACAGCTGCTCTCCGTATATATTATGAAATTACAACAATGATTTCCTAATTAGAAACAATAAAAAAATTGCAAATTGTGTCCCACTTATGAAAGATAAAAGATTACGTCGGGGTAAGAAGTCAGTTGTTGATAAGGTGACTCATTTACACACTTGTTATTTTTATAAATATGCGATAAATAATTGCTAATTAAACCAAGTGTTTCGTGAAGTGTCGCACAAGGGGAAATTTTTATCATGGTACAAAGTAAATCACGTGACATATTATCAAAGATGTGTCATATCAAATGAAAACTGATTGTTTTATCAAGCTATGTTTCTGGCAGAGACTGATACTGATAGTTAACCATCTTTTGCTTTAGTACTACAAATGACGAGATCGACATCTGAATAGGCATTTTATCCTCCCATTATTTGCTCCACAACAGCAGAGGATCATTAGGTTTAGCTACGCTAAAACTTTACGCGCACAGGTCTGCTTTTTGAAAGCACAAAGATAATTACGTTGTTTCGTAAAATAAATTTTAAAATCTCAATTTTCTGTCATAATATTTGCATATATTTTAAAGGCCACGGTGGCCTGGCTGACTAGGGCATCGTTCTCATTATCGGAAGGTAGTTAAGCTTGAATCCTAGCTTAACCGAAGATTCGTCGGGTTCACTAAAACCTGCTGGAGCATGTTAAATAGGTTGTGGTCGCAATGCCCTCCAAGTAAGATGATACATGTCAAGTATTAAAGGGTCTTCTGCTTTATTTCTGCTTATACATTACAAGGACTTCAACCTAACTGGTAGAGCCCAACTCTGGGCTAGGTACAGGGAAGTTATACTGGGCAGAGTAATAACAACATTTATCTTAATATTATTTTGAATATAAGAAAACAAATTTTTGTATGTAATATTTTTTAAAGTAGACTTTTATTAGTAATAAGAAAATTCAAAGGAAATAATGTTTTGAATGTACTTATTACTTATAAAAGTCTACTTTAAAAAATATTACATATTATACAAACGAAAGTATTACTATAAATTGCAAATCAGAAAATTTAAAATTGATATTAAGCGTTAACATTATATCGAATAAAGAGTGCAGCATTTTGTAATGGAAAAATTATATACATGTACATTTAAAGTAAATTAAAGTCACTGTTAATCTAATGTGTAGTTAATGTGTTCTGAATTCGACTCTCCTTAATTTCGAATTTCACACAATTTCTTAAGTACACCTACGTATTGTTTTTAATACCCAGTTATTTCTGGTGGATTTAAAGCTCTTGGAACTACAAGGGAAAGAGTTGATGACCACTTATATAAGAAGCACATAAGGAGTATGTCATCATCACGAAAATAAATCTTCGTAATTTAGAAGAATCAATCAAACAGAAAACGAAGCCTTACCTCAACCAGAGTCTTATATATGTGTATGTATATAAATATTTGTCTTCATAGGACCAATAACGGATTACCACGAATATTTTCCTGATTATTAAAAATATTTTACATAAAGGATAATACAAAGTATTAGTTCAATTTTATTGTGGAATGATTAAAATTCTTCGTTATTATTGTTTATAAGAAAGATTATGAAAAGCCAAAATGATATGTAATAATATTTTATAAATTATTTTCCCTCTACATTTTTTCAATGGGGCAATGCAAACTTCTTTGTTGCTTTAAATGAAAACTGCATTGTCATTTAAGATTTGCGATTCCTTTATGGTACTTGTTTCCCTATATACGCTCGGAATTTTTTCAAACAACCCGTATCTTTATTGGGTATATATATATATATATATATATATATATATATATATATATATATATATATATATATATATATATATATATATATATATATATATATAAGTTTATTTACTAAATCAAAGATTCAAAAAGATATACGGAAGACAAGTATATATTAATAAAAAGTAAACACGCGCGGAAAACAAATAAAAATTATTTAATATTATTTGAGGCGAATAAAAACCCACAAGTCTTTTCTTTTTTTATTAATCTAACCACTCACTATGTAGCGAGTTGCGAATTAATCTCTTCTCTTTATACAAACATAACCCTTCTCGGCGAGGTGTTAAAGTAACAACGGTGGAATTATTTCCCGAAATCCTCTTAGAAATATCAAATCCAGTCCATCTGCCCCTTCTAAAGACGTCAGCGCCCCCTTCCGCCGACCGAGACAGCGGTTCGCTTGAATGGTGGAAAGGTAAGACCAGAACATGTCCGGAGCACTCAAAAAACGGTCAGCTTGAGAACTAACCCTTCTAACAGCTGAATTCGAATGTGTTCTCAGCGCATCCTTTGTGTTTTAATCAGTTGATTGGATATTTGGGTATACATCACAAAAAGTAAGGGGTTTTCTTGGACTATAACTTTTTTTTTGTTTTCCTATGTAATATGAGGATACTATGCACATATTAAATTTACTTATGTTTTTTATATATTTTTATTTTATAATTTTATTTATTTCATTTTATAATTTTATTTATTTCATCATTCTATATAATTTCATTATTTATTTATTTTTTTTATAATATGCAGTTATTTAATACTAAAAAATTTTCTCCTTTCATAGCTTTATTTCTGTGTTTTTTATTTTACATTTTTCAATATCTTAAAATACTTTTAATTTTTACATCATAATTATAACTAAATATTTAATGAAATAAAATTATTTTCATATGAAATCTAATGTTAAATTAATTGTATATTTACATAAATATATGTTTCAAATAAAAATTTATATAAAAAATAGCAGAGGTGAAGTTTTAATGCACTATTTTACTTATGTAAATATAGTGCAAAATTTTTTTTCATAAAAATTATTCTTGTTTTTTATTTATTTGTGAGATGATTATTTAATTATAGTAAAGTTATGGAGACAGTTTTGCTTGAGTATTATTTTAAAGTTAATTTAACAAAAATAATTTGCTTTAAAAATAAAATTAATACAGCCTATAGTCGCATAAAATATTTCAGTAAAATAAATCAATATAAAATCATACAAAATTAATAATGAAACAAGCAGGATTGAGCTTGTGCAATTTTTTTCCCCTCTGATATTAAGAAAAACATCCCTTAAGAAAAATAAACGATGTTTATCTTATGTGATTCCCTAATTAGTAATAGAATTCGATATTTGTAATGTTACTTTGTATTTATTTTTGATACAATTGTGTGAAAAATCTTATTTTAAATTATATGATTATCTTATTTCCATGTTTGTTGTTGTTTACCGTAATGATAAGCAATGATAAGACATTCGAACGTGTAATGGTTCAGTGGTTAAATAATTGTTAGAAACACATAAGAATGATCATTAACCTCGAAAAATCAACACGGATGAGGATGATCTAGGAATTAAGTGTCAACTTCTGGTTTCCGGAAACATTACCGCGTTCAACACTATGTTTCTGTTTTTTGTTTTGCGAAAGTTTGACAAAAATAAAGAATTTCCGACGTAACTATTAATTAGGCAGTTTAAACTTCCCTGACCTCAAGTGCGGGACAGTTATTTTTGTTTGAAACTTAGGATAATTAAATTCACGAGTATTTCTTTAGATAGCAAAAAAGTTCAACTGTTTCCTTTATTATTTTTTTTTATCAACTTTTTAAACCGTTTTGTGCAAGGTGTCATTTCGCTCAAAATCGAATAGTCAAAAGAGGCGAATGGATTTGAGCTATTTTAGTATTTCGCCACTTTTAACGCTGTTGTGCATTATTATTTCCTAAAAGTAATTTAAGGAAATTAATTTTATATTAGAAGAATATTTTCAAGAAGTATTTAAAAATGTTTTCTTAAAAATTTATATTTAAATAAATGAAATAATAATTATTTTCTTTAATTAAATTGTCATTCGTAAAATCTAAATGAAAACTTTTGAGTTTGTATTCCAGTATTAGTTTACTAATTCCGCATGGTGTTTGTTTGTATGAAGGGGTGAGACTAAAGAAAATTTTCCAGTTAAAAAATACATTGTATCATAATGTAAATTATATACGATACGTGGTTAAGTAGTAAGATAATATTTAGTATATAATTTTATATTAGAAGAGTATTTTCAAGAAGTACTTTGAAATATTTTTTTTAAAATTTATATTTAAATAAATGAAGTAAGGATTATTTTATTTATTTTTTTAAATTGTCATTTTTAAGGTATGATAAATCTAAATGAATAGTTTTTGAGTTTGTATTCCAGTATTAGTTTACTAATTCCGCATGGTGTTTGTTTGTATGAAGGGGTGAGACTAAAGAAAATTTTCCAGTTAAAAATACATTGTATCATAATGTAAATTATATACGATACGTGGTTAAGTAGTAAGATAATATTTAGTATATAATTTTATATTAGAAGAGTATTTTCAAGAAGTACTTTGAAATATTTTTTTAAAAATTTATATTTAAATAAATGAAGTAAGGATTATTTTATTTATTTTTTTAAATTGTCATTTTTAAGGTATGATAAATCTAAATGAATAGTTTTTGAGTTTGTATTCCAGTATTAGTTTACTAATTCCGCATGGTGTTTGTTTGTATGAAGGGGTGAGACTAAAGAAAATTTTCCAGTTAAAAAATACATTGTATCATAATGTAAATTATATACGATACGTGGTTAAGTAGTAAGATAATATTTAGTATATAATTTTATATTAGAAGAGTATTTTCAAGAAGTACTTTGAAATATTTTTTTAAAAATTTATATTTAAATAAATGAAGTAAGGATTATTTTATTTATTTTTTTAAATTGTCATTTTTAAGGTATGATAAATCTAAATGAATAGTTTTTGAGTTTGTATTCCAGTATTAGTTTACTAATTCCGCATGGTGTTTGTTTGTATGAAGGGGTGAGACTAAAGAAAATTTTCCAGTTAAAAAATACATTGTATCATAATGTAAATTATATACGATACGTGGTTAAGTAGTAAGATAATATTTAGTATATAATTTTATATTAGAAGAGTATTTTCAAGAAGTACTTTGAAATATTTTTTTTTAAATTTATATTTAAATAAATGAAGTAAGGATTATTTTATTTATTTTTTTAAATTGTCATTTTTAAGGTATGATAAATCTAAATGAATAGTTTTAGAGTTTGTATTCCAGTATTAGTTTACTAATTCCGCATGGTGTTTGTTTGTATGAAGGGGTGAGACTAAAGAAAATTTTCCAGTTAAAAAATACATTGTATCATAATGTAAATTATATACGATACGTGGTTAAGTAGTAAGATAGTATTTAGTATATAATTTTATATCAGAAGAGTGTATTTTTAAGAAGTACTTTAAAATATTTTTTTAAAAATTTATATTCAAATAAATGAAGTAAGGATTATTTTATTTATTTTTTTAAATTTTCATTCATAAGGTATGATAAATCTAAATGAATAGTTTTTGAGTTTGTATTCCAGTATAAGCTTACTAATTACACATGATGTTTCTTTGTATGAAGGGGTGAGACTGAAGAAAATCGTCCAGTTAAAAAATACATTGTATCATAATGTAAATTATATACGATACGTGGTTAAGTAGTAAGATAGTATTTATATTATCTAACGCGTAATACATTTAAAGTTAAAAAAATAATGTAAGGTCAATTTTTTAATGAGATATTGATATTCTTGGATGATATTACTATCGTTTTAATATATATCATTTTTAAATTTCTTTTGTTTGGTCTAATTTGGTCTATTGTTTTCTGTTTTTTTATAAATGAGCTTTTGTTTCTAGATTCTTAACATTGTCCCATTTCGAGGAAAATTTAAAGGTAGTTTTTTTTCTTTTACTAATAAGGACTTACATTTAAAAATGCAATCCTTCTCTTAATACAAAACACTATACATAATTTTGAGAATTCTACCTAACCCTCTTGCAATATATATATATATAAAAGGAGACGTTATATTTTATTAATAAGATTCCCTCAGAATTACTTAATTAGTTGAAAATAACTTTTTTAATTAAAAACACTGCAACATACATAAATTTGAAAATAGAATTTTATAATAATTGAATTGATGAAGAAAAAAATGGGGATCGAATGGTAATAAATGTTAATTTAATTCAGTTTGAATACTATTTCTATATTTATAGCGCGTTTAATTATCAGTGGAGAATGCTTAGAATTTCTATTTTTAATAATGCTGATGTTCGCTTGTGATAAAGTCATATTTTTAGGAAAAAAGATTAATTTTCATTATAATCAAGAAATGATTTTAAAGTCATTTAATGAAATTAATAGGTGTTACATTTTCGATAGGTATTAAACTTAGTTAATGTTAAATGAAAATATTGAAACATTTAGATTTGAATCATATACCTTAAAATCGTTCGCATTTATTTACACTCATTTTCCTTTAAGCAAAGTCACTTTTATGCATGAATAGTATTGCTTAACATTATTTAATCTATCTATTAAAAATAAAAATCTTTGTATGGGAAGATTTCATGTCTGGTAGTTGAATTGTGAACTGTTACATGGAATTGTATGAAATTGATATCAAGCTATTGTTTTCGGTCTGACTTGAAAACATGACTATATTTCATGTTTAAATTTTGATTAGAGCGTTTGTTATTACTTAAGCCATAATTTACGTTGATTTACTCACATAATATAGTTTATCGAACCATAATGTTAAATGCTGTGGAATTTTGCCCGCTTCAAGAACGATGGCGTGTAGTTTTTTTCTTTTTTAAAAAGAACATTTATCTGTAATCGCTGGGGCTAGAGAAAGTATATGTATCCTCCATTCCTTCTGTATCCCTGCATAGCATTTTTCTTAAACTGAAAATTTCTTCATAAAAGTAACGATATCTATTCTCCCCTAAGTTATGAAAAATCATTGTTTTCTTCTATTGGAGTGCACGTGTTTACGCCTTCCCAGATATTCTTGTTATAAAAAATACATTCGAACGCAGTTGAAATGAGTCCCGTTTTTAGTACTTGTATTAAATGACTTTGTAACAAAAGGGAATTTCTGAGCATGCCACCCCTCACTGAATTTATTTTAACTGATTTACATGCGATACCGCATTAAGTGATACAAAACAGTACACAATTTCGCGATACAGAAAAGTGCAATTTCGTAAAATAGAATATCTGTTGAACAAAGTTAAGCAAGTAATAAATATCATTTAAACAATAAATATTAATAATTTTCAAATTCCAATTTTCGCCTATAAGCTAGATACACTTTTTTCACTAGAAGTCAATGAAAATTGTAAGCTTCATTCGCTAGTACATAATAAAATGTAAGTACAATCAAGTGAAATAATTTTTTTTCATTAAAACACCAATAAATATCTTAATAACCATTTTTTATATTCTATTTTTAATGATACTTTTTATTAATAATGATAATTTTTATTGCTATAGACATTTTTTATAATCTCACATTCACTTGTATCTCTTTTGAGGTTGAATAATATCGCTAACTTTTTTATCAATACTTTTAACATTGCTAAGGAAATCCTTATAATATTAGCTCATTAATTTTGTTAAATATGATTATTATTTTTTTTATAAAATTAAAACAATTAACATTTTATTGTACTAATAAATGTCCATTAAACTTTAAAAAAAAAAAAAAAAAAAAACCTTTACTTAGCGAAATTCCTATTATAATACAGTTGTTTCTGATGAAAAAGATGCATTCTAGATTTGAGATATTTTAATACAATAATGGTAGTTATACATAATTTATTTTAAGAGATTATTTTATGTACTTTCTAAATTCAATACGTGTTTGTTTTACCCCATTATATTAGAAAAGGCATTATTGGGAAATAATAATTATGTGTATTGAGTTTCTGTGTCAAAATAGTGGGCCCAAAGGTATTGCGAAAATTTCGAGAAAGTGGATGAAATCCAAAATTTGTTCCACTGTTGGTTTCGTTGCATTATATGACCGCCTGGCGGATCTAATTCAACAAATACTTGTCCACAAAACATATTGTCGCCTATTTATGTCAAGATGTCCATTTTGGCATGAATAACAACATATTTTGCTTATTGGCTGCAAAAACAAATACAAAATCAGGCAAAACATGGTAAAATGATAAGAAGTGAATTATGTTTTTCCTGAATTTCTATTTCCAGAAATATTAGCTACCAGCAAGAATTATACAACAAAAATAGGGACAGTGATAACCTCAGAAAAATATAAACGCTTTTTTGAAACATAAAAAAATAAATAAATAAATAAATACTGAAAGAAAAAATGTCAGAAAGAAGTAAATAATTTAAAAGTCACGTTTGTTTTTATGTAGTCCACTGACATTTTAAATACCAACAGAATTTTCACATAATAACATTTGAGAAAAGTAACAATAATATTGAAAGTGCTAATAATGAAATAAATATTTATCTGAAGACAAACAATTTATGCCAATTGAAGTGTTTTAATCCATCCTATTATTAGCTTCCGAGTTGAATTATCACTTATAGAAATTCTACTTTAAACTGATTGTTGTTCTTTTCTGAATGGAATTAAATCATTTTTGAAATCACCGTGTAATTTTGATCGACACGCAGCTTATGCAGATGCAAAAGTTAGTAAACTACAGAGATTATTAATATTATAGGTCTAAGTTTATGCAATTATTAAAATCTAATTTAAAAGTTCAAAAGTTTCATTTATCAAATATGACAATCATGAAAAATAAAAAAAGTTGGTGCATTATTTCTTCAAAAAATATTACCAAATAAAAATGGTGGAAACTTAATTTAAAAATAAACATCATAGACACTATATATCGATGACCTTAAAGTAAAGTTAACACATTATTTACTTAAAAATTATTTCAAAATTAAAACATTGGTAATTAAAATTAAAAACGAGCAGGATTATTAATATTTTGCTTATCTTCTGTCGGCGCGTTCTTGTAATAAAGTTGATATATTATTTACTTAAAAATTGCTTCCAGATAAAAACGGCAGGAGCTAAGTTTAAACATAAATAGGGTGAGTTCTAATTATTATTTTAAATAGGAATTGGCTAAGTATTAAATATTATTTATCTTCTTTCGGAGATCTTGATGTTGATACAATCTAACTGTTTTTAAATAAAAATGTGACTGATAAAAATGTGACTAAAAATAAAAAACTGTTTTTAAATAAAAATGAAGAAAAAACTAATTTTAAAAAATGAATATTATAATCTTATTTCGAAATCGTTAATCTTCTATTAGCTATTTTGAATAAAGTTCAAACATTACGCGAGCACTCTTTTGACCATTTGTTGCCCATTCTCTTCCTTTGTAAACAAAAACAAGCAAATGCATGACCCCCCCCCCCTCATGATTATGTAAGATTTGTCCATCCCTCTACTTAACTTTTTAATGTTTGTACAAAGAAAAGATTTAAAATTAATCTGTAAGAACTTTTTAATTAATGGTTAAAATTTAAATTAAAACTTTTTAATTAAAAATATGGAACATATTTACTTCCATATATCAATAATGCATTTCTGCGGAAGTAATTTTTAAAATCTATAAATTTTAAATTTTAATACCGCTTCTCTTCGAAATGTTGCCTTATTTGAGAAGTAATTATCACACATTTATTAGTAGTTTTCAATAAAAATAATCAAAGCTACACTGTAACCATATGTATCTGAAATGATGGGAACTGCCTGATATTCTTGATATATATATTTAGAAAATTTTAATTCTATTGGGGTATAAATTATTGGATGCATGATTTTCATTTTTAACCAATCTTAAAATAAATCCATAAATTAATATATTTAGAATTTCACATAGCAGTCATTTTTAAATTTTAAAAATATAAATAATGAAAAAATAATTTTTTAATTATATTTTTTTGAGAAAAAGAAGTGAAATTTTTCAATAAATTTATATCAAGAAAGTTTGGAAAAACATAACATTTTTGAGCAATAAAAGATTTAAATGAGAATCTTAGTAGTAAGAAAAATATTTCTGCAAATATTAAATGTAACTTTTTCATATGATAAAATATATAAAGATAATAAAATAATTTAAGAAAAATATATTTCTGCAAATATTAAATGTAACTTTTTCATATGATAAAATATTAAAATATTTAACTTTTCCATATAATAAATATTTTATATTCATAATAAAATATTTAAAGAGGAGGTTTTCACAAAATATGAATATCTATAATATTTCAAAGAAACTGTAGATTTAATATTCTTGTATAGTGTTTTCCATTCAATATACAAAATATAGTTTTCTTTCAGATACATTCATTAACGAAAGTGCCATAGTAAATGAAAAAATGAAATCTGCTATTTATATCAATAAAATTATAGCTCAACTACTTAAGTGATTCGATAATAAGAAAATATAAACTATTTTATTATAAACTTAGTGTGTTTACATTTGATGAAAACTCAAAAAATTTGATAATTTAAATAAAATTAAATGAATGAAGAACTTTTTGAAAAAGTTAAATATATTAGAGAAAATAGAACTGTTGCATAAAGTACTTTTAATTTTTAAGAAAAAGAATTGACATTCATTGGCTATTCATAAAGCAAATTATTTACTATAGTTAGTTAGTTAACTTAATAAATAATTAAATTCTGAATATCAACTCCTATTTGGATGGGAAATCAAACATATAAAATTAATGTACGGATTTTCAATAATTTTAAATTTGGAAATATAGGCTCACCGAGTCCTTGTGATAGGATACTACACTTCAGAACATAAGACCTTGGGTTTGATCCCAGCCCTGTTGAGCAATGAGAGATGTATATAGCGCTTCTGCCTGCATATCTGTCAAAGTGGGTGCTTGGGGGTTTTCTCGTCCAGCTACCTATGAAAACCCCACCTGGCGAGAGATATACGGTGGTTATTAAAATACTTCATATCAGCTATTGGTCATTAGATTGTTTAGTTAAAAAATCAGAAATGCACAGTGAGGAAAACCTAAAATGAGAAAAATGTATTTTTTAGAATTAAATGAGATGAAAACGAAACTGTTATTGTTATTATGACATTTTTAGTTTATATTTATCTTTGCTTTCGCGTAATTATGTCAAACTAAGGGCCGAAAGACTTCATTGAAACACCAAAGGTTATTACTATTTGACCAAAAAAAAAAAAAAAAAACTAAGCGCTGTGGTAGCCTAGTGGTTAGGGCATTAGCCTTCCGCTTGGAATGGCTGGGTTCGATTCCCAATGCCACCATAGATTCACCGAGAACATGCGATATACGTGATCGTTAAGATGGTGGAATCCAAAGCCCTGAGGTTAGTGGTCGTAGAATAGTTACCATGGGTGCAATAGTTTGGAGAAAATTTTCTTTCCTTCTAGATCAACTCCATTTCCTGGGACTTCCTTCGGTTATTTGACCTTTGTGACCACCTGGACCTTGGTTTCAGTCTTGTGGTGCCTCTCTTGCCTGGATTACGTAACGACGTACACTCACTGCAAACCTACGGGTGGGTCAGTGTTCCATTCAGAATTCATTTTTAGATCAAAGTCAAAATTGAGGGAGAGGATCCCCCTGGTGGTGTCATTTATCGGAGAAGTGTTAGAGCAAAAACGTACTTAACCTTCGTGACAAAAGACTCACTCTTCTGACATAATTTCGCATAGCTGTCGGCTAGCAAGCTTAGCTAGTCGAAGTGTCATAAATAACAACAACAACAGCAAATTAAGACTTTGTTGATGTCTTGTGACAGCTAGGCTGGGATTATGGGATGCACTTTTCCGACTGAACCATATTTTGGTGTGGAGTTCGACTTCCTCAGTTCACACATGCCTATAGGTACCCGTTTATAGGGTAGGCAACCATTCACAACCCATTCATACAAAGGAAGGACAAAAATAGGATAGACAAAGAGAGAAGGTACATCCATGCTCGAACTGGGATTCGAACCACCCAGGACCTCCTTCCCTATTCGCAGTCAGGCTCTGACCACTATACAGGGTGGGCGGCAAACTAAGAAAATCACATAATGTCTTAACCAGACAAATGTTCTCGATCATAGCAGAAAAGCTAATTTATGTCCCTTTTACTCAGTAGTGGCCAGAATCGAGTTTTAGTCCATTCGCTTAGAAGATCGAGAAATCTAAGATTTAATTCTGAAATCTCTCAAAAGCTTGAATCTAAGAAATGAGAAACTTGCCGTATCTTTTATAAGATTAAAAAGAAGTGTTCACAAATATGATTGTAGTGTAACAAATAAAGCAACAAAACTTGCAAAAAATATAAGTAAAAGTGTCAAGGGAAATGTTTAAGTTGCACACTTCTAAATATAACATTTTATCAAATTGCTCACATTTTTATACCATTCATTCTATATTTGTAGACTAACTCCGTCTATGAATCGTTACATGTGCACATTAAGTAACTGATAATTCTACTAGTGTATTTCTACATTGTTTGAAAACTAGTATAATTTTGTTCGACAAAGAAAGCCGATGGTTTTTTTGTTTTTAATCGAAACGCGCGTGTCTCTGTTTCTTCTGTTCCAAGGTTGATTGACTTCCCGTTTGGTTCGACTCAAGTTTACCGAACACATTTAGAGCTTCACGGGTTGGTTAATTTATAGATCGAAAGTAATGAAACATTTTTTTTTTGTTGATGAAGAGCACCCCCTATTGATGACGCTTAAATAGAGCAGGGAATATTGGACATTACGCCATCTAGGAAGAAAGTAGTGGACCCTGAACACAAGAACTTTTCTGCAATTACAAGGACATGCAGGCGCATCTTCGAATAATAGATTTGTGTTCCACGGTTTAGTGCTTGCCGGCAATCGTCTTAAGATCTCATTTTGTTTTCGTTTGGAACTTTTAATCTGTTTTGTTGAGGAAGAGTAAAAAAGCTTTCAAGAAATTAAACTATTGTCTATTATTAATGAAATATGTTTCAAGCGCTATTTATTTTTAATCGCAATTTGAGTGCATTAAATTCACTTAATGATTTCTGATGGATTTGATTACGATATGTAATGAGGATAAATAAATTAAGCTCCTAAATCAATCGGTTTGTTTTGCGCATCATGTCTGCGCATAAACACATGCGCATGCTCTATAACTGAAACAATTTGATATTCTTTGCCCGAAAACTGTATTTTGCACTATTAAACAAAACAGTTTGAATGAAAATAGTTACATTTAATATATAATGATATCTGAAATGAGTATTTATTCCATAAGTAGTTTTAAAACTTATTCATTGAACAATAACAAATCTTTTATTCTAGTTTGAAATATGCATTCGAATACAATCTTGTTGATTCGAATGTACGGCAGGACAAATCCAATGCAGTAAAAAATAACTAGAAACAGCATAAAAAAAATTAAAACAAAATTGTTTGAAAATACAAACTTTAATGATGTAGATGTGTTTCTCCTTTCAGAAATGAAACTCTCCCTTTAATATTTATTTAATAACATCTATATGGCAAGAAAACTTCTTCTTGAGATTGTGCTACATCAGCGAATCGGCTTGCCCCAACAAATAATTTGATGCAAGCGTTTCTGCTTAACCAACCATATTGCCCAAATCTCTTTTGGTAGCGATTCCAGCGTAATAATTCTTGCAGAAATTCTTATTACTCTGCCCCTATAGATAATTTTGGAAAGACTATCATTAAAGTCTGCTGTACAGCTTTTTTTTTTTTTTTTTCCCCATTCTGCTAATGATGACTGTAAGATAAGGAGTACAAGATTCTCCCATGGATAATTCTTTTCACCTTTCGACCACAAACACCCACAAGATCACCAATTGGAAACCTGTAAGCTATATATATATATATATATTTATCTGAGGTGTTTCAAGATGTGATTTATACGTAGTGTGACCGATTCACTTACAACGTTTTTTTTAAAATAGCACAAACTTTTCTATAATTATTAAAGGATTTTATGCTCTTATCCTTTATTGCTTAAAACGCAAAATTCTTAGAGGCATAATTAAAGTTAACTAAAAGTATATATATACATAACTAATCTTTTAAAAGATATATTTATGATATATTTAAAAATGATATCACAGAGTATATTCAATTTTTGATCTGAGTATCTAAATTATTTTATGAAGTGTTTCATTTTTATTTTATCCGCTTAAAGTCCATGGCATATTTAATATAAATTATTTCTTTTCACAAGTTATTTGAAAAAGTTAAATTTCAACTGCAAAAATAAATTATTCAAAGTTTAATGTTACTTTAAGATACATATTGTTTTTAATTTAATTACATGTTATTATAACTTAAAGAAACACTCCTCGAAGAGACCTACATAAAAGCTAAATAGCTGGTGTCTTTCACTTCAATAGGAAGCAAATTCGATTCCCATCTCAAACTTAGATATTTGGCAGTATTATGAATTTATTTTAAATTAATGGTTACAGTCTTATTAGTTTTCTAGGACAAAAAATTATCGCAGAGCCACAAATAGACAAATTTTCGAGAAAAATATTTGGCGATTTTATTGTAAGATAATATTTTCTTTATACTCTTTACCATCTGCCTATTTCTGCTGATAAGCGCTACTAAAAATAAGCAAATGTCTTGTAACTTTGAACCACAGTCACATGAAATGAAAAGATAGATGCTACACCTTCTTTTTAAATTTTTATTAATGATTACTAAAACTATTTAAATTTTTACAAATGTACTGAAATGGTAACTAAAAATAAGCTAATGTTTTGTAACTTTGAACCATAGTCAAGTGTAAAGATTGATGGTGCAATTCCTTTTTAAATTTTCATATAACATCAACAGAAAAGTTAGATTCTACAAACATTTAACTTGCTCGTCGTGTTCAGAATAAGGATGGCTGGGGTACGTTAAAACTGGGCTTGCAATGTCCTCCAAGTATAATTACCTCGCCTTCAGTTACTCAATCTTCTTCAAATTGAAGCTTTTTGAGTCTTTTCTCATAACAGTTAAATTATACATTGTTTAATTTAAGATAGTACCTGGAATGACAATACATTCGATATAGTTTTATTTTTCAGTACCCTTTTATTTATAAAAATAAATAAAAGATTTATTGATGAATTAAAAGAAATATTTCGAATGAATGATAACTGGAGCAGCCGTAAAATGTATACCACCCCATAAAAACTTCTGTAAATGTTCTCAATTTTATAATTAATTTTTTACTCAATAATTAAATTTTTTTTTTTACATAATATCTCAGTCACTTCGACATTAGTTTAGAAATGCATTTTAAAATAATCTTAATTATAACAATTTGGGAGTAAAATATTTTACTTATTATTGCGCTTTACATTTATTTAATTAATTATAATGATTTAAAAGTTCAATTAATTTGTATTATTGACCTCAATGATGACTAACTTTAAACAATAATCTGAAAATCCATAATAGCTAATAAGCATTGAATTAATCTTACCAATGATTGAGGCAAAACTATTATTTGAATATTTATTCAATAATTTACCTATCTTATTTCTACCTTATAATCATTTTTCAAATAAGCTACCGTGGCTTAGTGGTGAAGACCACGTTCTTTGAAACAAATGTTTCTGCGTTTGATACCAGTTATTGTTGAACAAGAGGAGATGAATGGTGGGATGGTAAATGTGACAGTCCTTTGCGTTTCCTTCCTAAGCAAAGTAAAGTGTTAGTATGGCTTGTTATCTCTCTCTCTTTCTATTAAAAGCTTTTCCTTTAAAACTGCACACATCAGATATTAAATAACTTAGTGGATTTTTTCTTCTAATCACTCCACGATTTAAAAACCATTTGCATATTTCCTTTTTATTGCTACCATATAAAGCTAAAACTTTAAAATCCAAATTTTATGGTACAGAATTTAGATTACATATTAAATAATTTTTAAATTTTATAGGGTACTTACATAAAAGAAAAAATAGCAATTTTATGTATTATTGATGTAGTTACTTTATTCTATTCAGTTACAGAAGTTTTACTATTTTAATTGTCGATAGAAAACATTGCTAACAGCTAACAAATCAATTGACATAATGATTTAAAAATTATATACATATGAGTTACATGTAACTATATACACATGATTAAGTTTTATTCTTGAATATAATATGGAAAAATTAGCAATTTTCATTACTAGTATTCGAGTTTGTTTATTGGAATAATGCACATAAGCATACTGTAATATATGCATATATATATAAAATTTTGGAACCAATTTTCACATTGATAAGATTAAAGCGATTTAAAATATTAGACTCAAACAATTTAAGAAGTTTATTAAATTTAATTGGGAAAAACAAATTTAGCTTTTTTATTTATTTTTATATTTCTTCCATACAATATTTATAAACAAATAAAAAATTATTATAAATTTGGTTAGAGCAGGATTTAAATGCAAATACCTAACATTTTTCTAATTCTATTTGTTTAAATGATTTTATTTTAAACAAATTTATAATCAATTCTCATAATTGCTGAATCATCAAGCGTAAAAGGTCATTGAACTTTTTAAAATATGTTTGTTTAGTTACAAATTGCAATATTTTGAGCATTTTTGTTTTTGAAATAATAATAAATCATAATAATAGATATGAATATAACAAGTAAATATTTGACATAATATCCTAGCAAAAAAATTCAGTTTTACAATAAAATATAAAAATTAAAACATAAGAATCTTTCGAAAATTATTGTAACTTTATTCATAAGAACAACCTATTATACAAAGAAAGGAAAGGATTATTTGTTCCTTTTTATATGAGTGATGTTCTTTAGCAATACATCTACTTGTTATAGAAAAATATAACATTGAATCAAGAAAACATAAGAATTCTTTTGTTTACTTCCCGGTTGGAAGGGCTCGTAACATTTCGTTGTATTTTTTGAGTCATGTCGGTTTTTGTATTAAGCTAGTATTTACTTATTTATATTTTTTTCCAACGAATAATAGAATTCGTGAAGAATCAGCGGAACTATTGTACATTGAAGATGAAAGGTTTCTAGCTACTTTAAGGCATAGTTAAATTCAGAAGATATTATAATGAGATTAAAATTATTCTTTCAGACGTTAAAACAACATGCAGGAAGTCAATGGCAATTAAATTCTTTTAAAAATTCTATTGCCTCACAAGAAGATAATCATTTAGTTATTTATTTTTCAAGTGGAACAACGCGCGCGAATGTCTTTAAATTCATTCTTTTATAAAGTTGGTTTTTTTTCTTCCCTTTGAGATAATAATAAAATAAAATTGATAACAACGTTTATGCATTAATTATATAATATATGTAATTAAAATTATTAATAAATAATTGTACATTTTAAGCTCAGTATAAACGTTTGTAATATTTATTATTTTTTTATGGTTCCAAACAATTATTTTTACGAACTGTTAAATGAAATGCATGACCTTATTTTTTTAATCTTTTGTTTCGGGCTATTTTTTCATTCTCTTATTGGCAACGAAGATGGCAGAAAGTTTAGAACATGAAATCGGTCAATTAATTGTTCTAAGTAATGAAAAATGAAATCACATTTAGAAAGATAGTTGGAGTTTGATTATTTTCAGTGATAAGGAAATGTTATTATATTATTTTCTTTTAAGACTTTACTGTTTTAAAAGTTTTTAATTTGAACATTGTTTTCAACTCATTATTTGAAACAAAATTAAAAAGTGACACATTTAAAAAGAAACTCATGTTATAAAAGTGACACATTTTTGTATGGTAAGAAAAGATAAATATTCTGTATATTGTTCGATTAAGGTTCATTTGTAGAAGTATTCGTTTTGTTATGGATGGTTAGTTTCTTAATACATACAGCTTTCGAATCTATACTAAACAAAATAGCATAATGCCATCAAATATAGAAATTATTATGTTTAAAAATATTTACCTGGGAGTAATTTTAAATATATGATTGTACTTTTCAGTTTTCTTACCGGATTTAGATGTAGCTAAATCTTCAATATTTGACGGAAAACTTCGAAGTTTAAAACATTGCCAATGTATTTATGAATTTCTTATCCATGGTACAAACACAACGAAAATTTATTTTGTAAAATTATTCTAGCCGGAAAATGTGGCAGCTTAATAGGAAAATCTTAGCGAATTTTGCAAACATTCGACAGGAAAAGGTTTTGACGTATAGTATAACAGAAAATCATTGACATTATTTTTGTCGTAGAATACTCATTTATTAACTATTTCAAACGTATTTTTTCTTGTAAATATCAAAGAGTTATGTATATAAGTAACTGACAAATCAGGATGTCACATAAGCCCATTTATGTATATTTTGTATTGTAATAAAAGCCTGAAGTAGATGTTACACAAATGTTTCATATTCACAATCTTTAAAATAATGACTACTTTATGATTATTACAGCAAGACACTTCTAAATGAATAAAATGTATTTATGTGTAAATCAGTTTATATTTTCGAAAGTAAATTGATTGTAAATGCATTGATTCAAAAATTTACATATGCTGCACTTTCTTACAAATAACAATTTCCTCATACACACACATATGTACATATATGTAAGTATATTTTTATTCTTTTAAAATTTTACATTAACTCATTTTATATTCAGAAAATTGTTATGATAGTAAATGAATTTGAATAAAGTTTGTATTTGTCTTTAAGGTGTTAACAATTTGTCTCCTTATATTCTGTAAATATTTCACCACGAAATATTTAGCAATTAAGTATTGGGGAAAATCTAGTGATATAATAATAAATATTAATTGGAATAAAACCATCTCCATCTTCGTGCTGCATTAGGATGCTGTATTCTAAATCAATGTAAACATTTAAATATAAAAATTCAGTGACAATGCTTTTTATACTACTCTTGGCGATTTCAGTAAAATCGATTGGCGTCGAGAAAGGTTGAAATTATGGAAAACTACCAAAATATAAGTTAGGTATTAAGTACGTAAAATTAAGTTTGCTCTCGCACGCTAGAAGAGTTTTCATTTAAGATTCAAATTCATAGAGCTATACATTTGCTTCTAGAATAATGGAAACAAAACACCCCAATGCTTACTAATATTTTATAAATGCTAACTGTATCATTCGCAAGTATTTCCCCAATATTATAAAATTATTGACCGAAATACGTCATTTGAAAAATGACTTAGAGCTTTTTCTAGAACTTGAAAATAAGAAGACACTTGCTTTACAAGGTTGTGCATTTAAATAATTAAAATATGAATAGTAAGCATTGCAAAACATTGAGTAGATATATTTTCAACAGGTGATATTGCACATTAAAAGAAGAAAATTATTTTAAATATTCTAATAAGAGCTCATTTATACCATTTCTTTATACAGTTCCTTCTTTCAATAAGTGTAGAAAACCATTAAGTTCTTTATGAATATATTGTACAATTTACGTTAGAGGCATAGGCGATTTGATATTTTAAAATTTTTCGCGAAATGCTTGAAAACATAATGCCAAAAGATTGTAAATGGTGATAGTTTAAGTTTGAAATTTTCACTTGGTGGCATTATCGCTTGCATTAGTGAAATGGAATAGTACCACATATGCTCATATCTTTTTTGTTGCATGTTTGTAATACGTTTAACAGATAAAAAAAGTATTACTAATAAGTTATCATTTATCACGGTATATCCCCAATATTTTGCGGTTTAATTTTTAAATAATTATTTTTGTGTTACTTTCTGTTCTTAAATTTTAGTCGTTAATATTTTAAGTAGTACAATAAATAAAATAATCTAATAAAAACAATTAGCGTAAAGAAAAAGCATGTTTTTTTAGTTCTTATGTATTCTAAACATTGACATCATATTTTTATTCATTGTTTGAAAACATGCTTATTATAAATTAACTAATCATAATAAAATACTCGTTATTAAAATTGCGGCGACAAATTTGACGTGAAACAACATATTTTTAAACTGATATCTAAACAGAAACAAAAAGCACCAGATGTGCGAAAGAAATCTGTTAAGTTCAGTTTATTGAAGGAACAGAAGTATATAAGAGAAACTCCTTAGTTAAAATTTCCCCCATTAATTTTCAGGTTTTATTTTACAATATTCTATTCCTCCTAAAGATTAATTATTAATTAAGAATAATAAAAGTATTTGATACTGCCTTTCAAATATTTTATTTAAATTTTAAAAGACTAAAGATATTGGTTTAAGAATGCGTTTATTTATCGTTTACGTTTGATTTATTCAATTAAATTATCGTTTGCTTAGGTACATAACTATTTTCCTTATTATCTTCTTACATACTGTAAACTATTCAAATTTGAAATCTTTTAGCTCAATATTTCCAATTCAAATTCGTTCGTCTTCTAGCATTAGACTTACAGATTTCTGAGACCCATTTGGTAACAGTTTTTCGGGAATCGATTCCGAAAGAATAACAACAGGCGAGAACTACCAAGGGCAATGCTCGTGACTTCTGAAACGTTTCGCGTTACTATTTGTCTTGTAAAATTTATTCGAGGAAACAGAAACAAAAAGTAATGAACATCCTAAACAAATTGTTGTAGTAGGGCCATGAATTTCCGAAGAAAATAACGAAAATAATAACTTTTTTTCTCCGAAGAAAATAACTTTTTTTCTCTTTGTTTTACTTTATTCTCTCTAAGTAAATGACGTCAAGTGTTTTTTTTCTCCTCTCTTTTTAGAGACCATCCCGAAAAAGAAAAGTGATAACGAAAACACGCGAACGGTGGAAGGAGGGGTAGGAAACAGATGAAACTAGATCCGCCTTGAGTTCTGTTTCCATTTCCACCTCTCGACTTACAAAAGCACACTTTGTCCCATGGAGAGTTCTAAATCACGTCTGCGCAATCACGGGTACTCAACCCTTTCCCCTACTCCTTCTTTCTACTCCTCTCTCAAAATTCGTGTTTTAAATTATAGAGTTTAATATAAACGAGTTACTGCGCCATTCCCAGATAGGAGGGTTTTAGGAGCATTTTAGTAACAATGTAACGATTTAATCTGTTTTCAAAACGACTGAAAAAGTTTGGTGAGCTGAATAAAGGAGGGGGGAATAATACACTATTCGCAGTAAACTAAATGATTGGTCATTAGCCATTCTGAAATTTATACATTCATTTTTACAAAAGGGGAGGGGGTATCAGCTGTAAAAAAAATCCTCTCGATTGGTCGATGAAAAAATTCTGTTTGAAATCTTACCATCTGTATGAAAAAAAAAAATTCCAAAAAGAAAATAAAAATTATAATAAATAAATAAAATAAAATAAAAAAACTAAAATTTGAAAAAAGAAAAATTATAAATATTTTTATTTATTTATTTATTTTTTGAAAATGAGTTTCTTATATAAAAGAGTAAATAACTGCCACAGTTAACTCAACATTTTAACGAAACAGATTTTATTTAGGCACTACAAATTTTTTTATGAGAAATATTTTTGCTTTATTCGATTGTAGAATCATAGATCACTATATGTCAGTTTATAAGATAGCACAAGTATAAACATAATTTTCTCTCAGTGAGTTTTTTTTATACAATTATTAAATTGAACACACACACACACATATATATATATATATGCATGTATGTATATACATTAATGTAATGCACAGAAAACCATGACACCTCTTCGTGTGCTTTTAAAATATTTAAAAGCAAACATTTAGATACTATAAATACTTAAAAGTAAAGTTTTAAAACATTAAGATATTTATAATTTTAAAATAAAGTGAATTAAAAATCAAAAAATTATTTTCTAACTACAAAAATCTGAAATCATTTTGAAAAAAAAAATCGATGCTATTTGAAATACGTCTTTTAAGTATTTGAAACGTATTAAACGATTTTATAAATTAATTTTACTTGTCATCACACATAAAAGTAATTTTAAATAAACCTTTTGATTGACAAATATCACTTGCAGAATCTTAAATAAAAATTAAAATCGAAACAGTATGTGAATGATCTCGTGTTTCATAGCACATTCTTATAAATACCAATCTTTATATTTTCTAAATTAAATATTAAATCGTTCACATGTAAGCATTAAATCATCCCAGTTGTTGGATTCAATATTGACTATAGTATTTAATATTTAAACCTTGAGAAGTATCTACAAAATAAATTAATGATATGAAATATATAATTTAAGAATATTTTTTTATGATTGATTCTCCAAACTTCTCTTTTATAGCTTTTAATAAATTCGATAAAATAATAAGAACCTTTTACCTTTTTATTTGACATAATTCTCAAATTACATTTTACAGGGAATTTTAATATCAGATGTTTGAGGGCATTATTTTATTATTTTCATAATTTTTTTACATTTCTCAAGAGAATCTCAAAATTTAGGAATCATTCAGGATTTAATTTCGAATATAGAACAAAATTAAGAATCGTATACTTTCTAACTAAGTGACGCCGTTGTCACTTTTTGCATATTATGGCTAATTTGCTAAAGACCGATAATTTAAAGTATAATCTATACTACAGAAAGCATTAACACCTCAGACAGGAATTAAATTCATGAATTGTAAGGTTAAAAACCAAAGAGATTGGATTCACAATTGTAAATCAGCTTCCACCCGTCACATATAGAATTTTAGAATAAATTATTTTCCAAATTGAAAATTTTCACGTCCGATTTCTTTTACATTTCCTAAAACTAATTACCATGCATTTATAAATAGCTGAGTTATAACTGAATCAGCCCTTAAAAATTTTAATGACGCCAATACATACAAATAATTAATTTATTTCTATTGCGCTCCAACGAAAAGATAATATCTTTCTTTGAAGATGTAATTAAATTTTAGGAATTGTTGGCATCGGGTTTTGTGTTATTCGGCATCGGGTTTTGAGTAAAATAATCATCTGCTGAAAAACAATCATTGGTGTATTATTTCAACGTTGTTAAACGTCATTTTGCTAAATTTGTATAGATTAAATAATGAAGTTAAAGATAAGTATTATAAAAGATAGTGAATTACAGGTAATGAATTCACTAAAATTTATTTCAAATATAAAATTTTTTATGATAATTTTTATTATTATTTACCACTACTGAAACTAAGAAATCTAATTGCTTTTTATCAGAAATGTTTTATTTAATCCTATCTATTAATTTTTATTTAAGCATATGCTTAACGCAGAATTTTGAAGAAATCATTTAGTTTCTTTAAAGGTTATATAAAATTCAAGGGGATACAAGATGGATATCCAAATGCATTACGATAGTTTTCCAATTGTGAGGCTTTTCACAATGTTTTGTCTATCTAATATGGATGTGAAATAATTTTTTAAGGCTCTCATTCTTAAATATAAGAATTTTAATTGGTAATTTTTGGTTAAAAATATTGATTTATCTTAAATACATATTATACCTAAAAGATTTTTCCTAGAAAATAACATGAAATTTAAATTTAAAATTGATCCACAATGGTCCATCGGTTCGAATAAAACATTATTTGCGGATGATTGTACTTTTTCTAAATCCTATTAAAAACTGTAAGTTCCAGTCGAATTATAACCATCGTATTCAAAAATGTCAGCAAAGCGATACACATATCAAGCTAACTTTAAAGGCAAATCATATATTACATTTAAATTGCATGTTGTATTTAGTAAATATAGAACACAATTTAAATGCAGCATATCGCCTTATACTTCAATTTCAAAATTTTTTAAAATTTTCCTAAAGGTTTTTTATTTAACTTAAAAGGAAATACAGTCTTTAGTATGATTTTTTTATACAAATATTTAACACTTTACTGACCACAAAAAATTTATAAGCATATAAAAATTTAATAGTTTTGTTTTGATCAAATGAGAAAAAGTTTTAAGAGTCAATATTTCGGACTCGAGAGTCTGTGAAAGATTGCAGGAAGAGAGAAAGTAAAAGCGAATTCTCCTCTGTCACTCTTAGAAAATTTATCACTCCTTTTTTTTATCGCTAAGAATTCTGATTAATAAAATAGGAGATATTAAAATGTTCTTTATAAATTGGTGAGTGCCGCGTTTTAGTCGCAGTTTAATTAAACCCATCAGAGGGATATTTCCAAGGCGTGGTCTCCCAAAAGGAGGTTCACTAGGTCAATAACGTGGGAAAAAAATGATCGCTGTCCATGATTTACGTTTAGAGGGATCGCCGAGAAGAATCAAAGATTTAAATTTTAATTGGGTGCTCGTTTATTTGGCCCCTTTGACCTTGGTGATGGCCTTTCTCTTTCACCGCAGCTTTGGGACAAAGATTAGATGTAGAACGCCTTTTGTTGAAATTGGAGCTTATTAAAGCGTGCCAAAAGCAGCCAATTCTGTTAAAGCTTTTATGTAAATTAAGCGAATGAATGAGTCTTTGGAGAAATGTTGATGACGATTGCGTATGCGAGCTTGTGCGCTGACCATTAAGATTTTATTGTCTGGTCAGCACTCGTAACTCGAATTCGAAGGTCTCAACTCATTGAAAACTTATCATGTATTCGACCTTCTCCTTGCAAGATTTACCGCTGAAGTGGAATAATTCTTATTGATACAATTCACTCTATAATGATAATGATCTTTGTCTTTATGCGTACTTACGCACTTAATTTGGATTTAAAATAGGAGTTATTTAATAATCGTTCTAGAAAATGGCTAGTGAATAAAGACTTGGTTCTTACAAATATTTAGTTTGAATTAAGAATAATTTAAAGTATTTGCGGAGTAAGGAATCGATAGTGAATTTTAAAATTGAAAATATTCATTTAAATTTTATTGTGAAAAAATCCTGAATGTTTTATTTAATTATAATTTATTTAAATACAATTTAAGTATTATTTATGAAATATAATTAATGAAAGCAAAATCAGAAAAGAATATATGCATTTTTTGTATCATATTATTACATCAAATTTTAAGTATGCATTAACGAAACTGAATATCGTTATCTCTTAATTTTGGCCCATGGTCAAGCGATTAGCTTCTCATCTGAGGAGACAACATGCTTTTCAAACTTCTTCGCAAATGTATCTTTTCCCAATAATGTTCTAGAGTGTTTTCAACATAAAATACTTTCTCAGATTCAAATATCGAACCCGCTGATTACTAAATGCAGGGACACTGCCTTTTACCATTGAGACACCGAAGCCCAATTATCGATTAAAACATTAACTTCCAACATGTGTACGATCAAGATTAGTGATATCATTTGTTATAGGTCTAACTGATATAGCAGAAAAGAGTACTGGTGATAATCTGTAATGTAGCTATCAACATATCCCGCGGAAATTTTGCTCAGACACTATAAGTGCGTTTTATGCAGTTAAATATATATATATATATATATATATATATATATATATATATATATATATATATATATATATATATATATATATATATATATATAGCTTTCTCTCACTTTAGTAGATTCGTCAGATGAGACGGTAAAACAATTACTATATTACAGAATATCAAGCAATAAAACATGATAATTCGAAAATTTACTTCCCATTTATTCTTTAAACCATATTTGTTTACATTAAATAATTTTATGAATTTATCAACAAATAAGGGGATTGTGGTTGCCTGGCAGAAAAATCTTTGTCCTCTTGTCCGTATTCATTCTTTTGCTATGGTTCGAATAGTAACTGAATTTTGAACGATTTCAACCGTTGTAATGTAGAGACCGTGTTGACGATAGAGTTTGAATAGTAATCACAATATATGTTCGGTGAATTTTTGAAAAGCAGTCCACAAATTATCTCTAGAAATGTTTTTATTATTTTGATATTATAATAAAAAGAAATTATGCATAAAATTTTTATATTTTCTGAAATATTTTTTATTTTAAATTAATTGTATGAATTGCATAATTAGTAAAATATATTTCTCGTAAATTGTATTAAGCTAATTTATGCGGTATTTCTAAAAAAATGCGTTCTTTAATTTGCTTTTACATTATATAAAATCATCTTTATTTCGGTATTTTGAATGAATATTATGTCATTTAATAATGGTAAACTGATTTTTATTTTAATTAGATTTATATTTCAAGAATTCAAAACATTTGAGATTCGACAGTTTTGCTTATGAATGTTATTTCTGATAATTTAAATTTGGATAATCCCACATATAATTTCGCCAAATTCAATGATTAGTACCTTTAGTTTAATAGTTTATAGGTTCGATAGCCAATTCGGGTGAGGCTTCTGGTAACGGTTTGAAGCTTGCTTCAAAGCAAACGAAATCTGAATTGAGTCGTTATGTGCAAAACTCAACTGAAATTGACTCTATAGCGAGTCATAGTCATTATACTCATGACTCTATGGATAGTAGTCAATACAGATTTTTAAACCACTCAACTGTATAGTTTACCTTTCATCTTTGTCACAAGTATTTCAATTTATAATGATTGATTTCATAATAACATCATACATCTCTTGGAAAATGATCATTAATTCTGAGGATAATTATATCAGAAACGATCATTAATTAGAAATTTCATAATCAATCATGATAATATATAAGATGAAAGAGATAATCTGAATTCATATCACCATGGGCAAAACATCAAATTGTATTGATTGATATACTTGCAAGGTTTCTTAAGGTAATTTAACGGCTTATTATAGGACCCCTCAAAAACTCTACTTGTATCATTATTTTCTGTTTAAATATGCGCTGGCAGGGTTACGTTCTTCAGAATGGAAGATTCCAAGTTCAATCCTAGCTTCCGATGAACAACGGGTATCGTACAGCGCGGTTTCTGTTTCCTCCACGTATATCCATGGAAGTAAGTGGTTGGTTATTTTCAGGTTTCATTTCTTGCACATTTCAGAATAGTCAACTATCATCAAGAAGTGTGCAGAAAAAGCAGTGATTTGTGGGTGTTCTACTATTTTATAACATTTGTTGTTGTTGCATCCGTATGCTTCCCTGTAACTAGCCCTGAATTGGGTTCTACCAGTTAGATAGAAGCAGCAGGGTGGAGTATTCGTGATTTTGAAGAAGGGACCAAGAAGAAGACCCCCAATACTTGGCTAGTCACCCCCAAAAGTATCATTTCGCTTGGAGGACATTGCGACCACACTCAGTTTTAACATGCCCCAGCCGTCATTAGTGTATACGACGGATATACGAACTCATTACCTTCCGATAATGAGAGCGACCCCCTAACCAACCAGGCCACAGCAGTCAATTTTATAACATTCAGAGCTATTAAGCTAACTACTAAGGTCGATATTTGAGTTCCCTTGAGATCGGGAACCTATATTATATTGTCCTGTCTTCCAAGTGGGTCTGGTTACTGTTATGTTTACTATGGTCTCCATTATAATCATTTTCCTTTAAATTAACGTGTTATAGTTTTTCAGTCTTGTACTATGATGGTGATTAACGTGGTGGCAGTGCCATATTACATTTACCGCTTAAACTGCTGGACACAATTTGGTTTCCATGGTTACAGACTCTAAAATCATTGACCTCTACAATCCCGTCAGGAGCAGACAGTAACGTATTCTGAAGTAATGCATGTTATGCACTAAATGCAGAAAATTAATGCGCCATCTGTATTCAACGGCATGAGTCGTTTAATTTAAATCAGTTTCATCTCAAAATTCAATAGTCAATCTCAAAAATATTTTACGAGACCTGGCAAGCCTCGTTAACTTTCATTAGGGGTGAGGAGGGTGGCCGAGATTTACTGCCGTGGAGTCAATCGCGTAATGCAAACGATTTCGCAACACATCATGGCGAATTGCCCATCCGATCTCAACCATCCCGGAAATGCGGGACTGACCGCAGTTCATTGAATCTCTTAATAGGAAGAGGCTGCCCCGACGGCCGAGGGATCGTTTTTCTGCATCAGCAGTTTTCCTTGCCAATCAACTTTAAAACTTGGGCGAGATTAGACTTTCCGGACGCCCTTTTAATAGTCTCGTTAGGCCGCCGGCACCGTGTAATGCTATAAAAGGATATAGGCATTAAACTTTTTAGTGCTTTCGCAGCACTAATTGGATTAAATACAACTGTTTTTTTTTTCCCCTTCTCTTTACATGTTATTGTAACATTATTTTTATTTGTTATATTTATGATAAAAGGTCAGTGAAAAGAAATGAAGAATTTTTTTTTTCTTATTAATGTATAAATCGAGAAATGTTTTGAATAAATGATATTTTTCTCTCTACTTGTACAGCCAACAAAAAATCGTTTTTTGGAAATAATTGCCGAATTAAAATGAGATATCATGTTTAGCTGAATTTGTCCTTCTTTTGAGCATACAATGAAAACGATAAAAAGTTTTTTATTTTTATTTTATTTTATTTTTTTATTTTATCGCTTTCACTTTAGCTTTATGTAATAGAAAATAAAAAAAACTTTTGATTATATCACTGAAAATGATTCTAAGATAAGAAAAAATGCCTATCATTAAGTTTAAAAATTTTAGAAAAATTAGAAATTTGATTACTAATTTAGTAAAACTAAATTTAAAAATGAACGAGCTGTTCTATGATGACGTTATAATGCTTCTGGTAACATGTTGTTTTAACAGCATTTAATGAAATCAAATGTATCAATATACACGTCTTAGAAGTTCTATGATATTTGAGTTTTTAGTCCAGCCGTTGATTTCAGGGTACAGGCAAACTGAGGGAATATTTGCAAATTTAATACTATTCAGATATGAGATGGTTTGAAATTTTTTTAATATTACAAAACAAGTTTTTCTATAATGATAAAATAATTGTTAAGTGAAAGTAAAATCATTGTTAATGTTTAATTAATGGTTTCTACTCAAGTAACTTTAACTTTAGCCACAGACGGCAATCTTTTTGGAAAGGTTTCTGCAACATGGACCATAGAGAATAGAATTACATTTCATATTTTTGGTAAAAAACATTTTAATTCAACTGTAGGCATTTGCTTTAGATTTGTCAAATTATTCTCTGTATATCATCATATGCAATGGTCCAGTGAGTTGTATCAGCATACGATGCACGCTATTCCTCAGTGGAAGTAAAGAATTGACGATTCTGTTGGCATCCATTGTTGAACAATATTTGCTTCATGTATGGGTGCCGAATTCCATTCAAATAACAACAGATCCTTTTTGAATATTGCTTTGGTTTCTTCAATCATGTGAGATTTCAATACTTTTCCTATATAATAGTTTTCAAATAAAAAAGTTAATTTTCTTCTCTCGCTTATAGCACACCAAACCATTACAGAAAATGGTTTCTGAAACATCTGAAAACAAACTTTTTTTGTTGAACTGATATTTTGTATTGATTTTGGCATTAAACCTGCTTTTTAGCCTATTATGTGAGATGCTTGTTGCAAAAATGATTTCTCATCTAAAAGTGTCATCTCATTAGCAACATGCGTTTTTCAGTAGCTCTTCTTACTTTCTTAGTCACTCAGTTTTATATTCCTTGACGTATACACGGACTGGCATTTCCTTGTAAGTTTATAATTTTAAATTCTCTTTTATGATGATCCCACAGTCATAATTTTTGACAAATTTAAGTTTCGCGAAAGTTTTCTGCAGATTGCTCAGGATTTCTTCGAATTCTTTTACGGGCACTTTTTCTTGCCTTTTTTTTTTTTTTTTTTTTTTTTTTTTTTTGTTTGTACATTATTTTTTTATTCCAGCATAATTCCACGTTTGTACACTACCTGTTTCTTTAAGCCTTTTTAAAGTTCCTTGAATAAATCTTTTTAATACATTTAAATATTTCAAATTAAAAAAAATTCTCAATTTATCTTATCCTTTTAATGCCGTTTGAGAATTAAGTGTCGTTTAGTATCTATGCAGATAATGCAAAAAATAAAACGTATTTTAATTAAAAATATCGTTTGTACTAATAATCATCATCATCCTCATAATTGGGTCGACAGTCTATTGTGGGACTTGGTCTTCTTTAAAAGTTTCAACCAAGTTCTTCTTCTCTTGGCCATGGACCTCCAATTTTTGTTTATAGCATTAAAATAAGTCCAAGAAAACGACTCATCCTTTTTTTCGGTCAACCCCTTACTTATTGTTCACTAATAACTGTATTGAAAATTTTCAAAAAAGCGCTATCACCTTTTTAATCTCATTAAATGATCTGCAGCTTAATCTCACTGTGTGTGTGTGCATATGTATATATATATATATATATATATATATATATATATATATATATATATATATATATATATATATATATATCAAAAAATAAAAATGAAAAATACCACATCGGCAACCACATTGAGAAAAGTAGCTTTGTTTTATGTTGATGCGCGAGAGAGAAGGGTGCCTGCATGTCAAATAAAGAGAGGAGTTGGTTTAGAGTGCATACCATGTCCTCTCAAAAAGGTACGTGATTGGTTTCCGGTGAGACATCGACCCATGAAAGTACGGTGAGGTTGACTCACATCATAAGGAATGAAAGATTTGTCGACATGGCAAAAGATCAGTGTCCTTATTGATTGCTACTCTGTCCCATTCATTGATGAAGGCCTCCTTGAGATGACAAAATCTGCAAGTAAGTAAGAAAATGAAGAGGAACACGAGGAAGAAACTAAAAAGCTTGGCTTTACTCTGGAGAATCTGCAAAAATCGTACAGCATGGCAAGAACTAGACGCTGACGACAATATGTTTCAAGCTGTCGAGTTCAGCAATTGCGTTGAGAGGATTATGTTTTTGCACAGAGGAATTTTGAAAGAAAAGAAAAACAAAGATACAAATAACCATCACCATGTTTCTTTCCAAGTTAAAGCCCCCGGTTTTACCGTCAGGGCCTCCAGAAGAAGAGCCTCTCCTCCGCCACCAGCACAAGATTCTTTGCCTCTCTCAAAAAGCAGTGTTGATTAATGTTTATTACTGTATAAGGTTTTGTAACTAACCTTATTAATAAGCACTGAGAGACACGTTTAGGTAAATACGTATATTGTTGTAATTTTTTCATTAAATGAGTAAAGTATAAATACTGTTTACATATTTAAAACATTCGTCTACCCTCATACACGAATAATATTCCTAAAGGCAAATCCTACTTCGAGCTTTTTCAGCTTTCGATGAAGGATCTGCTCCTTATTTACCTCGGATTACGAGGGAATACTGTATATATATATATATATATATATATATATATATATATATATATATATATTTCGCTCTTTCAATTAACATATAAGAGACGTATTTATACAATATAAAATCTTTTAGATGTAAAATACTTTTAATTCATACACGCGTTGACCTCTATTTAAAGCTGAAATTATTCATTCAATTCTATATAAGGCACTTGTTGGAGGTATTAAACAACAAGCACCGATTTGTAACCTTTAGGACACAAGACCACAAAGCAATGGCCTTCAAACATAAAATCGAAATAATCTTTGTTGCTTATTAGTATAAGCAGCTTATCTCCAACTTCAACGAAATCCAAGCAACACGCCGAGGTTAATCATATTTAACAAGAAACAAGGGGTTGTGCTCCACTTGTTGCAAACTCGAATACCCCTTTTGTAAAAAACAGGAAAATAAATAAAATCTTGTTCAATCGGTATCACTTCTCTTACAAAGAACTGCCACAATTAACCCGTTTTAAGGGCCCTTTATGGGACCCGATCATCGAGTGGTCATCTTTTGTTTTCACACCGCTTGAAACGAATCAAAACCGATTTTTGTACGCTTCGTTAGGTAAGAATAGGGAATTTTTTTTCTCTTCCTTTCTTCCTGGCGTAAACTAGATGAAACGATTCAATCTGCTTTCTTTCTTTTTCTGACAGAGAGTTTCGATTCATTTCACAAAAAGGGCTGACCCCGCCGGAACTGAGCAAGAGGCAGGAAAAAATGTCTTTGCCGAATGTGAGAAGCTTGTGGTGATTGGGCGCTGGAGATTCTTATCGTGTTATTCCTGATACAATTGGTCTGCTTAGTTTCAAGACTATGATTTAACTCTTTGATTTTGTCAAGGATTTAGGGGCAATGGTGATCTGTATCTTTGAAAGAAATCGGAAAATTATAGTCATTGTGAAAAGAACAGGAAGGTTATAAGCTTGTGTGAAAAGAGTGAAAAAAATGTCTTTATATTTTTAGAAAAATATTTCTTTTTATAGCTTGACACAGGCTTTTAAATGAAAATTCTTGAAAGAATAATTAGAAAACTGAATGGCAAAAACTTCAATAATTCTTGTTTGAAATTTATTAGATATATTGAATAATTATAAATGTTATATTCGATTTTAACATCTTATTATTTCAAACACGCGTTACGTATCAAAAACGTTATTAGTTCAAACATAGAGATCATAGAAAAATGTTTCTTTTTAGAGCTAGACCGGCCTTTAATTGAAAATCTTTGGGAAAATAATTGGAAAACTCAATGGCAAAAACCTCAATAATTCTTGCTTTAAATTTATTAGATATATTAGATAATTATAAATGTTTTATATTATTTTGACGTGTCTTGTTATTTCAAATACGTGTTACTTTTAAATACTTTATTAGTTCAAATACATTACCTATTAATATTAATAATCAAAGATAATGTTGTAGAAGAGCTCGGAATTTCACTGCGTGAATTAATTGAAAAATACGCAGGTGGAGTGACATTGAAGTTCCGTTTGTGTCATTGGCGGTTCCATTGTGATTCATCAGATGTCAGGGGGCTATGGCAGTTTGCGAAACGATGAAAAATCAAAATAATATATTTTTGTACTTTGGAAACTTCAGATATTTTCTGAAATCTCTTGTTAGTGATTTTTTTTTATTAAGAGATATGCGAAAAACACACAGTGTTTACTTATTACCTTATTTACATAACTTCTTGCCGGTAACATAGACTGTATTCAAATGTCGCATACCACTGTTGCTCTTGTGAATATCGATAAGGACATGCTGGGATATGTCCCTATCGATAACCTTATCGATAGACATTGATTAGCGTATCGATATGTCTTGTTCAACACGAAGAGAGTGTATGAAATATTTTGATGATGTGTAAGAGACCTGAAAATGTCCTTTTTCTTATTATATGTCATTCATTATTTTGCATGGCATGCATACTGAAATATATTCATTTGAACATCAAAGAATCATTTAAAATAATACTATATTTAATTTACTAGAATGAAATTTATCTGTTCAGATTAGAAGAATTTGTTGGTGTCGTGTCCATTTGAAGTCAAGTCAAATTGTTCCAAGTGCCAAAATCATGTCCTATTAGAAGAGTGTTTAGATTATACTAAAGATAAATTTAGCTTGTAAGAGGAATTATCCTCCCAATTTCGCATTCATTTACAGCTTCGAAGATGATTATAGCAATGCAGAAAATACATTATTTTAAAGAAAACTTTCTTTTTTAATTTTGTTGCTAATTTTCAAATTTTCTATATAGCTGTTTCATCAGTTTATATTTCATACCATCTTTGAATTTAATTGTAGTAGTTTTACGGATTTCTTCTCATGCAATTCTTATAAATGGTATAAAAAAATCTTCTGAAATTACTTTATAAAATGTGGGTGTTCAGCCTCTAGTTTTAAGTTATCTACTACATAGTGTATCAATGAAATTATTTGATCCCATTTTATTCTAGTGTTCTAAATGGAAGGTTTTAAATTCGATCTTAATTATTGTTGAACAAAGTGAGATAGGCATTAAATACGTATACGCGAAAAGAAAACGCAATAACATCCTCCTGAGTGCTAAAGAGATTTCAAAGTTTTGTCCCTTGCGATGCGTAAAGACGCCTCGATATTCTAGAGTTTTTTTCTGGGAAGTAATATATACACTGTGCGCATTAAGATACATTATAACGCATCTAAATCACAGGCAACAATTTCATTGCACATCTAAATTATAAGTAACACTATGATTAATAAAACAACTCTAAGCTTTGTAATTTTAAGAAAGTGAAGCAAAATTTGCAAATTTAATGAAATTAGAACCTGTTGTTGTTAAAAGAAACGTTATTTTCTTTGTGTGACAAAACGTATCATTTATAATATATTTATATAATTTAGGATTCAAAAGAGATAATTTTATATAGGTTCTTGAGCGGGGATGCTTAAATGGAGAAATGGCTACTATTAAAAATAAGTGGATTTTTATCATCAGATTTTATCTTGAAATAATTATAAATTTAACAATCATGAAAAAAAAATGAAATTTATTATAAAATTAAATTAATTTTTTAAGCAATATAATTGCAATTTTTTACTTTCATTAAAACAGTAGTTTTCGTTATTAATATCAGTAATTATAACGGATGATATTTTAATCAGTTGGATTATTAATATATAAATTCAAAATATATGTATTTGCATGTACATTTATTTTGATAGGTATCAAAGTACTTAAAATATTTGTTTGAATTATTTTAATTTGTAACATACTTTTTTAAAGTACCTATAAACAATCTCAAAGAGAGAGAGAAAACAGTATTCATTTTATTAATTTTATTAAAATTTTTTAACTAATTCACTTAGCAAATATCTTTAGTAGATATATTAAATTATACCAGGTCTGTAACTTTAAAATGCGGATTTTTTTTCCAGTAGATGGCGCACTAAGCCTATAGATGCTGATGTTATAACCAATATATCACTTTGTAGATGTGACAGCAAGCTTCAAGACGCCATACTTGTTTAAGCATTTAGAAGTTAGTTGCATATATTTTTTCGGTGGTAAACATGTCAAATTTTGAGCCAAGCAAAGAGCATTTGAGGTACGTGCTGATTTTCTTATTCAATCAGAAGAAAAAAGCAGTGGAGGCTAATGGAATTCTTGTGGAAACATACGGTGTACATATTCTATCTGCAGACACTTGCGAACGGTGGTTTAAACGATTCAGAAATGGTAATTTCGATGTCAGGAACAAAAAGCGAGAAAATCGACAGGAAAAGTTTGATGACAACGAGCTGCAAGCGTTATTGGATGAAGACGCCACGCAAACTCAAGAAATATTGGCAAAGCAATTAAATGCTTCTCGTGTACCCATTTCCAAACGCTTGAAAGCCATGCAAAAGATCTAGAAGGTTGATTTTTCTGCATGACAACGCACCCAGTAATACTGCAAAACCGGTCAAGGACACTTTTCCAGCACTGGGATGGGAAATATTACCCCACCCGCCGTACTCACCGGACCTTGCTCCTTCCGACTATCACCTGTTTTCATACATCGGACACGCACTTGCCGAGCAGCACATCCATTCTTATGAAGACGTCCAAAAGAGGTTCGACGACTGGTTTAGCTCACGCTACGTTCAATTCTTTTGGAATGGGATCTATAATTTACCTACTGGATGGCAAAAATGTGTAGAAAGCGAGGGCCGATACATTGAATAATATACTTCCGTCAAACTAGTAAATATAATTAGAGAATTTGTAAAGTTTGTTTGGAAATAATTTGACTAAGATGATTGTAGAGTGTTCAGCATTTTAGTAATAATTTAAAAGTTCGTGAGTTCGAATCCGATTTATAGAATTTATATTTGCAAGGTTAGGATTTTTGTAAGTTGTATGACTTGATTCATTTGTGGTTAACAAGAGAAAATGTAATTTTACAGCGATAAGCCAAACAAATTAATAAATGAATTTTCTTAAACATAATTTTTTTTATAATATAACTTAATTAATTTATAATTATAAAGAGAATAATTGTGTAAATTATTATTTAGGTATATTATGACTAATTATTTTATTGATTAAAAAATGCAAATATATATTTAGTATTTAAACCGTTACTTTCAAAGTAGCTACAATTCCAGACTCAATAACGAGTGCCAGTTAAATTTATTTGCGCCATACAAGACTTAACGCAACTTATCCATTAAAAAAAGTATATTTTACGCGTCGTTAAATTTCACTTTTTTATATTTTTTCATGCTTACTCTTTATCAAAAATAAAAATTGGATGCTAATGCTTTTAGTGCATACAAAATAAAGGCGGGTTCTTAATATTTTCATGCATGATTTATGAGGGCTTAAAGAAGAAAGAGAAATCATTTCCAGTAAAAAAAAAAAAAAAAAAATTGGAAGCACGCTTCGAACAGTGCGAAAATAGGTGTTATCAAACAGCACGGGGCCTTTTTTAATGCAACCGATATGATAACTTTCTTTCACAAGAATATGATGGGGTCTTCATCTTCTTCTCCTTCATGATTAATGACGAAGAAGCTTTACGATTTATCATAAATAATAACGCGCGTCGTAAATAACGCAGAAAAACATAAAGAATTGAAATTTTAATGAAATGTCTCTGACTTTTCCCGGCTCAAAGATTTATTAGTGGCATTGATCCCATTTTTCAGTGAGCTGCCAATGTTTATGTTTGAGCGTCACTATCTTGCGACAATTTGCATTTGACACTATTCTTTGGGTTTATTAATTTGTTGTACGATACATTAATCACGGAGGATGATTGTTGTTGGCGGCGTTGATATCGGAAATATTTGGCTGTGTGGTTTCGTTAGTGGCGCAATCATCATATGGTATTGGGAATTTTAACACAGACGACAAATTTTTCCGAAATGGATAATAATTTAGAATAAATATAGGCGCTTGTTTATGTAGTTTGCAGTTCTTGTTGATCTAACAACAGATTGTGATAACTTACTAAGTATAGGCATCATACTCATCTCGGTTAAGTTGATGTTGTGTCCATGGGGAGAACTGTAGATGATCAGGAGTGTGCAGAACATAGCTGGCTATCTCCTTGATAGACTCTTTTCGATATCGAGGGGGAGGGATTGAGAATTTCCCGAGCTGAGTCAGAGATCTTAAAATGGCAGGGCAGCCAAAAAATCTCAGTTAGGTAAGGAACTCAATACCTGACTCCGGCGGAAGCTGATATTTTTCAACTGAGACGCTATGAAGTTTAAAATGTAGACTTCATTCCTTGACTGGAATTTGAAATCAGGAGGTGGTTGGCTTAACAGTTTCAACCAGAAATGATTACCAAAAAAAAAAAAAAAAAAAAAAAAAAACAAAGAAATTATTTTTAATGACACGTTGTTGTTGCACCCGCATGCTTCCCTGTACCAAGCCCTGAGTTTTGCTCTACCAATAAGATAGAAGCAGCCGAGTAGAGTCATCGTGATTTTGAAGCAGGGATCAAGCAGAAGATCCCCAATATTTGGCCTGTCACACTAGATGTATTATTTCACTTAGAGGACATTGCAACCAATTTTAATGTGCACCAGCCGCCATTAGCGAACACGACGGATCTTCGATCGGCCAGGATTCGAAGTCACTACCTTCCGATAATGAGAACGAAGGTATAACCAATCAGACCACGGGAGCCTTTGATGACATGCAGTACTCTTAACCTAGATTTAACTATGAATCTTAGGATTACTCGTAACTTTTACGCAATAAAGAAAAGTAATCTCGAAGTTTAAAAGCACCTTAGCTTAATTATAAAAAAAATACGATTCCATTAAATTCTGCAAGCAATATCGTCATTTTATAGAAAAAAGCAGTAAAGTGGTTAAATGTTTAAAATCAACATGAAAATTCTCCTAAAAATAAATGTCATAATTAAATTTTTAAGAACAGTCTTGTTGCTTTGAAAAAAGAAGTAAAATCGGAGCAATTTTCTTAAAAAATAAAATAAAAGGATTTTTTGCAGTGTGTTAAAGGATTTATTTTTTGGAAACTACTAATGATTTTTTTTTTCGTATGTACAACGCAATGATACGTTTTTGACCATTTGGAAGTAAGTACAAGTGACTAATAGAAACATTAAATGTTTTAATCCATATGTAACAATTATCTGTTCACGTGACTTTTTATAAACTAAATTATTTTATAATATTTCTGTTATAAAATTGTTTCCTCTAGATATTTCACATTTGGTAATTTGAATTTAAAGGGAAAAATGTTAAAACGTTAGTTATTTGAGTAAAACATATTCTTGTACTAGATTTGAAAGCAATGCTTCGAAAAATATTTTGCTGCACTAAATGAGTTAAATAAACATTTCTTTCAAGAAAATATCATTAAATATGAGATTAAAAGAGGAACTCTCTTTATAAAACTCACAAGTAATAACACAAGCTTTATTAATGTTATTAAGGACATATGGAAATTATTCGAATGAAATAAGTGTTTGAACACATAAGTTTTGGGAAACAATGTTGAAAAAATGATTTCTATATTAAATCAGTTGAAGGAAATAAATGTTAAGATATTATCTAATGAAATATATGATTAACATATTTATACTTAACAGATAAAATTCTTACTGTTCATATGATAAACATGATAATTTCTAGCTAAAAATAAAATAACTGCTTATATTTAGATAGAAAGTGCGAGGGGCTCCTGAACTAATTTAGGATACATTGCTTTGAATAAAAAAATTTTTTAATGAATTTTTTAAATTAAAGATTCAAAATATCAAAACCGACATGAAATACAAGGTTAAAATATTTATTTGGTTGATAAAACTCTTTCGTTTTTGGGGTAAAACATTTCACTGCAAAGTGCAAATGTTAAAATCATTTGTAAGAAACATGTACTCGAAATTGTCAACGAAAATAATCATTTGAACTAAATGATTCTTCATGTAAATCTGTTGAAGAAATTAATTGTTGATTGGTATTTTTCAAGTATTATATCAAACAAAAGAGGAGAAATGCATAAAAAAAGATATTTATTAATAAATAAAACTTTCGATAGAAGAAAGTATTTCATCATAATTTGCAAATATTAGAATCATGCGGGAAATATGTGCTTGAATTAATTTGGAAAACAATTTTTTAGAATGAAATATTCCAATATATAAATCTATTGAGGTAATCAACTATTTTTAAGAATATATTAATCAAATATAACATTAAGTATATGTGATTGCAACATGTACTTAGTATATAAAACTAACATTATATACCAGGGGGGGTAAATATACATATAAGACATTTTAATTTAAATATTATGACTATTTGTGCAAAATTTACTTTGACTGAGAAATGTTTTTCTAGCAAATTTACAAACAATTAATATGTGATAAAAAAATTAATCTAACGTAAACTGAATGTTTTAGTTATGATGAAGTTTTCTTACTAAGTAAATAAAAACACCACTCTTTACGCTGAAAATATCAATGGATGCAACTACTAATAAATCAATATGCTTTCGTTTTCTGTACCAATTTCTTAAGATTGAAACGAGCAAATTAATGCATTATTGATTGATAGATATAAATTGTATTGATTAAGAAAAATAATTTTTATTAGTTAGTTAATATGTGATCAGTGTAAGTTTACAAAGATCAACTATTCAATTGAAATTTATGAAAAACACCAATATAATAAGAACTTTTTTATAAACAAAAGTTACTATAGTTGATCGAATTAAATCAATAACAATATTGATTTGATGAAAATTTTCAAAATAAAGATAATATCACTGATAAGGAAAAAATTTTTAAATTGTCATCTTTTCTTGCAATTTATTTTTTATTAGTTATTCGAAAAGCAAAAATATTTTTCAAAATCAAAATGGTGTCTCAAAATAATAAAGTATTCTTTTACGACGAACTGTGTGAAAGAAATTATTATTTCGATGTAATATCAGTGTATTATCTTAGGCAAATTAATAAATTATTGTATTGCTAAAGTAATAATATTATTGTGAAACAAATAAGGTATTAATTTAAATTTTATTCTTGTTATCCATTATAGCGAATATTATATAACGAGAATCTCAATTCAACGATGAGTTTCAAAATGTTCCAGTGAAATTTACATTTTCTTACTGTAGAAATTACGGTTTTGCAAAAACAAAATTTTGATACAAAAAAAAAATTTCATTAAATTTATAAAGTTCGGTTCAATGGGATTGGATTATGTATTTTGAACTAATACTTATTTAACAATGATAATAATAAATTGATATTGAAATGAACTGAAATTATCTTTCTCATTTTCATGCATAAAACTTCTTTTAGAAACATTCAGATAATTTACTTGAAATACATATTTTCTATTCTCTTACGAAATAAGATTTTATATTTGATTTGAAAGTATTATTAGTTTCCTTCGCATCAGTTTTTATCTTAAAATTATTTGAGGTTAGGTTAGGTTACGACAAAAACAGTTTTGGAGCTTTATGCTCGTAGGCTTATAGCTCGCATTGAGTAAGATTGAGTTTTTATTTCTGGAACAGCATTATTTATTTATTTTCATTTTCAGGTACAAAATTATTGGATAAAGTTTCACAATCAGTCACTAGAAAAATAAAATAAACTTTCTCCTTAAATGTCTCACTTTCTGCCAGTATCACTGTCGAAATTAATAAATTATTCATATCCAACAAAAGCGACCCCTTGTGGAGTTTTTAATAACAATTGAATCGTAAGATGGAAGAAAGAAGAGATTAACTCCAAGCGCTTTCTTGTTTTTCTCTTTTCTTTCTTTTTTGGTGATGGGTCAAGAGTCTCGAAGTTGGCGGAGATGTTCAAGATCGACGACTTAAAACTTCATTAAAAGTCCATTTGTCAATAGGTCAGGAGGCGAAGATTCTGTTCGCTTTGTTCATCTGCATGTTCATTTCGTCGCCAGAATGGGAGTGGCGACAAAAATGGCTGACTGCATTTGGAATTCCTCTTGGCTATCATTAATCATTTTTCGATGTGGTTTGGAAAGGAAAAATATTGGAGAGACACAGTAAGCAGATATTTTCCGATTGCTGTCGATGTTGAGTGAAAAGGGATGTTATATATTCAAATAGTGTTGGTATGACTCATCTGCCTGCACCTAAATCGCATACTAAGAACACTGAAAACATAAACGGTAATTAAAAAGTAATCGAGAACTATTGGGGACTATTCAAAACAGAATATTCGAATTTTGTTTTCAAATGTGAAATATTATCCAGCTTAGTTGTTTGAGAGATGTTAGTCTTTCACAATAACAATATATAAGCCATAAATTTGTTGTATGCTTTATAACTTCCTTTAAAAACATGTTCTAATATATTTCGGAATGTTCGAATATCACAGTTCAATAATGAACAATTTGGTCAAAGAGTTCGAATGAATGATTTTCCTGCAGATTTTCATTTTTCTTGAAATACTTAATGTGGATCAGTTTCATTTATAAATAACCTTTACAAAACTACAAAATAGTACAAAATGTTTTCACTACAAATGTAAACAAACGGAATGCTAAAATAGTTTTTGTTTAAATATTAGAACTTTCTAGTACAACTGTGTGTTAAATCCTAGATTTCATAGAATAACATATAACTGTAACTTTTGCGAGATTTTTTTCTTTTTGGTGATTAAATGTTAAGAATCGAAAAGTTTTAACATTCCATGAAGCAAAAATTAATCCTTTAATGCAACCAGGCATTTTATATTGTATAACTACATGTATTTTGTTTTTTTCAAAATTTATGATATTAAAAAGTGCGATAAAATTTTTATTTTATCTATTTAAAGAACATTCATTTGTGAGTTTTTATCTATCAACAAGAATTTGTCAACCATTTTTTTTAAATATTGTATAGTTAATTATTAACGTGCTACTGCAAAATGAACTAAAGAAAATATATGAATAAATTTCCTTTTTACCACCAGATGATTTTTCGGCAGTTTTATTTTCATCTGAATTTTATGAGAGAATAGTTACAGTGTTTTTAGAGAATATGTCTGGAATGGAACCTGTATGACGACTATTTAATGCGATTAATAATGGATCATATTTCTGCAACAATTTTTCAAATCTGTTGACCCATGAATGATACAACTGTAGATTCTTATGATTTTTATTTGGCCTTGAACTTAATCACATCGATCAAACTTATAATTTAATTACAGTAGCGATCTCAAACAAGCAGAGAAGGCTTTCTCACATAACCTGTAAGTAGTGATCGTGGCCAAGCCATCGATCACTTTGATGGCCTTTTGAATCAACTCTCCATTTAAAGATCATTACGTCACGCGAAAGCCGACTCAGCATTCATCTCCGAAAGTAAGATCAGCAAAACAGAGATTCTCAAGATACGATGGCCACAATCACTGTCATGATTTCGATATATTCACTATTGTTTATTTTTTTCTCTTATTTATTTGGCGAAAGGTCGCCAACTATTGAAAGCTATCGGATGAGATAAGATACAATCGTTCTCGAAATAGAAAAAAAAATCACTCTGAGAGTGGATCTGTCCAGTAATTCATCCGTTTCGCTCTGATACCTGAGGTCCTTATAGAGGATGAATGATGATAAATTATATAGGAGCCAAGAAAAATAAAAGTGATGCACTTATTCCAGAATAAGTTCATTTAATTGGTTTTTTTGCAATGTTTGGAATTAGAGCAGAGAATGATTACCTTAATTGTTAAAGCTACTGATTAGTCTTTAATTAATTAAGGAAGAGATTTCTTAGATCTTTCTTCAGATCTGTTTTAGACTTTGAACAATATATCGCAGTGACTTTTTAAGATATATTCATTACGAAATCACTTTTGGAAGAATTTGGATGTATGGTAAAGTGAAATTAAAGATGAGCACAATTTCAGTATAAATTAATCTTTCAAATAAAATGTTCCTATAAATTAGCGGCGCGAAATTACATATCACAAGAATATATTCGGAAACTTTATTGATCAAACAAATGTAACATTTGTATAATCTTCGAGCGGCAGCAAACAAGGCGAAACTCACCACTGTGTATCTGATGTCTTCAGCGATGAGAAAAAATCCATTCATGATTTTTACCAATAATAAAGAAGTATTTTTTAAAAGTATTTTATCCATAAAGTGTTGGCTTGTTCCAGTTGAGATGATGATTATGCCACTTTATCACAATTCTCATTGGTTTAAAATATCCATGACGTCAGATAATGTTTTAATGTTTTATCTACAACAAACATAATTAATTACGACATCATCCTCATAAGGCATCGTAAATCCGACTTATCAACGAATTTGCTGCCTGACAGTAAAATCACATTCTTCGAGCGGCAGCAAACAGGGCAAAGTTCACCATCAAATATCTGAGAATATTGTCATTTCAAATATTCATTCATTGTTCACGTTCATTTTGTAAATAAAACGACTTCTTATACAAAGACCAAGCTTTGATTTGAGAAGTCGTTTTTCATTGATTCAAGCCATTATACATGGACAATAGAACAGCAGAAAAATCAAAATAAAAATGGACAAAACATTCACTTTATGGTAAGTATAAATCGACAAGGACGATTTAAATTTTTAAAAATTTCATTAGTTAATAAAATTCTAAATTAATAATTGCAATTTTTATAGACAATATCTTTTAAATCCTAAGAATAATGCCTTGCTTACGCCAACATTAAAAACTTTAAATTCCTCCCTAACATATGATTTTTTAATTTGAATTCATAACATAGCTGTTCGATTATTGGAGACATATTATTTGTTCTGAATAATTAGTTTTCAAATTTTCAAATCTTTAGCGATATTGCTTCCAAAATTTCCTGAAATTGTTATCTTTTCTAATTTATGTCTTTGACAGATTCAAGTTTTCTTGCCTGGCTCTCCGGTTCACCAACAACTTTCGTGACATTTCACGTTCTCTTGAAATTCGTGAAAGATTCTCTAATTCTCTTTTTTATTTTTGATTTGATGAACTTTTTGTGCGTAAAACATAGATTGTTACGATTATCCAAAACAATGATTCCAAAAAAACGTTTTAAATCGCTTTGAGCCAAATGCCTGTTAATAATAGACGAATTGATTTGAACAAGACACTTATATCGAGTAACAACTCTATGGCTTCAACACGTTGGAATCAAAATTAAAAATATTGTCAAAATTCATTTTGTTGATAAAATGATTTCTTATATAAAGACCAAAGCATCGGTTTGAGAAGCCGTTATTCATTGATTTAAGCCACCAACACATTGAGAATTAAACAGAAGAAAATGTACAAAATGAAAAGAAAAAACAAAATATCCATTTTATAGTTACTTTAAATTGACAAGGACCATTTAAATTTTTTAATTAATCTCTTTTTTATATTTAATTAAAAAAATTGCATGCTGTTGTTGACAAATATTGTTCTGTAATTGTAACTTAAAATAAGCAAGATTTAATGAAATAGATGATCACACAAAATGAGTCCGATATCTAGTTTTGTAACCCTACAATATTGGCATCCATTTATGGATAATTCATGCTAAGCCTTATGGATATTCCCCACTAAAAGTATTCTATGGATACAATATTCAGTTCATTATATATACATTTTATTAATCTACTGATCTGATGCATGCTCATTTTTAGTAATTATGAGTAAAACAGAGTGTGATGAAAATTTCTACGGAATTATATCAATGTAGGAAAGCATCGGCAATACGCGGACTTGCTTATCAATATTAATTTTAAAAATTTTCTAATGTGCTAGTTATAATTTTTTGAGCTTATATTATTTGTAAATTTTTAAATCATAATTCTAGATTCGATTTCTTAGATTAAATATTTAAAAAACAATAAAATGTGTAAATTTGATACATAAGATTTCAAATAGTACTTAAAAACAACAAAATCTATGTTTTTACCTTTCAAACTGCTTTTTTAATATCAGTAATACTATTGAGAACTACATTAATAAAATCGTGAATTGATTTGGAATGATAAAGGAATTTTTTTATTGAACCAAATTTTAAGTTTATTTATGATGATAGAATATACATAAAAGAAGTAGCCATTATTGATAATTGCACTAAGATTGGGAAGGATATATCTGCAATACTTTTGTGGGTATGAATGCCAATATTTAGTGATTAAATGGATATATATTTACAAACATAACGGTGTAGGCGAGCCCTGGACTGTAACATTAGGTTAATGGGGTTGGAATACTCGTCCATCACCATAATTTTGAGCCATGGTCAAGTGATCAGGTCACACATGAGCTGGCATCCTCCTCTCTACATCCACGCCATACCAGCGGAAGAACTTCGGACGTCACTAAGACATGTCCCCAACCCACGAAGCTCTAGCAATCCAGTGAGGGAGAGTACGGCGTGGTCACCCTCTAAATCACTACCCGCGGCAAACGATGCTTCACTTTCCTGATCAGGATAACTGGAAGCTACTGAGACACTGGAGCTTTATGAAATGGACATAGCGGTGCAGGTGAGCTCTGGACTGTACCTTTAGGTTAACGGGTTATGAAATGGATATATAAGAAAGGCATGGGTTGGAGCAGCTAATCACTTTATAGCTAATATTATTGTACCAAGATTAGGAGACTTATATCTTTTTAATACTGTTTTGGGAATGGATGTCAATTTTTGAGATCCTTTTCAACGACACAGGATTAGAATGTCCTTTAAAAAGTGATAGAAACATTTGTTGTTTTTTTAAACATATCAGCAGTGATGATTTATCTCACAATGAAATTAATACTAAATTCCAAATCTGTATGAATTATATCTGATTTGGATTTTAACAACCACGGAATTAATTCGTTTAATTGGCTAAAGATAACCTTAAGCTAAAAGTACTTCGTGCATGGTACTTTGACCGAATCATTAATTACAAAATCCACAAAAAGGAAAGCTTAACTTTTATAACATTGGAAAAGAAGACAGCGCAAATGCCCTGAAGGAGCTCATTTCAGGGACCAATTAATTCGACGACATTTTTCGCCGTACAGATGGTGTCAGCCAATGGCACATTAAGGTTTGGAAGAGTTGCGTTAGAAATGAAGTTTACCAGAAAAAGAAAATTAGTTAAGTCTGGTGAGCAATTAACCTTAGAAAATTCTAAGAAAAGTTCTAAATTAAGAACATCGCTTCTAGCAACCGCAAATTGGTGAGTCAAAAATCCTTTTATTGCGTTATTACCAGTTATTAAAATAAGGGATATTTTAATTGGGAGGCGCCATTATATTGCTATCTCTTACAAGGAACATTCGAACGTGATCCATAAAATGTTCCGTTTTGAGATTTATACGAAAACGCACTTTCGTAAGGACCATAAAAAGCAGTTTAGTTCAGCCGAAAATTTCCTCTGTTCACATTTACCACCCCTGCAGCAGCTAAATTCTTTATGGAAATTACCCAACATAAAATTTGAAATATTCCCTCTAAAAATCTGTAGCAGATTGGTTTACTTGCAGCAATGGACTGTCTCGGGTATTTGGGCGGGAAGAGAGTTTTCGATAAACAACGTAACGTTATGTTTTTGTGTCTTACATGGCACTACTTTCTCTTAAAGAAACAAAATTTCATTTATGTTGTCAAAATATGTGTTGATAAATTTGAAGAAGTCTTAACTTTTAAAACCTATGCACATAAGCACTGGAAATTCAGAATTATACGGTATTATTTTTACTAGTAATATATATATATATATATATATATATATATATATATATATATATATATATATATATATATATATATATATATATATATATATATATATATATATATATATATAATATATATATATATATATATAATGTGTCGAGCTTTTTAAGGAAAATTTTAAGTTAGAAAAAATACAAATTTTGCTACTTTTTCTCAAAATTCGCTATTTATTTATCTTTGCTCACAGAAGGGGTTTTGTATTACAAAATAAAATTTCACGTATAAATTAGCTAAAAATAAATCCAATAACGCTAGGATAATTGAAAATCACATTGAATTTCAGTGTTATCAAATATTGAAATCGGTATGTTTTTTAAATCAGTGTTTCAATCTATTTCCAATCAGCGATATATTGAGAAAGACAAAAAAGCGTTCACTACAAGCAATTTTTAAATATCAGAAGAAATTAGAAAGTCTTATTATTTTTTTTCTGTAATTACTGAGTAAAAATGGGAGAAGGAGGTATCCAATGCTGTACATATTTTTCTTTATTTCAAGCGATTATGAGTATATGACATTTCGAAGAGAGGTAAAAGAATCACATGCCTCTGTTCTTGAAGCGAACAAAGTTCCGAAATGGAGTAGACAGTGATTTAGACTCATTATTTGTGACTTATGCCAATAAGCAATTTATTCGGTCCTCTCGGAATATATTTGGTGACGAATGTTCAGATGCTTTACAATAACCTTTAACAGTTAGGTAATCAGATGCACAAAAAACTACCTTGTAATGTAACAGCTCTTTTTGGAGTTGAAGTTCTTAGGTTTGATATCAGCCATTGTTGAATAAACGAAAATAGATGTTGCGTTTCTGATTTTTGCATGAACATACATCGGACAGAATATGTGAAAATATGATTTAATACTTTTTATCTTAAACTATTAATTATCTTGAAGTTGAAATACTTAATTTTTTATAAATAGTGTATCTGAATATGGCCCACTTATTATATAAAGATAATTCATATTTTAACATCAAGGTAAAAAAAGTCTCATCTAAATATCTTACAGTAATTTTATAGGCATTTCAAATGTGTAATTAATATAATGTATAATATAATAAACAAAGACTTAATTTAAAAACGCAGATGTTATTTAAACTTATTTATGAACCACAATGTCTAAATTTTCTAATTATCTAAATATTCTATTTTTTAGCGCTTAGCAATTTTAAGAATCCGTAAATTTCCAGCAAAAATTTTATTTCTAAATTTTTAGTGTTTGCTATATAGATTTAGAGTCCTTATTTAATTTTTTTATTGTTTGCAAATTTAACTAATTGAGTACATTTTAATACTTTTAATAAATTTAATTCAATTAGTATGTTTGTTGTTTTATTAGTATATTCCATAATTTTTTGTTAGTTTTGTGTCGTAATTAACTGATAAAATCATTTATTTATTTTGCAAATAATACAGAAACAATTGTTTCTCAAATAAATTACTTCATTAATTTAAGTTTTTCTTTGCGAAAGACAATAAAATGGTAAAATATTCACTATCTTCCTTCAGAGAAAGTATATTTTCCTTTTTAAATTTTTATTCTTAGACAAGATTTCTAAGTTAAAATAGAAAATCACACATTTGTAGTTTTTATTGATATAGGGCAATCAAATATTTTTCTTATAAAAAATATTATATTACAGAAAGTTACTTTAAACTTTATGAAACATTCTTTCAAAAAAAAATTACATAGAAATTAAAATTTATTCACTGTCGTTATTTAAGAGAAAGGACTACTGAACTAATAATAGTTCCAAATATTTAAATATAAAATGAAAAATATTCTTTTTTAAAAATAGCTACATCTTTAGTAATTAATTCAAAAAATAGGTTTAGATTTTTTTTTAATTAATGTTAATGCTTCCGTAAGGTTTTGCCTTTTTTAATTTTCGGCATAGTTTATTAATTTTAAAAAGAATAAAATGTTTACACGTTAAGTAAATTTATAAATGGATTTTAATGGACAAATAAATTAATCAAAACATTTATTTTTTTTATCAACAAACATAGAGTTTTCCATGTATTTTGTCGTTAGAAGAATATTACAAACATTATATGGATGACATAGTCTCCAAGATTTGAGAATTATTTTACATAATTTCAAAATGGCATCAAACAATGAAAACTTATACCTAGAAATAAAAATAAGAAAGAAAATGAGTTATTATCTCATCCCCTCTTATATTTTTCTTTTTTGTAAAATTTATTTTCAAAATGTCAGATGTGAAAAGATAAAAAAATAATAATCAAATGTAAAATAAATATAACTTTTATTATATATTTCATAACATAAAATAATTCCTTTAAAATAAATATTCTTAAGTAATTGCTTAAAAGAAATAATTTAAAGATATTATTTAAAAGCTTCAAATCATCGTTTTAAACAAATTTAAGTCTATATATATATATATATATATATATATATATATATATATATATATATATATATATATATACCGTTTGTAAATTATTTACACAAAATTAATATAATTGCAAAAATATTAGAAACATAAAATAATATTAATAAAATATAAAATGATTTTAGAAATATGAAGCGTGTCACAATCTCAAAACTAATTGAAATACTTCTGATAACTTACAGCAATACATCAAGATGCTTATGGTTTCTCTATATTTGTTATATAGCTCTATCTTATATAAAAAAAATTATTTCGATGTTTTTATAGAAAAACTGAAATTTATTCCACGTAATGAATTATAAATTCTCATGAACTTAAGATTTTCATCATCTAAGAATTTTTTTGTATCTTATTCCAGCTTAAAATGGTTTAATGGTATATTAATCAGGTATTTCCGTTTGAACACAAATAAGACGTTCAGTATTTCATTTATTTGTCTTTTTCTATCTGCATTTATATAATAAAGTGACTGATAAAATTACGCCATGGTAAAATTCCCATGAAACACTATGATCTTTGCTGTGCGTGCTTTCACTAAGTCGCGGAATATACCGTAATGGGTAAGCTATACCGCTTCCGCTATACTGTGAAATATGCTTTCATATTTGTTGAACTGTTCTGGTCTAGATGGTCTAAATAGGACTGAATGGGACAAAAAAATATACACCTGCATTGTTATTAAATTTGCTGGAATCGTATTTGGAGTTAAAAATACATTGTTTTTGAATTTGTCTCCTTTGATTTGTTTGGCACAAAACGGTCATTTTTTTTAAAACCAATATCTAATTAGAGCAAGACGTATAGTTCAAAGTGGATTCTGAATTACTACAAGCTTTCAAGTTCAAGGTAGGATTCGAGTCCACAAGATGTTGAATTGAAGGTAAGAGCGCTTGCCATTTGGCTGTCAGCTTGGCAACGAATTTGTTTGAAACACAGAGATTTATAGTTGCATTGTTTTTGAATTAGTTTAAATTACACAGATAATGTTAAACTTGAAGTATTGTTGACTTTCTCTGAGTTACATGCTGTTGCTTTACACTAGCATACTTCCCGGTACTTAGCCTGAGTTGGGTTCTATCAGTTAGTGGAAATAGCCTGGTGGGAGTCTTCGTAATTTAGAAGCACGGATCAAGCAGATGACTCCCTAGTACTTGACCTGCCACCCCCGGAGTTACTATTTCATTCCTGAGTAACATGCAAAGTCACTCTAGCAATATTGTTGTTCAATTTACATACTGCATATTTACATGATGTAGATATAGAATTACATTGTTGATGAACACTGTATTTGCATGGGTGCTGCAACTCTGCTCAGTCTATTGTAATGTAGAAAATATGCATTGAACAAAAAGTGATAAAATTTTTAAAATATGTTAAGGACCTTAAGACTTTAAAAATAAACCGAGGAAATATTTCTACGAACCCAACAAGTAGGAAAGAACGCTTCCTAAACAGTTCGAATAATAAAAAAAAAGTAACACCAGAGGTTCAACGCACTAACGAATTGAGCGTTTTCGACGCATAAAACCGCATAATTTTTGCTCGCCTTCCCTCTATTCTTCGCAAGTGCAACAACGAAAGGCCGAAAGTCACTTCGACTTTCCAAACCACTTGACAAATTACTCGATTTCAATGACTGTTATTTCCGACTTTTTTCTTTTCGCTTTTTCTTACTAGAAAAAAAAATTTAAAAAAAATAAATAAATAAAATACGAAACCGAAAGAGATTGAAGAAGAAAGTCTGACAATGACTGTCATCTTTCTGGAAGTTCACGCTCACTTATACTTCTTACAGAAATAAAAGGTTCAAAGTCGTTCATACAGAATTCGTAACGTTTTTACCTTCCCCAGCGCATAAATCTTGGCCTACCGTTTTTGTTTCGTTTTCTTTTGATGTCATTGCCTTTCGATGAATGCAATCGTTGTAAGACATTTGAATTTACAATTGCCTTTCTAGCGTTGATGGTAATCTTTCTATTGGTATAATTGTTTAAAAGATGGTATATATATATATATATTATTCCCACACGATGTCTTTAAAAGTGAAAACGAATGTAGCATTTATTATTCAACAATAAGAATAATTTTTGTGGTTAACCGGTTTCCGTGGAAGCAAATACCTTTATCTTATTTAACATTTAAAGTGTAAAGGTTATTTTAGTTAAACTTATATATATATATATATATTGGTTAATTTTGCCATTGATCTTATTAGTTATTCTTTCGTGTATATTTCCGATGTTATTAAGTCTGACTTTGTAAATTTCATCTAGGTCAGATTTAAGTCATCAATTACTTTTTATAATGATGATAGAATTCAAAACCACTTATAATAAAAATACGTCTATTTTAACAAAAATATAGACGAATTTAGTTAATTATTTATTACAGTGATTAAACTGAAACAAAAATCAACTTTTATTAACGAAATTTATTTTAAAGATTAAAAACACCCACGTAATGTTACATTAAATACGTCTATTGGCGTGCGAGAGAGCTTCTGGAGAAATGATTTCTGTCTTTAACATTTTTGTGTCTCTTTTTGATTTTTATCTTTTATTCTTCTTGGTTGTGTTTATTTGCTTTCCCCTCCATTGGATATAAAAATTTAAATAAACATGTAATATCTTTTGACATTGCTTGTTTCTGCCGGCCATTGGTACTTGGACTGCTGTAGCCTTGTTGTTCTCGATTGAAAGAGGTAGCTGCTTTAATACCTAACATAACCAAAAAGTATCATACGGAAAAGGCCTTATCAGATTAAGAGCTCTGTAGTGTTCAATATCGTTGCACTGGTATGTTGTGGGGTGGAGAAAAGGGAGACAAATCAAGAATCGCCCGCGTCATCTGAACATGGTTCAAAATTACGAGGCGGTTAGCTACTTTAATAGGATGCAGTTAGCAGAAACAAGGAACTGGAAATATATTTGCAATAAATTAACCATAAGTGCTAAATAAGATAACTGTCTACAATTTTAAAGCTAAGATCAAATGACGATATAAACTCTCGTTATAGCATCCTCTATTACTACACTTCCACATAAATGGAATATATTACTCACTGTGAAACATTTAACCTGCATATCTTTTAAAACAAAGATTATCCTGATCTTAATTATTATTACAAAATTGTCCTATATCTCGTAATCATATTGCTCAATATTTGTAACTTGTAAAGTTTTCTAGTTATGTTATATAAACTACGGTATCTTATATACGTATAAGCTGATAATTTAACAGAATTAAGAGGTGGTGTATTTATGTGGATTGAGTTTATGTTTATAATGCAGTTTTTTAAGGACATATTATAATGTTGATGGCAATAATTAGATATTATATGTTGATGGCAATAATTATATTTTTAATATATACGGCATTCATTTTATAATAAACTTTATCATGATTAATATATAATTTAATAGTTAACTTAAGCAAATATTTTTAAAAAATAATTATCAAAACTAATTTATAATTAAAATTTACATTAACACTGAATCGATAGAAGCGCTAATGAGAATAATGCAACTTTTGAACATTTATGATATTAAATTGATGATAATCATCGCATGAAAATAATCTTTGATGGATAATTTTTGTCATCACATTTCAAATTTTTGAAAAAAAGAAAAAAAAAACTTTTTGGTTATTTAGCTATTGTTGAGGAAGAAAAAAATTTTTGCTTCAAATAAAGGTTTACTTCCCTCCAAAAATGCATATTAACTTCAAAAATAAATAAATATGTAGATTAATTCTTAATTATATTGCAGTGAAATGTAACTTAATGAATTCCTTGTATTTTAACGAAGTAAAAATTCCAAATTTGCACAGGAAAATACCCGCGACGGTAATTTAAATTACTCCAAAAACAAAGTTTTCCCATTAAATGTCTGAACTGAAGAATTTCAATTTTTTCCTGAAAAGAGAGAGAGAGAGAGTCCCCATTAGTACGACGAAATTCAACGAAAAAATTCTCTTAATGCATTTTGGTAACAGCTGCTGTAGCAAGTTAACCTTAAGAGCTTATTTCTTTAAAGAAATTTAATCATTTAATATGAAAGGAAAATATATTTTTTGATTTTGCGAAAATTAAAATCTTTACGTTAAGGGACATAATGTGACATGTAAAACATTTTTTTTTAACATTAATGACTATATTTATAAATCCTTGGCATATACTTCTTTTTAAATACTCTAAACTTAAATTTTCATAAGATATTGAATATCATTGTAACAAAATACACAATCATAAATATTGTAAAACAAAATTATACACTTGTTAATTGATATATCTATTAGTCTATCTATCTATTTGTCTATCTATCTATCTATCTATGTATATATATATATATATATATATATTTATAATCTTGTAATAAAATTCTTTATATTCATACACCTAAGTTCAAACACATTTATTAAACTTGTAGTGATTGACACTTGATGTGTTACTGCAGTTCTTTTAAAATATTAATTTAAAAATTTAATTAATTTTAGTTTTTAAATAGGAGAAAAATATTTTTCCCTTCATTGACTATATATATATAACGAGATTTGAGTTATATTTTTTTGTTTTTCAAACGTGCGAAAACAAAAATTTAATGTAAAATTTAATCTATAAGAGTAATACCTCAAAAATAAAATAAAATTAATTTGTGCATATTTATTTTAATATACGTTTGTGTACGCTCAGAACTAAAATAATGGATTCATTTAAAATTTATTGTCATTTATTTCCTACAAAAGAGAAGTAAAAGCAATTCAAGAAAATAATTTGCATATCAAAACGCTCCGGTGTTTCATTTTTCAACTCCGATAAAATTCTCTTTCATTATTTCAAATAATGCAATTTATGTTTATTCAGAGCCATTGTTCTAGGGAATTTTATTTAAATAAATAATGAGAAACTGTTAAGAAGCAATCCTTCGGATGCAGAGCATGCATTTTTAAGATTATATGAAAAGGAAGCATTTGTGCGATATTCATTTTTTTCTTTGTACTTAAAGAATATTATCAATATGTTCTTGGGATAAATTGTGGGGAGTGTGAGTGAGGAGGAATGATGTTTCTTCAATATGCCCTGGTAAAACTAGATGTAATATAAAACCAAATTAAAAATTTGATTCGTTAAAATATAAGCATTTTAAGAAAATCATAAGAACTAATGTCCATTGCTCTTCTGTTCAACATTGAGGTGATTCTATAATTCTCGTCACCTGACTATGAATTATATTTACGATGTGTGGTTTAGAATATGTGGAAATAAAACGTTCCCATAAAAAATCAACATAACCAATAAAACTATTTATATAGCATATATATAATATACGAACACAGATATATTATTTGAACGTGGATCCTCTTGATTGAAATGACTTTTAAGGTAAGTAGTTTTGAACTGGTATTGTATAACTTAAACAATGCATCGTTCCTATGCCTGGAAAGTTGCGGGTTTTATACTTTTTATCCAGGTGAAGAAAAACATCTACTAAAATAACCTTTTCCAGTTAAAAGTGACATAGAGTCCAATGTCTTTGTGTTGATGAGTCAAGGTGTGTGTGAACTCCAGTTTTGATTTCATCACTTGATTTGCTCAAAATTTTCTTTTAGGTTGATTGTGTTCAGCGACTTTAGTGAGCACTAATATATAGCAGCTAGAGGAAATGTGTTATAGTAACATAATCTAACCTTTATTGGGAATTAGAATGGAAAAAAAGAGAGTTCTCTCGACGATAGGTAACAGATTCGGTATCTGATATCTGATCCAATCAAAAATAACCGAGCTAAGAAGGAATATCTTTGTTAATATGGAAAATAGTGCTTAAACTCAAACATCAACTTCGTCACACAGTCGTTATTTGAAATTACGATATATATATATATATATATATATATATATATATATATATTCAAGAATATTTTATATATATTATATAAAATATTATCATTATATATATATATAATCAATTATATATATATATATATATATAAAATTCAAGAAATTTCAGTGTATATATATAATATATATATATATATATATATATATATATATATATATATATATACTGAAATAATTTCTTGAACTTTGATTCTGTGTGTGTGTGAGACTTTTATTATAAACATTGTATTTTGAATATACATTAATAATAAGGATATTGACTTTTTTATACTGCTATATGTACAAAATTATGCTGATACTTATTTTGGATATCATTTTCATGTTTGTGATGCACATACATTTTTTATTAAGGTGAAATTTAAAATGATTATCGAAGACAAGGCCCGAAATGGAGATGGATACATCTCAAGCGATTGGGAGGCAAAAAATTCTAAAAAGGTAACGAATATATTTCTTTTTATTTATAAAAATATCACAAATAAATAAACTATCAGTTCTCATTGTTACGTCTATTATACTCTTTCCTCGTTTCTTCTTTTATAACACCAATGCTTAAAAGTTTTATTCAATTGAATAATATTTAACTTCATTTATTTTTCGACATTTGAGATCGCGTTTAAATTCTGAATCCGTCTGTAAAACAAACTGAGAAATTGAGCTTCTTTCAGTTTTCTAATTTATTAGAATCTATTGAATAAATACTCAGATGAGTTCACACTGAGAATAAGGAATTATTCGGCTGAAAGCGAAATTCTTTTTAAAAGTTAGTAATGTCTTTCAAAAGAATCTTTTTGCTGGAAATCAGTAAGCGAAACTAATCTTGAAAGAGTAGCTGAAACTGATTTTGTTTCCTTTAGGTCAACAGAGCTCAAGATGACCAAGATTGTAGTTTAAATACAGCAATTTACATATACAACAAAAAGTTCATAATTAATTTCAAATTATGCATTACTTGTCAAAAATATTTAAATTTCTGCTATTTATAACGCGTTACAAATATTCATTGTAGAATAGTGTTGTTTAAAGTGGAAAATCCCAGTTTTAATCACTATTGAACAAAGGGAGATATATTCCACGCTTACGATTTCGAAGGTTTCTATTTTGGAATGGATGCCTGTCTTGGCAGGTGATTGACAGTTTCGCTGTAAGTGTATACGACCAACTGTTTATGAAAATTTCTTTCAGAGTGTTATGACGCGGTTTAAGTTCATATTTTTTAGAATAGTCTTTGGCAGTAAATGAGCCGTTAGTTTGTGTTAAATTATAATGTTCAAATTGGTTTTCAAGATGGCCTACGGATTTTTATTGTAAATTTGCTTAATAAATTCAAAGGCTTATATAAATAACATCCCTTTGAAGAGACTTTAGACAACATTTTCTTATTATTCATACTCAGATAATTATAAAATTTATTTTTATAGCTTATAATCTAATTTATATTTTTCCATAGTTTTGTATTAGACAATACATATATTTGGAGCCGTGGTAGTTTGGCGAGTTTGACGTGTACAAAAAAAAGTAGATTTAATATCTAATATTGTCAAAGAACATCATACTGAAAAGATTTAATAAAGGTTTTTTACGTTGGATTCAACTTGCTGTCAGGGAGGGAAATTTAGAATGATAGTGCCAACTCAAATGTATATTTCATCACTTGACGGTGTCTTGAAATTACAAGATGATTGACTGCCTTTAGTGACTTTATTCGGTTGAAACCAACGTTTTATATTAAATAACAATGATCCAACTTGATCTTCGCAGGAGCAAGATTCAGCTAGCTTTTCTAAAAAAAACCTTTATTAAATAGAGGGTTTGATACATGACGTAACAGACGACCATCGTCTTTCATGGGATGCAAGATGTGAAAGTTTGAATCTGGGTTGATTTGATCAGGGTTTAAAATTAAAAGGTGATTGGTTATGTTCAGTTATGTTCAGTGGCTTCGGATGATAGAAAAAGATTACTAGAAATCTACTCTGGAACAACCTGTAATTACATTTGTTTATCAATGACTCCATATTGCTCTTTCTCAATTGTGTTTCGTTTCTAAGTTAGCAAGAGATGCATTCAAGTTAAAATCAAGAGCAATCAAATGAACTTTTTTCTTCAAAAATGTTGCCTCGCTTGAGTGAATCCACTTTTTCTTTCTCAAAATATAACAAGTGTTACGGTACTGAAAATAAAAATTTTTTGCTCTCACTTCCATTATGTTGTATTAACGGGACGGATATATAAATATATTGAGAAAATCTAAAAGAAAGGTAGGATGTGGGAGGTACTTTAATATTCGCGGTAACCCCATTGGCCCAGTTTTAATCGAATATTCTTGTCTGGTAATTCTTCGATATCGCCCGGGGTTGTAGGTTGGAACGCTATTAGAGCCACAAAAATGTTCACTAAGTGGCGAGAATTTTATGCAATTACGGGACTTTTTCCACATTAGTGGGGGAGCTTTCATAAGTGCACTTCAATTCCTTGAAAATCGTGTTGACCTTTTTTTTTTTTTTTAATCATTTTCCCTCATATTATAAGGCCCACCAACAGAGAACTAAATAACACATATACGCAAACTTGAAGCCGAAATTTAAAACAATCTTTTCTGTTTTCTAATGCAACCCATTTTGAGTCATAAAAGTTTTATAAAGAATCAATTCAAGGTGGATAGCATCAAAAGTTCTTTGCAAAGGAAAACCTAATTTGATCTTGAGATTTGTTTGACCCGATGACCTTCAATTATTGTCCTAAGTTATTTTATACCATGTGGTACAGGATTAGTTTGTAAGCAGTTAAACATTAAAAATAACCGTTAGATTTTCTATGTTTTTTCTTCTTACTTATAGAATTAAGCTTCTGATGAAATTGATTAATAGATCTTAACTGTTGTACATAAAAAATATTGTTTCACACCTATTCTTTGGATTTTTCTTACAGCAAATAAAAAATTGCTATTTTAAATTATTAAATACACAAGCAAATTTATATATTATGTTGGATATCACTTTCTGGATACCATAACAACCAAAAGCTTCTGGCGGGGATTTTTAATACACAGTTTTACCTTCTGGATTTGGTTCGGCTTACTTGTCACTCAAGGATTAAGTTGACTTTCTAGCTTAAGATGAATTCTTAAATATTTTCAAATTCAAGATGGAAACCAAATCTAAGAATAGCTGGGCTGTAGGTCAACCCATTAAACATTTATGTGTGATCTCAGCTTGCCTCCAGGAAAGACATATTCATTAAAATAATATGGCATATTTACATATCACAAGAAAAGGATCTAAAAACTCTCACATATGTATCTAAATGCTTCTAAAAGACAGCATTTCCCGAGATTATTAGGGTCTTATTGTAGGATCACATTCTTCTGAAAGTCAAAAAGTTCCTGGTTTGATACTATCCGCAATTTAAAATTGGAGATATCTGTTGTATACCTACTTTCTGAATACATATCCATCCGAATTAGAGAGAAGCAGTTTTCTGATTTTTTCCCTTGCGGTAAGTTAATGCCATTGTATGCATGAAAAAGTACTCGCAGAAGGAAAGTGAAATGGTATATAAATTCTTAGAGCTCTAACATATAGTTCAAAAGTTCTTGAATTTGATTTTCTCATTCAACACCATTTCTTATGTTCTTAGTTTAAATCTAATTAGATCTCATGTGAAAAAAATGATTGTAGAATATCAAACAAGTTAAGCCAAATCCAGAAAACGCTATGAAAGGCAAAATCAACACTGCTAACGTTTTGCTATTAGGTTTTCTTACTAAGTCCATCAACAGCAGTTTCAATTGAATCTTTCTCATTAAAGAGCATGGTTTCCAGGTCATGTTAAGTTCTTATGCTATTTTTTCTTATAGATGCTACTTTTTAATAACTATATTCCAAAATATAGTTATTGAAAATGCAATAATTATTTTTCATTTGAAGATTGTAAAATTTTATATGACTCTTTCATATAAAAGATATTAAAATCCATGTTTTTTACAGATTTATTCAAGGGCAGTTTTCATAGTATTAACTTTTCAACGATGTTAAAAAAAATATGAAAACATTTCTTTTTTTCTATATTTTATTTTATATATCAATAGTAGTTATAATTTTTTAAAAAAAAAAAAAACTTCAAAATAAAAATTTTACATAGTATATTGTTTTTGATAGTATTAAATTTTTTTATTTTCTTTTAAAAATTATTCCCAGTCAAAAAGTATTTTTTGATTAAAAATTAGAATAATTATTTTTCTTAAAAATCAATTAAGTAAACCAATAGAAAAGCTGATTAAAATAGCATGGGGGAACAATGGTTTTCGTTTTAGGAATGTAGCTAGTTTTTTGCCTAACCCAATGTAGATAATTTCTGAAAGGGCCTATGAACTTTAATATTTCATATTGTTCTATTTTGCATTCATTTATGCTGCATTGCAGTTTGAAGAAGGTGCCGGCTCAGATGTCGATCTCACTATTTATCCTTGATTCAAAAACACGAATCAGCTGAATGTGTTTAGAGGTTTCAGTAGAGATAAATGGGTAGCCAGAAACGTCTTGCAAATAAGTATTTAAAGAAATAGAATTTAAAATAATAAATAATAAATTAAAAAATAGTTTTTAACATCAACTGAAAAAATATAATATTTAATAGCATTAAAATAATTAAGACCTATCTGGAATAAATATTGACAATGTACGACTTTTAAAGAGAATTTGATACTTGTACTGAGTCAATCGTCAGGACAACCATATCAATAAATTGAAAAAATATTATTAGATGGGAAATTAAGTATAGCTTAAAGTCATTTTATCAAATAACAAAAAACTCAGTTTCTCACAAATTAAAACTTATTAAATTTATTGTAATCCTATATCTGAAGAACTTTCAATTACTCATTCTTAAAAAAAAAAAAAAAAAAGAGCAGTCAAAAGTTGACATAAAAATCTGTTGAAATGTATACATAATGTTGTTGAATATGTAGAAATAATTAATAAACTATAAAAAAATAACTATGACAACACTTTAACATACTGATCCATTATGAGTTGAAGAATGAAGATTAAATTTTATCAGTGTTTTGTAACAGAAATCAATCTAAATTGAATGAGAAATTCCGATTAGAGTTACATGTAGTGAGCATCACATAAATTTACACTGAAAAAGAATTATATAATGAACATCACGTGAAATTTCGTCAAGAACAAAGTCATTTGTAATGAATGTCGTGTAAAAAAAAAAGTTAAATAGAAACTGAAATGTTACAACTAATGAACGTCACATGAAAATTTGTAACGAATAAAATTATTCTTGTAAATAAGTGTCTCATGAAATCTTTTTAACAACAGTAATATGGACAAATAATGTTACTGTTATTTAAAAGATTTGGAAAAAAAATTGAGCTTTTGGAAAGAAGATGAAAAAGAAGCATAAACTTATTTACAAAAAAACTTTTACTAGGTTTTGGTTAAGAATTTAGACGCTTTCCATGTCAGTGAAAATGAAGAAAAAAAATATAATTTATGTAGTTTGTAGGAATGTGTGCTTTGTGTTCTAACTCCCGTTTTGATGATTAATTAGTTAAAATAATTAATGTATTAATTTGTTGATTTTAACAAAGTTTTAACACCAAAAAATTTACTCTCTTTACTTTGTAGATCAAGTTTTGTTAGCATAGGATATTTATATCCACATCAACAAGTATTATTGGTATAAGAATTTGTTGAAATTTTTGTTGGTATAAATGCATTATAATCTATTATTTTATAGACAATATTTTTTTATATTATTTCGGAAACTTATTTTTTCGAATAACAACTCATTAAATATGCTTGTGTTTTACAATGAAGAAAGTTTACTTTTGCAATATAAAGTTAAGCATTTTCTAATCATCCAAAATCATAAAAAAATGGTAATGAGGAGAAAGTGCTCGCTGAAGTATATGAAACTAAATTTCGGTTGAAATTGCCCCAGGAATTATTTTCGGTTAATGATCCCAAAAGCTCTAAGGAATTAGAGAGTATGTCTTGAGAACAATCAGCAGAGATCGCGTTTTAATCAAGCAAATAAAAAAAAGTCGCCAACAAAATTTCTTGTTCTCTTCAATTACTCAAAGAATTAAATGCAATAAAAAAATTCACCATTTCACATAAAAGGTTGCTTACTTCTTTTAAGACTTTCTTTCCCCCTCTCCCCTTTCCAAATCAAATCGAAGTAACGAGCCATTTTCTGCTTCATGATCAAGTTCATTGCCAAGGAAAACATTAGGTCACTTATTTACGATTCTTCCTTGGCGAAAAACATTTTTTTCCTTGTCATCGCATTGAAAAAAAAAAAAGAAAAAGAAAAAGAAAACACGGTTTACTTCGGCGACTGACCAGCTTCAACCCCCTGGTGGCGTTCAGCAGCTGAGAGGCGTTAACGTGTTCTATCGTCGCTGCTTCTACGAAAGCAGAAGTGAATAGTGCCTTCTACCGAATAATAGGAAAAAAATAGCAACATCGTGATTGAAATTTAGAGTAATGATTTTTCTTTTTTATTTACCCAGTGTTCCGCCTTTTAATGTCGCCAAGTTGTAGCCAAAAGCTATGTTAACATTCGCACTGCTTACTAATAAAACATCTAATGATATACCCAAATTCTAATTCTTGCTGCAATGTTGGCTCTTGACTCTTAAGGCGTGTCCTTCGTTTTGATTAAGAAAGCATATTTCCTTAATTATAAGTGATTTACATTGATATTGGCTGCAATTTGTTTCAGAGTTCACTGTGCCACTTGGTATGATATCTGACAAACAGCAAAAAGTGGTTCAGAAGATAACCTCCAAATAATTAATTATATGTTCTTATTATTGCCGAATCTTAGATCATAGCTACCATAGGTTTCATTAATATTTTAGGACGATATCAGGAAGTTTATTAAAATAATCTCTCGATCAAAGAGAAATGATTCTGTGTGAAGCTAAATTTAAGGGTATTAACCTGCAATATTGATTAAAATGATTCCAATGCGAATTGATTCTCATTTTGAAATTTTGTGATTCTTCCCTTTCAATTTTACGTTCGTTTTTAAGTATAAAAAAGTTTTTAAGTATATATATATATATTTTTTTTGTTTTTGAAACTATTTAGAATTTAAATGAAATTAATTTATTTTCCTTAAATGAATTCACTTATTTTATTTTTTAAACTTAACTGAAAATAATTTTTATCGAAATTTATTTTAAAGAAAATGAAAAAAAAAACTTTAGTTAAAATTTATAAGGAATATATTTTCTCATGAGGGAAAAATTTCAAATTAAAATCAAGTATTTAAGTCTTTATTTTAGCTAAAAAAATGTAAAATTTTAAGATTAATGATTGAAAATCATATCGAATCATTGAATCACTAGTCTAAAAAACAAGTCTCTATGTATTGCCATATATATATATATATATATATATATATATATATACATACAGAGAGAGAGAGAGACAAGCTATCTATCTAACATAACAATAAAGTAATTAACACATTTTTTTCATGATTTAAATTTTTTTATCGATAAGAACTGTGAAAATAATTAATTTTTAAAATAATATAGGCTTCATTTTTTCTTTTTTCTATATATCTGTTTTTCTTTGAATTTAATTAGAGGTAAGATATTTCAATAAAAATATTTAAAAAATTTTATTTTTTATAATTATGTTTTTTTAAGGGAAAAAATCGTTGGATATGAGAATCCTTTCAAATAACACATGTAAAACATGGATAAAATTAACTGAAATGATTTTTAGAAGATAAAAATAATTTTTACTAAAACTTGCACGAATTTTCGAGTTTTGCTCGCATGTACTTCGATTATACATTTTTAAATTCACTTAAATAAATTTTGTAAATGTTTGGGAAATTTATTTAATAATTATAAAGATAAATCATTGATATAGATTTTAATATAAAGCTTCTGGAAAAGGGTTTTGGAATTTTTGTAGTATTCCAATAAACATTATATCTTCATTTTCCATGCATGAAATTGTTCCGTTCAAATATGTGTTTGAATAACACACACACACACAATCATACAATTCATACAAAATGATTTTATAGATGTACATAACTACAAGATACTACAACAATCGGTTTCTTAAATTTGTATTTGTATGGTTCTTGTAAGATGAATCTGATAAATAATTATGTAAGGTCCTGTACGAAGACCTTATATATACAAATTGTGTTGTTAAATATTGTAGGAAATATTCTGTATAAAATATTTTCATGTTCCTAATTGAAAAATCGTGCTAGTAATCATGCAGGATTTTGTGGGAAGAATTATGAATGCTACTGGATAGGATCTAGTAGGTTTTTGTCACTCCAAAGAGTTTTTTGATAAAATTTTACTAAATTTTTTTCAATATGTAATGTTAATTTTTTTTCATTGAAGTGTATTTGAATATTGATGAAGAGCATATCAGTTCATTAGATATATTTATATTAGCTCGAAACATAGTTTTGACATTATCTTAGAATTTTTCCTCTAATTATTAAATAATAAAATGATTTGAATAAACAATTTCAATATACACTGACCGACATTAAAAATGCAATATCAGGAAGGAGTGGCAAGAAAATGATGCAAATTTCTGGATACACGCATCTTAATTAGTTATGCAAATAATGTGAAATGCGCAACTCTCCAGAGCAGGTAGGATGAGATATAAGATGAGGAACCGGCAGAGTGGGCAATATTCGCACCGTTATTGCTGCTTCAACAATAATTGTTAAAAGTTTGTTCTCTTGTCTCAAAGGACGCTTGTAATTGCAAAGAATGTCAAACCATCATAGACGGACTCACTTCCAACAAATAGACATGCTTATGAAAGGCATGGTGATCGGAATGAGAAGGGCAGGTTCGTCCTCACAGCAAATTGCAGCTGTAATGGACGAGTTCACAGGGCACCAGCAAAGTGAATTTGGTTGAAACAAGGAACCGTGAAATGTTTGCGTGGTGCTGGTGCAGCCTAAGTGACGTCAGCGCGTGTGGATCGACGTGTTTAACGGGAAGAGGTGACTGCTCCGTAAAGCGCATATACTGAAGTTCTACAGAGTGTGCAAGACACACACGGGTGCTCCCATATCGAGCAGAACTATTTGCCGTTGATTGGTTGCTAGAGACCTACGCTCATGGCAGTCCGTTAAGAAGGCTTCCATTGACCCCACAACATAGACGCCAACGTCAGGAATGGTGCCAGATTAGAGAAATGGGGACGAGGGAGTGGTATAGGATTGCTTTCACAAGCTTCTCTTTCTTCAGTCACCGCGTACAAGTGTGGCGTCAACGTGGAGACAGATGTAATCTTGCAGCAGTCGTGGAACACTCCACCGTGCGACAACGTGGCCTCATGGACTGGAGCCCCATTGCACATATTTCCATGTCACCTCTAGTTAGAATTCACGTCACTATGGCTTTCTAACGTTACGTGGAGGATCTGCTGTAGCCGATGACACTCCCCAGCATTCAGGGAGGCCCAATATCCTTTCTCAGTAGGATAAAGCCCGATAGCACATTGCTCGCATCAGCCAACATGCCCTGAGAGGTGTACAGTTGTTTCCCTGGCTACCATGCTCTCCAGGTCTCTCATCAATTGAACTTATTTGGGATATGATTGGATTTCATTTGCAGTTCCTGCCACTGCCTCTTTCAGAAGACGCCTTTAGAAAATGGTTGCCAAGGAATGGAGAATTATTCCTCGGGATGCCATCCGTATTTTCATTGCCTAGACGTGTTGCTTCTTTTACCACCCCCATACCAGTTGTCAACGGTGTTCCTACAACTTACTGAACCAACTCTGTCTTCGATCTGTATTATTCATGTCATTTCAAAATACATTTATTGTTCGTTGGTGTCTCTTACTGTTTGCCTAGTTTCGTCATTTTCTGGCAATTCCTTCTCCATGTTACATTTTCAATGTCAGGCAGTGCAGATATACAGGATTCGTACAGCAAAATTAATGTTATGCTATTTGAAATTGACAAACTAAAAAATCCTTTAAAATATATTATATTTAGTTTATTTCAATTCACACATTTTTTTGCAAAGGTAAATAAAGCAATTTGCAGATTAGTTCTCTTAAAATTAAATATGTGTACCATTCATATAAAAAATGAATAAAATTTCAAAACTATCTGATGCACAGTAAATCGCTGCACATCGACTGTTCAGGTCAGTAATTTGTGAAATTGCCCTTGGAGATATATGATTGGTTCTATATGCACCTTGATAAGGAGTTAAATATTCTTAATGTCATACTGTGATATACATTACCAAATATTCATCAATTGTTGTCCTAAATCTAGACATTTTGGGATGTCTAAATCTATGTGTTTATTACGGCAAGGCATTTTTACTAGCGAAAGATTTGGAGAGTTTGCCATTATATATGAAAACTGTGTGGTGTCTGACATTATATTGTTGAAAACTAGTTCTATAATAGTATGTCGTGAAGGATAATACCATCGAGCACTAGATGAAACTAACATTCTTTGTGCTGTTTGCAGAAAAACTGTAAGAATACTGCATATGGTGACGGCCTTTCTTTTTCAGAGATCACCTTCCAGGTCAGGTAAGATGTCCATTCTTCTTGGAGAGAGCCCTTGTGCATGAATGGTATGAGGAAAATCGCTGTGGTGCCTTTTTTTTAATTGAGGTTGGCAACAGGAACAAACAGACAATTCTTGCGAGATTTCGAAGTGGACACACTCGTATAAAACGTCATGTGACTGGCCACAAAGTGTACACCCTGTATCCAAAATGCAATGATACTCAAGATGCTCCTACTCACATTTTGACCTGCATCTGCTTAAATAAAAGCTAGTAACTGATCTCGAGTGCTGATGATGTGCTCCATTGTTTGAGTTCATGGACCTGGTTTGATGCTATTGTCAATGAGGTGGAATAAGCCACAACACACGACACTATAGTAGATAATTCCTTCGATGGTTAAGGGCCTACGCAAGTATGACGCTATCTCATTTAAGTGCCTTGAGATGGGAAACTATATTGTGGAAGTAACTTTGTGTAGAAGAAATTATAGGACATCATATTGGACAATGAGCAAAGTGATCTAGAAGCAGTTGTGGGTTTAACCCACAATTACAAGTATCCGATCATGATTGCATTTGTATACCTTGGACTTCCTGCAAAAATTTTCATTTTGCGGATAAATTCCTTGCAGCAACTATATGTGCCTCATCTAATATGCATAATAATCTTATATCGTGTATCTACTTTCACACGTTATACAAAAAGGCAGGTGGGAGTTTGTTGCCTTATATACTCCACATATGCGATTGCATCCTTGGTCTTAAGTTGATTAGAAGGCCCCCAGAAACCCTATAATCGTATTATTTGTAATGTTCCTAAGAACAATGTGAAAAGAAATAAATATTTCGCAGTTATTAACGGTTTCCTACTATGTGTAATAGCAGAACTGTGTTCTATGAACGGAAATAACATTCATTGGCTTGAAAAATTTAGGCATTTATAGCATACAGAATTTTTGTATACAGAGTATATAACCTGCTAAAATTATCGGAATATTTTTAGGGAAGCTTTATTTTTTGATGGGGAAAAGAGTGTATATCAACTAGATAATTTTAAAATTGCCAAAATCCTTAATAGTTTCAGAATAGAATGCTTAATTGCCACACACTTTAATGTATTATTATCAGATATAAATTAGAACATCCCATAATTAAATAACAGACAAAGGTTAAATATCTTGAAAGATCTGGATATACGATTATTCTGTTGTGCTCAGTGGATGGTAAAATGTAAACTGCAAGGTTACGAAAAACTAATATTTTTAAAAAATGTCAAAAGTTTTAAGAAAGGCCAAAACTAGTCCCATATGATTACGTCCAAACGAAACCAAACTCCAATTTTATCTTTGACCTGTGATTTCAAAGGCAGGATGTTTTTTTGTAATATGACTGATATGATTATCTTGATATAATCAAAAGCCTCTATATCTTTATAAATAAATCTATTACTCGATGTATGTATCTGCCGAATTCTTGTCCAGATGACAATAGTCAGATAAGATCAACAACACAAAACGGAATGAAATTTTTATCATGATATAACTTCTTTTGCTTAAGACATAGACTATGCTTCATTTTAACTACATCATTTGTAATTAATTAAAAATGTGAGCAGATTTATAATAAATTTTAAATCGCAAAACCCTCATAAGTGTTATTCTTAATAAGACACGTTCACAAATTCAAACAGCGTAATAAATTTAGAAATAATGAATAAATCTAATACATTACGCATAAATAATGCAAAAAAAGAATATTTATACATATTTACAAAACGATAGTTTATCACACAAACTTATTTTTTAATAACTAACTGTGTGAAATTGATGGTGTTAGAAAACCATTTCATGAATATTTAAATATATAGTTAGCAGATCACTTTTTCGAATAAAGAATCTATTTTTAGCTTATCTGGAATAAATTAAAGCAGACATCGAACATATGTATCAGTAAGGTTATGAAACTAAACTCGTTCTGGATAAGTTTAATGATTCGATTCCCCAAGAGCAAGCAATTACTGATTTCCACCGTGGGCACAGAGTTCGATCGGAAAAATCAAGTTCGTGAACATAGGCCTGCGAAAACTAAATTAAAATTCAAGACGACGCCTTTGGAATAAGCATCTGATGATGATATTTTCTTCTGTTTTTCCCCAGAGATGAGGAATTACAGTCTGAGGAAGAACACAACTGGAGGAAGTGGAGCAATTGAGCACATTTTCCGTGACGAAAACTACTGAACTGCACAATTATGATACTCTGGGTGGATTATATATGTCAGTATGCCTCTTGTGATATAAGCGATTGATGAAGTTCGAATTAATATCCTGATGTTTACCTACATATTGATTATTACTTTTTACCCATTTCTATATTTGTAATAATTACGCTGTTAGTTATTCGTAGTTAGATCAATTATTGTTGTATCTAGGTAGATTTTGGCATTTCAATTTACATTTTTCATATATTTGAAATTAACCTTTTTTTCCAGAAATAAGGTCGTTTAGTATGCCAGTTAATTTTTTTTAAGTTCGAATATTTAGAGTTTTAAAAGAGAAATTCTAAAATCCGGAATTGGAGTCTGAATTCATATTTCTATTCTTCCTTTTTTGAAGTTCTGTTTATTAGAAAGAATAGTTCTCGAAAATTCCACTTTAAAGCTCGAACTTTTACTGGAAATTCGGATGTTCCAAATCTTACAAAAACGCAACTTTCAATCCAGAGTTCGAGGTTACATTATGTATATTGTTTATTTTAGGTTTAACTTTAACTAATTAACTTTTATTAGAAGTAAAGTTTTCCGATCTTCAAAGTTCAACAATGTTTTTGGAATTTCAAATATTTTAAATTTATTAGAAATGGAAAACTCAAATTCAAAAATAGTTTTCGAAAGTTATACTTTAAAACTTGAACTTTTCCTGGAAATTCGAATATTCCGAATCTTATAGAAACGCAATTTTTAATCCGGAATTCGAGAGTTTACATCAATATCTATATTCTTTATTTTAGGTTAACCTTACACTACTTAACTTTTATTAGAAATAAGTTTTTCCGATTTTCTTCTTCGAAGTTCAACATTTTTTTCTGGAATTTCAAATATTCTAAATTTATTAAAAATAGAAAACTCAAATTAAAAAAACAATTTTCAAAAGTTACACTTTAAAATTCAAATTTTTGCTGGAAATTCAACTATTTCGATTTTTTTTAGGAATAGAACTTTCAATTCTGGAATCCGAAAATAAATTTGTATCTTTTTTTCTTTATCTGAATTGAAACTATTACCAAAAGTGAAATTCTCGAATTTTTCACTTAGAAATGTGAATTTGTTGTTCTGAAAATTTGAATTAACGGAAACCTTTATAATGTAGTCCTCAAATGCATTTAAAGTCACTTCTTTTTAACCAGAAATAATATTTTTGAATCTGTAATTTCATGGCTCGCTTATTCGTTCTTGAAAATGAAATTTTCTAATTTACCAACTTATAAATAACTCTAAAAACATATTTAAAATTGAATTTTCCCTGGAAATAATGTTCTCCCTTTCTTCATCGCAAAGTCTAGTTGGAATATTTCGAGAAATTCTGATGTACCGAATTTTCTTGATTGAAGTTCCCCTATTTTATTCAAAATTAAATTTTTAGAAGAATTAGATTTCAAAACTTCTACAGCGAACCTTGAATTTTTTACCTAATCTTCTAGAAATGGAATTCTCTAATCTGAATTTATTATAATTCTTGAATACAGAGAATCTTCAAAATAATGTCATATTTGAATATTAGCACCTCTTTACTTCATTCGAATCTTCCGATTTCATTTTTGAAAATTACTCAATATTTTAATTCGAAAATTCTATAGAAATACAGTTTTACTGTGTTACGTAGGCGAATAATACATGGTCAAAGGTTACAGGGCAATTATCGTCTGGTTGAAGAGTATAGTCTATTATAAATTTTATTTGGCTATTATATTCAGCATTCAGTTTTGGCGATACTATGTTGCTGGTTAAAATTAGAAAAATTTTCAAATGTAACATGAGTTTATTTTTGTTAATGTTCTATATAAATCTATAATATTTGTTCGCATTCATATTCAAAAATTGAATTTTTTCTAAAATTTGAAATTTATAGTGAATTTCGAAATTAAAGAGGTGATTTTTATAGTATTAAACTACTTGTATAATTTTTATTTTGAGAGAGGAAATAATTTTTATATATTTGAAAATTTTTTCCTTGCTGAAATAATTTTCTTCTGAATAAATTTCTCCTTTGTGTGAAATGCACGCAAAACAAGAATACAATTTCAGAAAAACATTAAATTTATTTTTCAAAATATAAACTTATTTTACATATTATATGCTATTTAATAAAAGATTTTAATTTTCAAAATGAAATTTATAGTCTTCATTTTCAGTAACAATTTTTTTTTAAATTTCATACTGATTCTTGAAATGCGTAAATTTAAGAAAATAAAATTATAAATTTATTAGGCTTACTTTTTTTTTTATCGCAAATTGAAATTTAAACTCTTTAGTCTTTTTCACGACAATTTATATATTTATTGCTACAATTTAACACAAATTAATAAAAAAGAGAATCGGTCTGGTTTAAAAAATGAACTATAAAGTTTTTGTGTACTAAGAAATTTAGTTGAAAGAAAAAATTACTTTGAAAAACCAAAGAAACGCATTGAAATAATTATACAAACATAAATTTCCGAGGTATATTTGCTTCAGGGAAAAATTGTATAAAATATTAAAGAAATATTAAAATTTTACGCATTATAAATTTCATGCATACATATTAAATGATTTTAATATGAAATACGAAGCAAACATATTTCATCAGCTTGACATTGAACAAAGAAATTTTTGCAAACTCTTTACTTCTATTGAACCAAACAACTGAATAGCTTGTATTTTAACATCATATTATATAAAGCAACAATTTTAATAAAATAAGATATTTTACTATTTTAATGCACACAATTTGTACTTAGATACATGAATTAAAAACAATAAAATTATAGGAATAATCATGATTTAATTATTTTAAATGATAGAATTTACTAAACACACACATAATTATTTCAATTGCTTACACAAGCTACTTTAAAAGTGTTTTGGAGACTGTTTTCCCAAAACAATTTTTGTTAAAAATTAAATTTTTTCAAAACCAAGCAGATGTCTAATTGGTCTAATTGTTGTCTAATTGGGGAAAAACAACAAAATTGAAATATTTAATTTAAAATGATTTTATATATTATATAATGATTTTATATGTCCTATTTTCCCATAGTTAAGTGAATATTTTGGTATAAATGGAACTAATAAATAAATTGAAATTGCCTTTTCTTATTAAAAAAAATTACAACATCTTTAAATTTACAATATAGGTTACTTAAGGAAAACAAATATAATGTTATACAAAAATCTATGTTTATAAAAAAGAAAGCTTATAAAAATTGATTATTTTCAGCAGTAAAATATATATTTTTGTATGCTTTCACACTTTTAATTGTTAACGAAACAGTAATTTTTATATGCTTATTTCATATTTGAAAATAAACGACGTAAATGGAAGTTTTAAGAGCATTTCACTATTTGTGATGAATGTAATTTATTGGGACAAAAAACTAATGCAGTTTACGAGAATGTCATGAAATTGTGTATTAAATAAAATTAAAAAAATTATTTTCATTAATTTCGTAAACAGTTAAAAAAAACGTTATTATTACTTTAAAAATTTAACATATATCATAACAAACTATAAAATAATGATAGTTTCAGTAATTTTTATATTCACTAGAAATAATTATTTTATCAATAACTAAATTCTTATTTTTGGCAATTGTATTAGTCAAATAGTCAAATCTAACGCATTACGCTTAACAATGTTATATATATATATATACAGTGGTTGCCAAAATTGTGGACACTTTTGGAAACTTTTATGTTTTTGCACTTTGTATGCTTATGGAAAACAAAGAGTTTTTCAACCTGTTTCTTATACACTGCAATTACAATTAGGAATTTTTGTAAGAATTTTTAATATTTAGTCAAGAAGCAATGACATCAAATAAAAGAGTAGATTGGACACCTAGAAAGAGATGTAATATTATTGTGTTACGAGAATTGGTCTTTCTTATGCTGAAATTGCAAGACAGGTGGGTGGTTCAATGACTACATCTGGAGTCCTAAAGTTTTGTTTATGATATCAGGAGAAAAATTCAATGAAAAACAAAGAAGAAAAAGGCCGACAAAGGTGCACCACATCTATTGATGACAGAAGAATAAAAATACTAGGTCTCCAAAATAGAAAAATGTCATCAGCGGCCATCGAAAGTGATCTGAATGATGATGGTGTTTTTCTCAGTTCAAGAACAGTCAGGAGAAGATTAACAGATGTTCGACTGAGAGGTAGAATTCCACGAAAAAAGCCTTACCTTAATTTTCAGCAACATAAAAAAAATCTACAGTGGGTAAAGGAACACTTTAATTGGATAGATGATCAGTGGTCACAAGTTATATGGAGTGATGAAACTAAGCTATCGTTATTCAGTAGTGATGGGGGAAATATGTAAGACGTAGAATAGGAGAAGAGCTATATCCTGACTGCATTCAAGCAACTGTGAAGAACCCAGTTAGTGTTATGACTTGATCATGCATGTCAGCAGATGGTATTGGTTGCCTTCATGTCATCGATGGGACGCTGAATGCCAGAAAATACGTTGACACTATCCTAGAACCAATACTTCTACCTTCCATTAGAGATCTCTTTCTCAACAATGCTTCGTTTATTTTTCAGCAAGATTCTGCTCCTTGCCACACGGCCAAAATATCGTAAGAGTGGTTTTGTACAAAGAGCATTAAATTGTTGTCATGGCCAGGAAACAGTCCTCACCTCAATCCTGAATGAAAACTCTTGTCCGAATAAGGCGCCCATCAAATAAAAGGGAACTAATTGAGGCTATAATTGTTTTCTGGCATCATGTAATAATGAAAAGAAGAGCTTAAAACTCTTGTCAGCTCAACGAAACGTCGATGTGAAGCTGTAATCAAAAATAAAGGGTACTCTACTAAGTACTGTAATAAGTACTGATAACTCACAGCAATCATCATTATCTAATGTATATCGATAACTATTACAGTTTAACTTTTTTTATTGCAAATAATTTAATTTCGTGTTTTGTATTGAATTCAGTAATAAATTCTCTTTAAAATGATATATACAAGCTTGCATTTTGTGAAACGTAACGCTTTCTATAAGCATACAAATTTCAAAAACATAAACATTTCCAAATGTGTCCACAATTTTGGTCACTACTGTACATATATAAAGAAAATTTTTAATGTTAGTGTAAGCAAGGGTATAGCCTTAAGAGTCAAAAGAGATTGCCTACAAATATTGCAATTATTAATTTAGAATTCTATTAATAAGAAAATTTTAAAAATTTAAATCGTCCTTGACTATTTAAACTAATTATGAAGAGGATGTTTTGTCTTGTCTTTTTCATTTTGTTTTTTCTGTTGCTCAACTGTCCATGTGTTAACGGCTTGAATTATTGGAAAACGGCTTCTCAAACCGATGCTTTGATCCTTATATAAGAATTCGTTTTATTATCAAAATAAACTTCGACAATAATCTCAGACATTCGAGGGTTTGTTGCCGCTCGAAGAAAGTGATTTGATGGCAGGCAGCAAACTCTTCGACAGGATTTACAACGCCGTCTCAATACGATGTGACTGTATGACACGTTATCTGACGTCATGGATATTTTAAACCAATGAGAAACGTAATAAAGGGGAGTACTCAGCGAATCTCAGCTGAAACGAAAGAAAAAACTACTTTAGTGTTTGAAAAAATCTATATCTTCAACCACACGATCCGAAGCTGGAACTCGAGTAATTAGTGATCTTGTGTTTCGTTCAATGATTCATGGTTTGAATCACTTATCAGGCTCATATGTTTGTAATGGTACGGAATCCACTGTAATTTTCAGCCTAATTAGTTCTTATGTACAAAAAAATGACCAATGATAGATAAAAGAATTTAACCTATCCTCAACCAACTGTAATTATATATACTGTACCCTTTGCCCACTTACTCCTCTCCCACGTCTTCATTTTAGTTACACTCATTAATGGATTTTTCATTTTCAAAATTATTCTCTCTCTCTCTCTCTCATTAAGCATTAAGAGTATTCTAACTGGTTATAATTATTTGACATAATTTTCTCATTAACGTACAATCTGTCTTTACTAAAAGTTACCAGCAACATTAATCAGTTTTCAATAAATAAAATGATTTTGATTATATAGATTTCAGTTAAGGAATCACAGTAGTGGCGGCTTAGTTAAAGAATTTTGTTTTTGTATAATTTAAGAGCATGATTCTATGAAGCTCATGTGCTCTATCGTGCGTAATGAAATTTCATAAATCTAAAAAATTTTAGTTGGGAGAAGTTTTTTCCTTAACTTTCGAATATATAACTTGCAAATATATCTCCATTTAACTTTAAATTTACTTTAAATTCAAATATATGTAGTTCTTAAAGCTATTCTTCCATAAATGTTGTTAAATTTCATTTTAGTTTAAATTATAGTTTGGTAATTTAGCTGAAAAAGATGCACTATTTTACAAAAGTACACTAAAAAGACTAGAAAATAATCAGTACAGGATAGAAATTATTGATTCATTACATCTTAAATATAATTTTATAAAATTGTTCAAAATAAATATATTATATTCATACAAAAAGTTTTTAAATCGCAAATAATTATGAAAATGGTTTTACACGTTATTTGATATTCGTTAGTATTTATAATGTCATTCGCAAATTTAAATTATCTCACAATATTTAAATCATTAATTATTGTGAAAAAAGTCCCCAAATTATATTGAATGAGAAAAAATATTGAATGTGATAACACAATCTGAGATATTTCATATCGTAAGTAATTGTTAATAACTGTTTCATATTTCTGCAAGATATATTTTGAATTACGAGTAGTGATAAATCAAACGCATTAGAGAGAGAGGAAGTTTGAATCTCATTAATTATTAATATAGTTTTTCATAACTGAAATTATTACAAAATATTGGAACTGTTTATTATTATAAAAAATTATTATTTAAAATTTAAATGAAAAATATGTGCTAAAAAAGAAAATTATGTATATGAATGTGATAAAAAATATTATTTTACTATATTGTATTGTAAATAACGATAAAAGCAAACAAATCCCTATATTATGTTACCATAAAATATTATTTGGTGATAAATTATTTTGAAAGTTATTTGCAAATTAAATTACTATAAATATTCGAATTATTATGAAAATAATGAATCGAATATATTTGTGTTACGAAAGTAGAGTATTTCTTAATAAAAAATATTTTTAAATAATAAAAATATAATAATGCAATAAATACTATATTCCACTGTGAATAGTTATTAAAGTGTTAGTATTTGTGATATTTATTATATTCACAATATATGTAATATATTTGTAAATATACTACATGTATTGTGAATATAACAAATATTGCACATATTTTTCAAATTGCCGATATTGATAAAATATTGAAATATTTGTTTATTATGAAATTTTGTATTGCAAACAACTGCTAAATATGTTACGACTAAAAAGAAATCTCAGATTATAAACATGATTAGTAATTTTTATTGCATTTTCTTAGCAAATCTCAAGCAATTTTCATGGCCTTTGCTCACAATGTCCAACACTTTGAAAACATTGGAGAATATTTTTTGCTCTAATAGAGGGATTCATATTTTATTTATCTGGGTTTTCAATTATTTAAGATTTAAAATAATAATGTCGTTTCTCTTTATAAAGTTTAGAAATTTTTATTTTTGAATGCTTTTCTCTCATTTTTTCCCATTAGAATATGTATGCATGGTACATTATCAAGACAGTTGAATACCTGAATTACAACATATTCTAATATCTGAAGATTGCTTATAGATATTTAAACATTTAGAATCAATTTGTTTCCTGAAAGATTTTTCTTGACCACAGGTATCAATATAATTGCTGAGTGACCAGTGCTCTGGACTTCAAATAAGCATTTCATGGATTCAACTCCTAAATTGATCTCGTATGATTATAATCGTTTGAAATCCACTTAAACTCTTTAAATTCGCCCTCGTATGGAAAACAAACATTTAAGGTTGCAATCAAACCATTAATTAGTAATAAGCATCATCCCCAGATGATTTGCTCACAGTGTGGAAACATCAATCTCTTGCATTTAACTAAGACTCCATCCTTGACCAGGGTGATGCCGACACCTTTTTCATTTATGAAAATGGAATTCCATAAAATATCTGTTGGTAAAATTGCCTGAAATTACATCTGTGAGTTAATTAACATCAATGATGCTTTGAAACTCTACTACTCCACAGCGATCCAAAATTCAATTTTTATTACTCTTGGATTTTGGATCTGCTCTCCAAGCCATTTTAAGGTACAATTCCCAAATCGCACAAAATATCACCATAGCCGAAAGAACCTCTGTATTTTCCAATGGAACATCGACGTTCATGGCAATGAGAAAAACTGATATATATATATATATATATATATATATATCCTCGCTAAAATAATTGAATTAACCCTCAATTTTCCAGCAACTTTAGTTGATGCTGATGCAATAGCTAGCCGAAGACTACTTCATGCTTTTAATCACAAGCACTCCATCCCAGGCTCTAAACTGTAACCGTGCGGTCTCCACAGCCATAGAAAGATTGAGAACTAAACACTTTAAGGGAACAAAAATATCTCTTGACTTCTAGCGAAATTATGAGAGCATTCCTTCCTGCCCAAACACTGAACTATCTCCTGATCATATCTTTGATTGTTCTACCATATTGGCAAAGCTTTTCAGAGTCCACTTCTGGACAAGACAGCAACTATGATATTGAACTATAATTTGACATTCCTAAAAATAAAACCACGATCACTAAACCATAGTGAATCTTTTCAACAAATTAATCAGGAAGTTAGAAATGTGCAATAAGAATCGTTGGAATGCTTAAACTGAATGTGATCACAAGTTTTCGTCATCTCACTGATATTTATCTATGGATTACTTAACTGAAAGAATAGAACTTATGATTCATAGAAATAAACTGTCTTTCAAACGGACAATTTTTTTAGTTGAAATCCGGCTGTGATGTCATAGGTCATTGACATTGACACAAGTTCTTAAATTAAGTTCAAAGTATATTTATCGAAAGCATTTATAAATGAAATATGGAAAAAATAACAATCATGTAGAAATGCAATAAACTTGGGTTTTTGAATGCGGCGTGCTTCACTTTTTTTACACATTCCAAACTAAATATTTTTATTTAAAAGAAAACTCGAATACTTTTATACGTCAAAGTAATTTATTTTCCTTTACTCCCCGAAGACATTATTCACGAAACAACTTTCAGAATGGCTTTTAATTGGTGGGGGAAAATACTTCCGAGTTCCAATGGAATCAATTCGTTTTGTTCAAGAACACAATGGGCAAACAAATAATAATAACAACGAATAAAGCTTTCACTGCAACTGTAACAGGAGATGGGAGAAACCCCATAGAAAATTGCACCTGTCAACTGGAAAACCATTTTGTATAAGTGAATAATTACGAGTCGCAAAGACGAACCGACAATTATTAGACAGCGAATTTCAAAGCAAGTATTCCAGACTTTTTTTTTTTTTCAACATGGTAATTTGAAATTGACAGTGGTAAAATCACTAAAAGGCATATTTATTAGCAAAGGGTCATCTCATGTCAATGCAACTTCGCAGCAGTGGATGACGATTAATAGAGATTTCTTTCACTAAAGGAATATGGGAAAAATGGAAAGTTTTTTTTAGAATAATTGAAGTATATTTGCTATTCCGTGAGAGACTTCTTATTTTGTGATTCATAATAAATTTCTGAAAGTGAAATTTCAAATATTTCTGTAAAGATTTTTATGTACTTGATATAACTCAATATATAGGATATTAACAGATAAGATGAATAAATCAATGATAATTATAAGGATAAGAAAGTGAATAGTTCTATATGAAAAAGACACACATGTCAAATAAACCATTCCATTGTAAGCATATATATAAAGGATTAAATGTATAGTTCAATGACAAATGTACGGATGGTCAAAGGAATTGTTTTATGGTAAAAATAGATAATTTTTTATTATGGTAAAAGAAAGAAAAAATCGTATGAATTCATTCTTAAAGCGAGAATAGTTCCTGGGAACGGAATATTACTCCCTACCCTGCGTACATATATATATATATATATATATATATATATATATATATATATATATATATATATATATATATATATATATATATAATATATATATATATAATATATATATATATTATATATATATATAATATATATATATATATAATATATATATATATATATATATATATATATATATATATATATATATATATATATATATATATATATATATATATATATATATATATATATATATATATATATATATATATATATATATATATATAATTTCATTGCTATAAGCAACATAACAGGGAGTTAATATCAGTACAACTGAAATTTTTATTTTGAGTTAGGGAGACACAGACATCCTTATATTAAAATTTTACACCATTCAGTGTAACCTTTTCTCAATTCAACTCAGACAAAATTTTAAGAGGACAAATAAAATAAAGTAACTATTTACTTAGATTGAAATTCTTTTGAAATTTAAATATCATGGATAATCCACTGGTGGATAATCTGGAATGTACTGTATTATAGAGTTATCGAAGATCTGTTAGTGATAATCTGACTTTGGCGAATACCTTCTCCAGTGCGGAGTCCTTCAAGATTTCTGCTTATCCAGTAGTCAAAGATAACGCGAATATAAAACAAAAATTATTTGTATTTTTAATTGATCTTATCTTTCTTGACATCCTTACTGGTGATCCCCGTGTAAAATAGAAGAATATAAAACTGAAACTGTAAACATTTTATGCATATTTTTATTTTACTGCGCATTCTTATTTTTTTAACACGTCTAGTATCATTTTAATAAACTCATGTCATAGTAAAATATTTGCCATTACATGCAAGGGTATTTTAATACCCATAATGCAGTGTTGCTTTCTGGAAGGCCTTATTCACGTGATACAAGGACGCAAACATGTCAAATTTTCAAGCACACAACTAAATGGATATGCCCCCATAAATTAGAAATATAACATACATTTACATAATTAATTTAATTTACAATTTAATAATTGAAATATAACATTCAATTTCCATTTCGGGCATGAGTATTTACAGTAGTTTGGAACCCACTTTAAACTGTCGGTTTCAGTCTGATTAGACCTTTTGTGCAAAAAAGAACTATAGAGCAATAGACAAACCAAACTTGTTAGATTCGAACTAGTGAGCTTCAACTCAATAAAGAGCAGTCTTGTCATTAGAACACGGTGTGATCTTGAATGTAGGTAAATAAAAATATATTAAATTCACAGGGAAGTACTTAGAAAAATATACATACTAATGTTTTTAAACATCCTCATCTCTTTTGTTAACGTCTCTTGTTGAATAGTATGGATCGTATTCTATGACAAATTGGCGACTCTCTAAGCAGAGCTAAAACTACTTGTTAATATTCCGTTCTTTAGCAATTTATGGTTACTCTATTCCCTTCTTATGTTTATTTTGGTTCAAATTTACTCTAAATTCCAGGACTTAGTCCATAGTCCAATCAATTCTCGTGAGTAAAAAATGGTTTTAGGGGGACAAAATAAATCGAACCGAGATGTTTGATCTTTTTTTTTCGGTATCGATACAAAATAAACTGATTTAATTCTCCCAATATTTTATGTAGCTTGGTACTTTAGCTTGGAGTCCTTTCTGTTTAAATTTACGGATAACATGTTATACTCTTTTGAAAGGTATCAACTTATTGTAATTTTTCCAGAATTTAATGTTTATAACGTGCCAATAGATCTCTTAATTTGTTTGGTTTGGTTTGTTTGTAAAATGTGACCACTTTTTGTACAGGAGTGTTTATTTGGCTAAGACCTTAATTTAAATTTGATTCCTAATCACAATGTACTTGCAATCCTTCTCTAGGAATTGAGCGGATGAGCTGCTGAATTCCAGAAAGCTAAGCATTTATGCCAGTTTGGCTTGTTATTTTTTTGGTGAGAAGCCAAGAGAAATTCAAATACAAGCAGAACGCTTTAAGGATATTAGGAACATACAGTCTAATTCATGAAAATCTTCCTTCTGTAGGGCATCTTAAGGCCCCGATTCATGAGCGCTGCAGACTACGTGTTCTACCTTCGCAGACACCTGGTGGCCGAGCGACGTCGTAATGACCCGGGAGTCGGACATCCTGGAGACGAGACTCTGTCCGTCGGAATACCCAGACTCTCCTTCCTGCTGCGAAGGCTCGAAGAAGACATCCAGTCATCCTACTTAAGGTATGAATTATTCACGACATTTCCCTCTAATCAAAAATTTGTTCATTAACATTTTCAGGGGATTTTATGTTTTTTTTAAAGAATGTAAATTTTTTTTTATCTTTAAGACATGGAATTCACTGTTACGACGTTACTCGAAATATATTCTACTATTAAAAGATTTCAGAAGCATCTATTGGAGGAAACAATTTTCCATGGCATAAAACTATGATCAATTAATTTAGTTACGTATTTAGTGTTTCCAATATATCGAATAAAATTTACATAATATTCTTTACAGTGTTTTTATATATTACGTAAGAATATTATATATAACTAAGTTTTCTTGGAAAACAGGAATTCATTATAATCCGTTCATATTCATGTTTATTTTTATTATTGTTCCTGATTATTTTTCTTATGTTTATTGCCCATTCATGATTATCAGCCTTGTTTATATTTTAATTATTGCACACAACTATTACTAAAATAGTAAAACAAATTTTGAAAACTTTCAGTTGAGAAGTTGTTTGAATCTCTATTTCATATGATTACAAATGTATTATCTCAAAGGCACAATAAGATTTTCATAACTGGATAGTCTTACACACATAGTGATGTCATTATAAAGTTATGATATTATTTATTTTATATTGATTATTCAACTAAAAATTGGATTATCGGCTTATCAAAGTGAAAAGACAATAGCTCAAAAGAAATGTTTCCAGCCTTATGTAAATTACTAGACATGCAGACACCGTACTACGGACGATCCTGAACTTCCTAGTTTGACATTAGAAGACATGTAGGATTTAAGCATTCACCGTGCATTTTTTCGAAGAAAGTGGGATGTATTTACGTATCAGACCAAAGGAAACCTGGTAAATACGACGGATTCACATGCAGAATATAAAAATGAAATTTTTTATCTTCTACTGTCTGACAGTGTCTTGGAGAACCCAAGACATTCCCTTTCAAACAGTGCAGTCATATGACAAAGTCTCAAGATGTAATATATGACAAACCAAAATGAATGCAGTTACGGTGAAATACTATTTCAAGGCTTCTCTTAACAAGCACCGAGTTTAATTACTTTACTGAAAAATTTTTCATAAAAGTTAGCTGCAATCTTCGCATTCTTAAAAGTGTTTGCTTGGGAAACTCTCTCTCCCTAAAACTCACGACAACAAATGTGCTTGCAGAAACGCCACAACACTATTTCTAAATTTTCAACAGGATCTCTTCCTTTAAGGAAAGTAGTTCGTTTACTAAGCCATACTTATGGAAGTATGATAGTGCAACAACAACAACTAGGTCACATTTATGGAAGTTTGGTGATGTAACAACAGCAAGGCTACATTTATGGAGACAGGGCTAGGCTTCCGAGGGGATATTTCATTAAAAAATCATTCATATTGAAATGTCCCAAAAAATGCGACATTTTTCCTGGGAAATTCTCAACCACCTATCATAACAGATGTACAGATCTGTTTTGATGAAGGGTTGAGTACAGATTTACAGAAAAAGAAGAAATGCAGCATTTTACCACTTTTCAACAGCTGCTAGAATTGAATCCAGAAACTTTCCTCCCGTAAAATTCTAGCACCAGGCTAGGATATGTCATGAAAGCCATGTAGCAATGATCTAAATAATAGAGAAATAAGTACAAGAGTACCTAGTATTTTAATCAAAAAAATGTTTACTCATAAATAACTACACTGACTACTAATTTGCTAATGAACCAACAGACTTCTCTACATCTAGTTCAGAGTTAAATTCAACCAATTGAAGTGGCAGCTAATTTAGAGTTGCTTATTATCCACAGTTAAGGGTAGGATTGTCATTGTACTGTAATTTGCTTTTACAATAAGATTTTGTTATGGTGCAAGCATTTCTTTTTAATCAGTATGTACTATACTTTAAACATTTCTATGAATAAATATCATTAAAGTGAACGTAAACTCTATTGAATAAGTGAGGGGATTTTCTGTTCTTTACAATGAATTTTTGTTTTTTCAGCTTCCTTGAAGAGTTTGTGTCCGATATCCACGAAGGAATCAGCTGCCTCCTCAACATCCTCAGGACGTGCCAGGAGAGACAGAAAGGGGCTGGACTTTTTACTTACGTCACTCTCAGCAGGGCCAAACAAAGTCTCATCAATCGTGGCGCTGTAAGTAAAATAATTAGAACTTTGAGTAATAGGGGAAAATACCTTTATATCACTAATGTTCAGTGAAATATGTTATTATATTGTTAAAATATAAATTATAATTTTTTATAGAATACCCTCCAAAAGTTAAGGAACACCAAAAGCCTCCACTGGCCTTCAAAAGTTAAGGAACAACATGTTTTTGGGATCTCACCCTAAAAAAATGACACTAATAATAAAATTTTTAGTTTACATAAATGATAAAAATGAAATTACGTAAATTTATGCAAAAATGCTAACAACCACTTTTCTGAAGAAAGGAACTGGTATATATATATATACGTGAGAGAAAAACAATTAAACATCAGGTTTTCGTAATTACACGTGTAGCATTTGCTGAATTTCAGCTTTTGTAAGCAGATTTTTTGACAATAGTCAGTGGGTCCCGCAATGTCTGAAAGAAGCCGTTTGCTCGATTCGATAAGATGGCAGTCAGTCGGATGGTTGGAAATGGGGATATCCGATCTGATGTTACTAGGTATCTTAATGGATCTCACAGTGTGGTTCACTCCTTCTGGAATTAATATCAAACGTTATCATCGTTATAATCATGACACCTATGAATCTCTGAAATGTTGAGCTTGAATTCAACTCTAATACGTTTATTTTTATTTTTCTTAAAAGAAAAGCGAATTATAGATAATTCAACTGTTAGTATATCACGCACTGTGTCACTCTTTCATTGTTTATCTTCATAAGACATTGCGATAGATAGATAATACCCTCTGTGGTCTAGTGGTGGATTTTAGTCAGAAGAATATGAAAGCATAGAACTTCCAAGTACCCCTGAAGTGCTTATAAAAAGCATAAATACATGTTCCGTAATATAACGCTGGATGTGTTAGAATCAGAGACTTTTCAACCTAAAGAAAGTTGACAAGACTACGATTAGCCGTTTTAGACTATTTGACATGTGTATATCATCATGATACTACTGAAGACCTAAAATTGTAAGTCGCATTTAAAAAGAATTTCTGTGATCTAGTGGTGGAACTACGTACATTGCTACTACGTACAGTGGATTGTTCCAGAAACTCGTAACTTTCTGTTCTGGGTTTCTAGAACAATCCACTGTCGAACTATGGAAAGTCGATGGTGTGTTTCTTCACATTTTTTACTAAAATGAATAAGACCAACTATCTGTGGAAAAGTCCTCTTCAAAGGCAAAGAGCTGAGGATGTCCAACTGCTTTACAAGAAATTTTAATTGTCATGTACCCTACAGGGTTTCTGCTTTGTTGAGTCAAAACAAATTTAAAACAATGCCGTTATTATACAAATTAAATACTCATAGAGCTCCAAAGAACTTTTTTTCATGGATGAAGAAAAAATTAAGAGAAAGAAATACCTTACTTTTAGTAAATTTTTGAGAGAAACTTATTTTGTAAACTTAAATTTTAAAAGTTCATAAAAGATTTGAATTAACACAATAAGTATTAAAAAAAGTGAATTTTAAGGACTTTGAATCTTTCTTACAATTCATATAGATTCTAGTAAAATTTTAAGTGATTAAATGAAATTTAAATGAAAAAATATATATTTTACCACTAAATAAAATGAAAAAAAAAGAAAAAAAAACGCTAAATTCATTTGTGTATTTCAAGTGCAAAAACTGCCAATGATTTTTATGAAAAAATTTGGATTTTCTTTTATCAATAAACTTTTATTAGTGAATTCATATATATATATATATATATATATATATATATATATATATATATATATAGTACATGTTTTCTTTTTTTTTTCTAAATAAATAATATTTGGAATTGAAATGGAAGAGTTTGATGAAAGTTTACATGCTTTCATAATTTTTTACGCTCTCTTTGGATATTCAAATAGTTTCGTTCCATTGTTCTTACAGTCATCATATGTGATCGAATTTCAACAGACATTGCCAAAAAAAAAATTTTCACGACCTGTAAATCGATCAAAAGTTATTATCCTAGTTCAAAAAAAAAATAATAATTCGCTTGTGGAAAATAAATTATTGGAGAATTCCCAATTATTCGAATAACGATGATTAGTATCGAAGATCGTCAAGCAGGCCGAGGTTCGTTTCAACAACAAACATTAAACTGAAAAAGAAATCATAAGTACGGGAAAAAAAAAATGGCGAAAAGAAAGTCAAAGCACACCAATCGATCATGCAAGTGGAATAATTTCCCTTTCTCCCAGAGAAAATTATCGAAATTGCAATCATTGTGTAATTTACATTTCTTCCCAATTCAAATTCACCCAATAGATCTGTAATTTTAATGCATCTCAATACCAGTAATATTCTACTATTTTTTCGCATGTTTTTCTTCGAAATCGTTTGTGCTTGAACATACAAATCAAAGACGACTTTTCGAACCCTGTGCTTGATTTATATCGTCTTCCAATATACGATTGCCACATCACACGATTAGTCGCTTGACCAGCATGCCCCGTGGGTGCTACTTTTAGAATCAAGACAAATGGGCCCGTTGACAGGGTAAATATATCCCCCGTAAGGGGGCATCCAAGCATGATTTTCTTGTTAATAACTTCCATGGATTGTTTCTTCACTGTATTGTATTTCTTGACAGGCTTTTATTATGCTTTTTAGCTTCTTGGCAAAAAAAAAATTTTTTTTCTAATTAATTATATTGGTGGAGAGTTGAATTTATCGGTGATTTTTTGTGAAGATTAATGAGAAGATTCTTATTTCATGAATTAATTTTCAACGCGACGAAAACTGAGAAGATTTATATCCAAGTTCATATTCAAAGAATCTTCAGAATATAGCCTCGAAGAATTCGTATTTTGTATTATTGAGAATTTTTCTGTTAAATGTTAAATTAGACCACCTTTTTTGAAGTGTACCTATAAACTATACCTAAGTTTTCTTGAAATGATAAATTAGTAGATCGAATTCTGGCATTATTCAATTGTGGAGGTTGTTTCATTTATTTACCGAATCGTATGTCACGGTTATAGTTTAAGAATACTGTTGACTTCTTTCTTTAAGATAACAAATAAATTGATTTACAAGCCACAAAAGGAACACCAAAAACAATAATACTATGTAACTTGAGCAATTGCATTTAAGGTTCTAAATAGGTTGAAATTAAATTCGCTTGTAGCAGTTTCTATGTACTAAAGATGGCTTAGTTAAGTTGCCATTTTATCACCATTCTTTCGAACCAAATCTAATTCGATTGGTTTCCTACATTTATAATAAATTTCAAACAACTACAAACTTACATGCTAAAGGAACAAATTCACAAGTAGTGGAATCGAAGGCCAGAACAGCGATGGTCAGCTCAACGTGTGTTTTAAAGAAATATGAAATTAAATTCTCATTAACTTAAACAATAGTTATTTACAAACAGTATTATTTGATATATTGCGAAGAGTATACCTAAAACTATAATTCATTTTTCAATTGGTTAAATACTATTGGCAAGAAAAATGTTTACATTTTAAATCTGACTAATTTTTATTAGCAGAGTGCTGCAAATTAGAGTTTAACTGATGGGGTAAAGATTACACTATTAATTTGTATAGGAGATCCATAATTGTAGATTAAAACTAAGAGCCAATTACTAGGTTGCTATTAAAATAGCCAATTATTTGAGTTAAATAAAACCTTTAATCAGAACTTTAATATCACTTGATGTCAAGTCGATCGAAGTTGTTCGTTATTTCTTGGATCTTATGTAAGCAAACTTAGGACTTCTTCTTCGTCAGTAAATACTAAATATAATTCGCTGCTGCCATGTTTGTGTAATACTTTCACATTCTTATGCAGATGAAACGTGTATCACCTGATAAAACGAGAGTCTCCGAGTTGCTAAATATAATTTTTTTCATACTTGAAACTCAGTGACAGAAAATGCGTCACTGTGTTGTCCAGAAAGAAACGAATCCAATATTTAACCTCTTTGAAGGTTTTCATGCTAAGAAAGCTTAATTACGTTAAAGGTTCCTAGTTCAAAGCCCTTTTTCTGGTGTTTGGTAAACGAAAAGGTGTTCAGTCTGATGTCGACTTGAATATTTGACAAAAGAAGTGACATGGCATAAAGTAACTAAGAAATTGGCTGTAATTATCTTCAATCAATAGAGAAATTGGTATCCAATGATATATCGCAATGATCTGGCCACATCTTTCAGCCCTTAATTTTTCGCAAAGACTGTTAAAAACGAACTCGTTGACGCTAAAAACGCAAAAATGGGAGTTCTTAAGTATGTCTTTTTCTAATATTTCATGATCGCAATCTTTCGGTAATTTGATTCAGGTCTTTACATTCTTCTTAAAAATGGTGTTTCTGTCCGATAATTTTAATAAAAATATCATTAATATTTAAAAGCGAAAAAACCGACTTTTTCAAATCGCTTGTTATTTTACTTATCTTTTACAAAACCTTCTCTATGTAACTTAAATAATCGAACATTGTTCTCAAAATGCTATTTTTATCTAATAGTTCTAAGGCAAAAAAATATTAGCAACATTCAAAAAGCATAAAAAATGAGTTCTTTGATATCTGCATTTTTTACTTTTTTTTACTTATTATTTTTCTTTTATCTTTCTTTTAATTCTGCATTTGTTTTTATTTTTTATAGCATCTTCTTTTGGCAATTTAAACTATGATACTATTCTTCAAAGATACTTTTTTATTCCATACATTTAAGATAAGAAATGTGAAATTTTTTCAAGCATCCTTCCCCTATTATCCAGATTTAGAGCTTGCAGATTTAGCATTTTCTTTTACATAAAGTGAAATGTCTTCCCTTTTTGGTAATATTTCAGTAGCATTGAATTCCAACTATCATACAAAAAGGAAAGTTGCATGGTATTTTTTTTGACTAGTTCAAAATGTGGAAAAAAGAAGTAGAATTACATATCGAAGGCATTAAAAGAGAAGAACTTTTATCCTGGAATTTGCAATTTATACTAATATAATACTGTGAAAGTGCAAACTCATTGAATAAAATAGAACATTTTAAAATACTTCTTGATTTGAATAATGATACTATCATAAAGCAACCCATTTCCCACAATATTTTCGGGAGTAGATTTATGAAACGTTATAGCGTCTCCATCAATTTCAAGGCCCATATAGCAACAAAGAGATACAGCATCATGAAATGATACAATAAGCGTGGGACGTAAATCTTCAACTGAAGTGAAGTGAACACTTTCATCTTCAGTTACTCCAAATTTCCTTAGAAAGTAAGAAAAAAAATTCCTGCTCTTAAAGATATAAAAGGTGAACAAAAGAGAGCCCTTGAAAAAGAGAACATTTTCCGTTAGGTGGGCGATCTTATTATAGTTACAAGGGTATTAGTGTGACATTTTAGAAAAAAAAAAGGAGGCACCTTTTTTGTGTAAAGGTCAGTGTTTACTTTATCGCTAGTACAATGGGAAGATCTGTGTTTTATTTGTAATGTTTCTTAAGTCAATTCTTATAGTGATTTGTCTATTTTTGCTTGAAAGTAGATTAACTTTGGAAAAGAAATGCGTACCAAGTTTAAGAATGTCATTTCGTAGGTGTTCTTTCTTTGTTTCTTAAATGGGGTCGTGAATTCCTTTTCCGATATTGTAATTTAAAATTTTTGGAATACAATCAAATCTCATTAATGCGTTCTTTTTACATGGATTCCTCCTTACCTCAAATTTTCTTTTTCCACATTTGAAATACATAAAATTAATTGTTAGATACCTTTAATAGTTATTACAGACGTTATGGACTGGTATACATTTATATATATTAAGTGCATTTGTTCCAAGTTTCGAATAATACTGTTCTTGATTCCTTTTTTTTTTTTAAACATCGTATTACATTTTTAAGTTTTGCAATGTTATCAAATCTCGTTTATACTGTACCTCTTTTCATGGATTTCTCATTTGTGAGTGTACACATTCTTTTATTATACATTTAAAAGAGAGGAAATTTAATAATCGATGCATTTCTGAAGATTTATTATCCTAGATAATACAAATTCTTGCTTACGTTGTAAACAAGACGATTTAAAACTTGGGTTCATAAAGATAATAATAAAAGTGTCATAGAATTTTTTTCAAAAATAAAAAGAATAAAAAAGGATTTTTAAACATCTTTGTTCTCATACTTCTTGTTTTTTTTTTTTTTTTTTTTTTTTTTTTTGGTATAGTGCTTAATTTTTTACTGATAAAACATACTTTATTTTTACATGAATTATTTCGAGTTGACAACGCTTAATCAATAAAGATTCATTTACAAATACTTTGACTTAACTTTACCTTAGCTGAAGAATACTAATTAATATTTTCGTGAACTCTTTCGTAAGATATATATAAATTATATACACGTTAAAATCAAATTAAAACAATGATTGTTTATAGTTTTATTTGAGATCATTAATTAGCTAAAATCTAAAAGCTTTATTGAAACTTTAACATCATCCGAAAAATTCTTCAGAGATAATAAATAGACAGTATGCACATATTGCAATAGAACCCTAGAAATACCAAGAATGTACTTCAATAGAACAGCATGCAAAATATATAAGCAGAATGTTTCACTTTTCATTATTCAACATCATAGAATGATATTATTCCCGGGATTTATCTCTCCAAAGAAATTCTTAACACCAGGTCATGATGAATTTTAGCAAAAATTTTAAAATAAAAATGTTTAAAAAAAAATTAAATTATCATTTACTATTTTGGATCTTTCCCGCGGGTGCAAAAGTTGAGATCTCGTTTTAAATCGAGAACTCGTTTTAATGTGGAATTTCATCCCGTCGCTTGTGATTACACCGTTGATGAAGAATCATGGTCGTCGCTGATGACGCAGTTGTGGCACGTTCCCTTTCGGCCTTAACTTATCGGATTACCGTCGGGACGAGCACGCGAACAATCGATTTGGCACCTTCTCAGCGGCACCTTAATGCCCATCGGAATGTTCGAATCATGTCCCGTTTGATATTATGGCTCATTTCGCTTAAGAGCGGATGCATAAGCACTGCGTCTCTCTTCTGTAAAGGATTATTTCGTGGCCTTTGTTCGATGCCCTCGACAATGGCCACTGGGTGCTGCGCGCCTTTATTGCGGTCTCTGAAACATAATTATACACGGTAAAGCACAATCGATTTTGTAACCGTGATCCCTCCATTCAATTCGATGGGCTATCTTTCTTAGCAGATGGAGGACGATTTATTATAAAGGTAGCTTCCTTTGTGAGGCAATAAGATTGCAGACAAAGCAGGATCGTTTTCGAAATGGTTATAAGCGTGCAATTAAAAACATAGGTGAAATGGAGCAATTAGAATGCATTCTTTGACTGAAAAAACGAATAAAAAAATGCAAATTTGCTGGCAAAAGAATTATCAGAATGAATTTTTTGATCATCCAAAAATGTAGCACATAATAGAATAAAAAGAATTGTTAAACATTCATACAAAACATACTTATCACATTTTATAATTTAATTTTATATTTTTCGATTATTTATATTCCTTACCCAATACCACATTATAAATAATGAATCAACAGCATTTAATCTATCATAACCAAATTTTATTCAATAAATTATCGTCAACGTATAATTAAAATATCCATTTTGTCAGTAAAACCAAGAAATATAATTGTTTGCTTTTATTTTTCATTTCATTCTAGCAAGTGACATTTTAATTATATATGTACGCTAAGCAATACTTCTAAAGTAAGTTGCTTAAACCAAGTATATATATATATAATCTACGTTTAGAAATATAATTTCTAACTGCATTTATCCTGTTATCTTATTCGGTTCTATAAAAAATAACATTTCCAAAATTCAAAATAATTTTCTTAGCAGAAAAGAAATCATTTTTATCTAGGAACTATTTTTAACTGTTGACCATTTAAATGATAGAGCAAATTATCGTTTTTAGAAAATATTTGTAGAAAAATCTTACATGCCTATTTTCATACACCAATATTATTTTGTAATCGTTAATATTTCACATTAATGATGAATTATATTTTTATCTTTTAAAAATATAAACTTTAAAAGATAATAAAAAAAATTGTGGTTAAAAAAACTAAAGTTTTTTAAACAATATTTTATTGAAAAAATATTTTTATACAACAATTTTATTTTTTTTTCAAAAAAAAAAAAAAAAAAAATTTAATTTAAAAAAATAATATTTTTATAAAGAAAATTACTACTTTTTAAGTAATATTTTATTGGAAAAAAAGTGAAGGTGAGGCGAATTTTGTGGATTAATACCAAAGAATTTATTATAAAATAGTATATATATATATTAATAAAAGCACTCTCTTCACTAACTTAACATGCAGTGCATCACTTGAGGTAGAAGACATTTCAAAATGTAATGATCGTGGGTTCTAAGACGGATTTAAAAATACAAAATATTTTCAATGAGATTTTAAATAGAAGGAATGGAGTATAGAATTATATTTGATGGAAGTACATTTCCCCAGACCCTTCTTTTGGAGTGCTCTACTCCAAAATTTTCCTTTTTTTTTTTTTATCGCTTTTATCTAAGTGTTTTCGAAAAGAGTTCAGGCAGATGTCTGGGTTTCACTTCTTTTTTTTTTTTTTTTTTTTTTTTTCTTGGGGCGGACAATCTTCCTTTTCATCTCTTCCATTTCGTCTCCGGGAATTCGATCAGGAACCTCGTCTGCTGTTTTTCTGAGTTCAGCAGAAATGAAGTCCGCTCCTGTGGGGGTAAAGGGGTTGGGAATTCGATTCACGAGGAAATAGCAGAATTTACCTTTAGAGCTTATTTATATAGTATTTTCGGTCTTTTAGGACATATAGAATTCTATTTTATGTTAGAATCTATAACAATATTAGATACGGGTAAGAATGCGGTACTAAAGAATTATATCATACTTTTTGGGTTAAAATCAAACAAAATGTTTCAGTTAAAATATTTTCTAAAATATTCATATTAAATAAAATTATAAATAATTTTTTATACACAAAATCTTCATTTATAATATAAAAAGGGATTTCATTCTCAAATCTTCTGTCTGTTAGAGGCTAGTATGTTGTATTCTCATCCAGAGGCACTAATTTCAAAATTTGGTATAAAAGAATTAATACTTTTTAAAATTTCCCCACTTTCAAATATGAAATACCACTCATTAATCTAATATTGTTTCTAAATATATTCATATTAAAGTTCAAATAATTTTAAATTGTACCTTGCGCAAATCTAGTGTACGTATTTTAATATACAAATAGCAAATCTTTTCCTAGCCTATTTTTCATTTAACGAAAAGAATATACGGAAATAATGTGTAAGGTTGCTATTTTAAACAATATTTCGTTCATATAAACTTCAACTTCACTTACATATAAAATTTCAAAATACATTTATAAGTATATTTGGATTGCCTGTTGGGTACATGGTTTGTCTGTTGCGCACTAGTTACTTTTTGTCCTTTTGGGCTAAATAGGTGGTATCTATAGTTTGAAATGAATCTGAGCCATTACAAACGTCCAAACCCAAAATGACATCCGAATGAAGGAACGATTGAACTTTGTGTTTCAATTCCAACTATTATTACTCAATGGAAGATAGACAGTGCATTTCTATATTTTGCATGTATATCTATCTGGGCGAGAACTAGTGAATTTTCTATATTTACATTTTTGCGACACGTGAAAATGATGGTCTAACTATAGAAAGTCCTCTGAAAAAGGTAATATGCATCAGATTTTTAAATAGTTCTAACAGCTGCCTTCAGTATTTAAGCTATCAACTATATGGTATCGAAATCTAAATTGAAAATATAGCGTAAGTGTGTGTAACAATGTAAAGGGAGAAGTTGGAAAAGATTCTAAAGTCAAATTCAGAACATTCAAAAGTCTCCGCAAGTAAAACATTACTTGCATAAATAAGATAAATCAATTCTTCAAAACCTGGAAATTCTTCATGCAAGCAATTGATAATTCAATTTTTGTTTATTTGTTCTTAAGATTTAGCGACAAGTTGCACGAGGAAAGAAAGAAATGTATGAAAATAAGAATAGGAAATAGGACTGATTATACTTTCTACAATCGAATTCGTAAAGATATTAAGATACCTTATCTTTTCAGGCAACTTATAACACTTATCGCGTTTGGAATTCCACCTTTCTCCAAATGGGAGACAAGAAAAATTTTTAATGACCCCCTTCCACCTGAGTTATGTCGAAAGTCAGAATTTGAAACAAAAACAACTTGGCGAAGTCACCTCTTTGGATATTTCATTAAGAAAGCGAAACGGCTCTGCTTAGAAACATTCTTAATTAGCTTCCATGGAAAACAATTTTACATTTCACGGTAATTAAGGAGAACAATAACGAAATTCCATCGATTACAAGATAAACACCCGTCTAATTGGAAACCGGAAAAGAAAAAGAAATCTACAAAGAAAAGCGCCAGAAAAGTATTTCATAAACTTTTAACGATCTCAAATCTGCACACCTTGGCGACAAAAGAAAACTGTTGCAACTTGTTAATTGGCGAGGGAAAGATGACACCGAGAAATTTTGCACCAAGTTATGGAGCTATTCTGAAACCTTAAGAACCGTTATGTGGAACCCACTCGCTAGTTAATAGCTTTAGGAACAATTCGAAACATCCCTACCGTTGACCTTTTTTTTTCTTTCACCAGTTCTTGGTACCTCAGAAGGTAGGTGCTCTGAGTAGAATGTGTTTTTTAAGTAACTCGGAGAAAAGAAATTAGGAGTAATTATTCTACTGAGCGCCTGACCTCTATTACGTGTGCGAGGGACAACGCAGTGCTAATTGAGCTCGACAAGAGTTGAAAATTAATGAAGCTCTCATTTGTGTCGTAGAACACCCATTGCGTACACAGAGTGTCGAAAGCTGCGTGACAAGTGCAAAAAACTTGTCAACAATCAAAGAATGCGCTACTTAGTAGCAAATGGCGTGCTATTGTTATTAAAAATATGATAAATTATCTGCAGAAATCTTGATGCAGGAGCTGTCAATACTTCAAAACGTAATTCTTGCGTGAGTTTCGGTTTCATTTATTTTTTTTTTTTTATCGTGACGTTGAAGTGAAGATACAGCTGGAGGGAAATTGTTATCAGAATGGAACAAATAATCGAATGTATAGAATAGTATCCAAACTTTCATTATCAATACATAGATTAAAGTAATAACTCTAGCCATATGTATTTTTGATTACAAATAAAATAGCAAAATGATTGATAAAAGTGTGTTATTGACTTATAAAAATGTTAGGGGATATTTATTTATTTGGAAGTTATGGCTCTATCAGCATGCTTCCCTGAGTTGGACTCTACCAATTAGTTTTTTATTCTGAAGTACATAACACTAAAATATAAGCAAGCACAGAGGGAATAATACATGAATCACGTTTTTGAGGCATTTTAACAAAATCATAAAAAAGGCTGTTAATTAGACATATTTTATCAAATTCATATACGTTTTCGCTGTCATCAGAAATGCTAGTTTTAATACATTAATGTTTCAAAATTTAATCTTAATCAAAATCAGTATCAACATTTAATAACAACTTGCCACTATAGCCTAATCAGGAAAGTTGTCACTCTTGTTCTAATATGTTTGCAAATTTGATACCTGATCCCGTCGAAGACCCTCTTGGTGAATAATGAGCCACATCCCCCCCCCCATGTCTCAAGAAAAAAAAACACATTCATTACAATAGTTCAAGAGTAAGAATTAAACTTCTTAAGAACAACATTAATGTGTATTCTATCATTATTATTAACATATTTTAATCCATAGTTATAAATATATAGATGAATTAAAATGATATATTGATATATCTTTATTTAAAAATGAAGTGCAATCATTTTTTTAAGTATTTAATTCAGGACTGTCCAGCATGCGACACAAGACATCATTTTTTGAAGCCTTTTAAATGTGTAAATTACTCTCAAATACTAAGCAAGCACACAATTTTTTACATTAACGATAAATTACAAAAAAAAATAAAATAACATGTGACACCACTGGCGATGGATAGAAAATCCTAACGAAATTGGAGTTCAAGTTCCAGATCTTCTTATTTACATGCGAGTGACTTCTCGAATATTAGAAGATAACCAAGTAATACCATTCCTATTTCCAGTTAAAACAAGAAATCCAACAAGATAGTTCCTTTTTCCTGTTAGAACTCGAAATCGGACGATCTTTCTCGATCCTTTTCGGATATTCGAGAAACTGCGTTTATATATATATATATATATATATATATATATATATATATATATATATATATATATATATATATATATATATAAGAGCGTTGAGTGTCAAGCTGGACGGTAAGAGTTACCAGCAGAACAGGACAGTTAATAATTGCTCTGGTGCGCGATATGCACTAACTCTAAAGCCATTTTTTACGTAAAATACTTGTTGAGATAATTCTTCACAGAAATGAAAAATAACGGATTATAAGAAAAACTGAAACAACAAACAGAAGTCAAATTATCTGATATTGATAATTTTGTCGAGTTTAGCCGCTTTGTACATAGCAGTGCTGGAAATTGTCAAAACGAAGAAACCTTTTAATGATGGAGTGCTTATTAAAAGTTATGGAATCAAAATGGCAAAACAATTCAATGAAACAAAAACAGCCGAAGAATTCAAAGCAGTCTCAATGTTGCATCAAATAATTGCAAAACATATTATTATTAATTAAAGCAACATATATCAATAAAAAATCAACATATTAATCAATATGTATCCGAAAAATTCTTGAAAATGTAAATATGTTTCAGTGTGCCAGGATGATAGCAATGATCCGTCTGACTTTAACCAGCTTGTAATTTTTATTTGAACTATTCAAAATGATCTCAGTATAGTAAGGAAATATTTGATCTTATTTTTCTCCATAGTAAAACCAAGGGTACGGATATTTTTTGAAGCTGTAAATAAGGTGGTTTCAGAGTATGGGGGATTCGATTAATGTTCCCATATGGTCACTGATGAAGAAAATACTATGGTAAGAATTGAAATTGGATTTTGCGGGAATTTCGAGACAAAACTTCAACTGTTCTGTGATGCACCGTATTATTCATCCAGAGGAACTTTGTGGAAAATCTTTACATCAAATGAATGTATGAAAGTGGTTTTAAAATAATCAATATTATACTGGGAACAATCGTACTTTACTTCCCAGAAAGTTTCGTGATTTTTTAACGTTGGTTGGGTCTTATGGGGCAATGTCCAAAAATAGGACAAGCTGTGCAAATTTTTAGTGGAAGAAGATGCCACATATAAGGACTGTGTACAACAGTACGGAACTGGAAAATCAAATGGTAGGTGCAAAGTTCTTAGCAGACCTTGCATTTTAACAAACCTGACATCTCACTTTAACGAACTGGATTTAAAACTACAAGGAAAACAGCAAAATATCGCCAACTCATTTGAACACACAAATGGATTTAAAAATAAATATCTTTTCAAGTCTGAAAAGACATGCTGCGAGTTTGGACTTAGGAAAATGAAAAATTCATTTTTCCAAATTATAAAAAAAGCATTTTAAATAAATGAAAAAGACATTGAGGAAGATTCAAATTTACCAAACTTAAAGTACATTGGCATAACTGCAGAAGAGTCCACAGATCGATTTAGCGATTTTAAAAAAAAAATCGAAAGTGAGATTTCAGTTTTTACTCAACCCCTCACAATTTTAAATGAGAATGTAAGCTGAGTAGCAAAATTTTCATCTAGAATTGTGTGCAATCAGAACCCCTTTTTTTTACCAAGGAAGAGCTGAAATTTGATTGGATTTTTGAAGAATTGTTGCCAGAAGAACGATACACACTAATTTGTGAAACTTATGGCTTACTCTAGCCTCAAAGATGAGAAGCATGTATCTTTGCGAAAAAATAATTTTTCCAACATGAAATGTATAAAGGCAATATATAGATGTTCCTTTTCTGTTAAGTCACTTACACAGTTGCTTCGTTTATCAGCAGCAAAATTAATAGAGAAGTATTAGTTATTAAAAATAAACATTCTCACAAATTTCCCTCTAATATTTTTGAAATTTGATGTTTTGAATAAATTAAAATAATAATACAAGCGCGTGTTTTTTTTTTATTTGTATACCATACATATTAAGAATGACTGATAAAGTTGAATACGAATAATTGCAGAATGCGAATAATTGCAAACAAAATTTTTTAAGGCGGACTTTGAGGCACTTGTAATCGGGGATACCCTGATTTAATTCTTATTATTTCTATATATGTATTCAACAGTTTTCATAGCAAAAAAAAAAAAAGCCTTCTAGGAAAAAAAAATCCAATTTTTTTAATATTGTACACAAAATATTTTAATTTAAAATATTTTAAGTGCATTTATTTGTTCATTTTTCTCTATAATATATGCAATTCTTTCTGCCTAAGATGGTCCGCATAGTAGCAATACAGCAAATAAATGACTATCTATAATTGTTTGGGCAAAAAAACTATTTAATGATGTGTGTATTAAAAGAGAAATAAAGTAAGATTTTAAGAGAAAAAAGAAAAAAGCTACCCAGCTAGTAAGTTCTTACTTGATTTTTATCTCATTTAACGGTAATTTTACTGTAAGAATTAATGAGATCAGAATCTACAGTTCAAAATATAGATTCCAAATCTTTACAAATATTCATATTGAAGTTGGGGGTCGAAACCATGAACTGTTGAATCGAAACCATTCAATTGTCAACTTGCATTCTTTTACACAGAATTTTCATTTTCTTCACATGCAGAAATTTTGTTTACATGGATTATAAGAATTTTTTTCATGTTTTAACAGCAAATTGCACATAACAATTGTGTTATAAAATATAACAAAATAAAATAAAAAATGTTAATGCAGTTACAATAAGCAATATATTATCCAAAACATAGTGAACAGAACTCTTTTGGGGGCACTTGAAATATTTATTGTTTTATTCCATAAAGTATATGAGCAAATTCTTCCGAAGAGCAGCTGAGGAATTTCCCTGCTGTATATTTAATCCTACTTCATATTGACGTTAGATGAAATATTGAGATTACACCTGCGGAACAGCGACAAGATTCTTAATTGCTAACACGATATGACACCCTCTGCGGGGTGAAGTTATTAAATATGACAAGAGTTAAATAGTTAATTGACTCAAAGTTACAGGAATATCATCGTGAGTTAGAGGCGTTTTGAATAATAATAACATTGGGGATCATGGAAAGGCATCTTGACACCCTGACATCTTTACCAACAACTCATGCCGCGAATTAAATTCATTTGATTAAAACCAGTGCTTCTGAACTATCAATAAATGAATGCTTTTATTACAACAAGATGATTAATTACAATGATTTGTGGCTTTTAGAATTTATATCGAACCAAATGGGACTCTATGTGCTATGAGGATAGGAAAGAATTGCTTTATGTCGAAAGGCATCTCTTATTAATTATTATATTGGATTCTTGCCATGAGAGAGGTCTTGTCAGTTGGGGGGTTCGAATCTTATTATTTGTTCTTATGGTTTAAATCTGCTTATGAGGTAAGACTTTTCTGATTATTTTCATAATTCGAATCTTATCAAAAAGTTGAGTTTTATTTTCATTATTATCAAATGTGCACGAGATTTTAGCATGAGAGAGTTCGAATTTTACCAATGCAAATCTCTTCTCAAAAATTTATGAGAAATTTCTAAGTCTCTAATGTTTAAAATCAGTAGCTCTATTGATTTAAAATCAGTAGTTCTATTGGATTTCTAACATGAGATAAATCATTTATATAAATTTCTGAGTTCGAATTTTATTATGGGAGAAATTTCCAATCAATGCTGTGTATAAATTTCAGCTTCAGATTTTTTTAAAATCAATTGTTAGTTCCGAATCTTATGATGAGAGAAATATATATATATATATATATATATTTGTGTGTGTGTGTGTGTGTGTGGCTATATTTGAATTTTATCATGAGCTAAATATACTGTCGATTCCTCTTTTTAGATAGCATACGTTTATTGACTTAAAACAGCTTTTTATAATCACGTCTAACAAATGAAAATTTTTATTTGCCTTGATTTCCGATTGAACTCTTCCTATTGCTTAGTTACATGAGAGTTACTGGTCATAATTATGTTCTACAATCAGTAATTTTATTTTCGATCTACATTCTGTTGGTATCATGCTCAGTTACGAGATGTCGCTAGTATCGCTTATCGAAAAATGCTTATTGCATTTTCGTACTATGTCAGCCGTATAGCATATAATTTAAATAAGGTTTAAAATTAACGATATAAAAAGGAGATTGCTTCGATTGTTGTATACTGTATCAAAAGAAATCAGAAATTGTGTTAATGTTGTTGCAATTTGATTTTATGTTAAACCATCGATTTATAGTTGAATATTGTGCGGTTCCTTCGATTTCCTTTATAAATTATTCCTATTTTTAATAATAGAATATCCGGATTAGATGTGATAACAATCCTGAGTGGAGCAAGAAGTAGTTGTCTTAAAACTCTTCTGCCATGACATGCCTTTGAATTTCTTAAAATTTATCAGTTATGATTAAAATAATATAAAAACTTTTAGTTTTTAACGTTGCCCTTGTTAATTGAGTTCTATGAACTACATGACCGTTATATATATATATATATAAAATATATATATATATGTATATGTATATATTATATATACATATAAATAAATTATATATATATAGGACGAGGACAGAGGTGGAATTATATATTTCTGTTTTTCTACTAAGCCATCGTGTATAATAAATTAAGAGAGAAAATAAGCATTTTTACAAAAATGCAAGCATGAAATAAAAGCTCTGTCAATAAAAAAAATGAATCTCTTTATGATATTTTTTTCCCAAATCTTCCTTATATATTGATGTTATAATTTTTTTTTCATTTTTCAAAAACTTTTCCGACCGAAACAAATTAGAAGAAAATAAATCTTTCATCTAGAAAGAAGAGCCAATGCTGCATACAATGTTCACGGTTTATCGCCTTTTATTACACCAGAGTACGCCTCGAAAAAAAAAAAAATTTAAACACTAACCGAAATTTAATCCAAGCCTCTCTCTGCTTCTGTGTAAACTTCAGCAGAATTGGCGGGCATTAAAATAAAAAAAATAACAGTCAAAAAGCCCTCCGGTCGCCAAATAACTCCAAACGCGGCTTTATGATGCACAAGGGATTAAATACATCCTTAACCTTGTGCTTAAAGCGAAGGAGAAAGCATCAACACTCTCAGAGTAAATAGAAAAGAAAACTCATTTCAGAATTGGAAATTTAATCGGGTTAACCGAGTTCAAAGTTAAAAACCTTCTAGGGAAGTGTGTTGACGGAATCTTAAAAGGAGTTTCCTTTAAAAAAAGAATTGATAAAGTTGATTTCGTGTGCAGCGTCGGGTATTAAGTTGAAGCCACTCTAAATTCTGTTTGTATTAAATGTTTTCAACTCAAACAACTTTGTTCAGGAATTTATTTTTCTTAACCTTGATTTCATAAAACCATTTCGGCCTATATTTTACGAGGACAGAGGTGGAATTTTATAGAGCACTCAGGCACAATGGTACATTCCGTTGAAGAAATACTTTAATTCAAAATCGTGTTATTTTAATGGGAAGTATATTTAAAATGCTATTTTTAAAAGATGATTAAAATAATGTTTTAGAATGACAAATGTGTAAGAATTTATTCTATTTTTATAGCAATATAGCATTTCGTTTGAGAATTAGTAAATTTATATTATACGAATTGTTAAGTAATAATTAAGTATAATAACTGGGTAACCTATGAGCTTGACTTAAAGACTCATGTTCATGATTGGAATGTGGAAGGTTTGAAACATGAGCAAATCGAAGACCATGTATTTCATTAATTGTTATGGCTAAACATAGTGTGGGTCTGCTCGTCCTTGTAAAACGATACTTTAGGAGGAGTGGGCGGTCAAGCATGGGAACTTGTGTTTCAGGTGAAAATAACATATCCGCAAGGCGTCTCTTTGTAAGTAGACATCTACTAAATCCCTTGCAATGCTACAAAGTTTGAAGTTTATGCATGCAAACTCTTTTAATTAGTAATGGTAATTTGTTCGTTGCGAAAAATATGATGAGGTATTTATTCTATACTTGTGTTTGATATTTTCGAAATACTCTGTTTTGATATTTTGTTATAATATAATTTCTTTCGGTATCTGGTATTCCGATTATATGTTCCATACGTATTTATAATATTTTACAATAGAAGGCTGAGATGCAATTATAATTGTATCATTTTATGTCTGTATTTACTAAGACAAGTTAAATAAATATCTTGTTCTGGAAGAAGGAAAAAAACTGTTTACACAACTAATGTATACATTTAATTTCAATCCTTTAAATAAAGAGAAGAACTAGGAAAAAAAGCTTGAATTATTTAATCGAAGAAAGTTCTTTTCTAACTAATTGTAATTATGGTGGAATGTTAATTAAAATCACACTCCTGATGAAGGGGCATAAAAACATGCATTTAATTCGTTAAAACAGAGCTTAATTATTCAGGATAAAAGCCATTGTATGTGGCAGACATCTCAACCCAATCAAAAGATAAAATCATTGTCAGTTGAAGGAGTCTTTGACAATTTTCTTGCCACTCCATTTGCGTAAAATGATTCCATTATTTCGAGTGTTACCAATATTCTACTCTAAATAATTAATTTAGTAAAAGAGTTATGCTTGAAGTTTTGCTTTCGATTTAACAATTACCTTTAATAATTGTTTCCATTTAGGGACTATATGCCAGTTTTGTTCAAGAACACATTACCGTTTAAGGTACATTTTAATTGCTCTATTAAATGGAAATTTATTTTATTTTTAAATAATTTAAATTGACTACGTTCAAATGCTATATCACGATTTATTTTCAATGAAATCAATTTTGACATCGAACGTCTTTTCAACTAAGATACTTTTATGATAAATTCAAAAAGGATAGATTTTTATAGAATATTTTATGTTACAAATTCCACCCTATCTGTTAAATCTGCGCATTTTATTACATCGTGTACTTGATTTCACAGAAAAAATGCACAGTTAATAATTCCGAAAGGAAAATCCTTTTTCTCAATAATCGGTTTTGAAAAATAAGAATTCTCTGATTGGCTAACAGCAATATGAATTACACACCCCAAAGAATCAACTTTTTTTAATACAACTTACATGTCATTATCAAAATAGACTCGAAACATAAAAAATTATTTTCATTTGAATTACCGATATGACAACTATGGTAAGAAATCTTGTTTCATTTTATGAATCTATATATTCGATGTAATGTGAATCCACGAAATTCTCTTTTCACTAAGGTTCCAAACAAATAATTCGCACTACGGATATAATTGATATATTTCTTGTATATAAGTTCATCTAGCTCAAAATAAATCTAAATCTTGTAAAAATCTTCAAACAAATGCTTTTTATATTATAGAATAACAACGCCGCACTTCTTCACTATTGATGTACAGCGGTTGAATAGCATCATTTAAGGTTGTCTTCAAATGCGTCATGGGATACATCTACCAGATCATAACATGATAATATAGTTTCAGTAAGATGATGTTCTAGACAAGATGGTAACTTTTAGAAATGATGAATATAGAATAGTACATATGGGATAATGGAGTCACTGTTATAAGGTTGGAAAAATCAGTTATATGACCAGATAGTGGTAAATCTTTCATATGACATAGTTTTAGTGGATGTAAGTACATCAATACACATACAAGTAATACAAGTAATATAATGAATTTCGCAGAACTATGATTAGTCAGCAGCATAAGTCCTATTAATACGTGTGTGATGATCGAAGTTATATTAATATTCTAATTATTTTCTCATCCTATTTAGAGATAATTTTCTCAAGTTATAAATTTCGACTCAACACAGTTTAGACATGCTACTCATTCCTACAGTCATCAAGACAAAGTGCCACTATCTTGGTTAGATCCTTCTCCTGCTAAAATTTGAAAAATTTATAATTTTCTTATCAGTCACACTCCTATGTTTAATTCATGCTAAAATTCTTATATTCATCTCGATTAAGAGCCGCCATCTTAGTTACGACACTGGTAATCTCAACTTTCTAACATTCAACCAATATCAACTTTCTAACATTCAACCAATATCAACTTTCTAACATTCAACCAATATCAACTTTCTAACATTCAACCAATATCAACTTTCTAACATTCAACCAATATCAACTTTCTAACATTCAACCAATATCATTTTAAACTATTGTTTCTCGTCCTATAATTGAAATGCCATTAATTTTTTAACAATATGAATTATATTAACACTAATGTTGTTAAAAAGTAATAATATTCCATAGAGTCAATAATTTTAATAGTGTTAAGCTCGTTGACAAGAATTAGTGGTAGTTATCCTAGAAACACAGATACGAGGATCGATCCTCGGGCTGGGAAAGCTGGACACATCCTTTCATCCCTTCAGTGGGTCAATAAAACTGAGTACCAAGCATATATGGGAACTAAATTCTGAGAAATTCATCTTAGGCTGATTACTTAATCGGAATATATGTATTACATCCCAGAGCCCTCGTTATGAAAACAGATATTGGCTTTGTAGACCTTGGCCCGCATATGGGATCATATCGTACCACTGGACAGACTATATATATACATATATATATGTATATATATAAATAGGTATATATATATGTATATATATATAGGGGTATATATAAATAAGTATATATAAATAGGTATATATATATATATATATATATATATATATATATATATATATATATGTATGTATGTACTTAATATATATTATACTTATTAAATTTATAAAATTAAGTACATATTTTAATTTTTCTCACTTACTTAAATTTTGTAAAATTTTAAATAAAAATTTATTAAAAATGAATAAAAAATATCATTTTTTTAAATAAAATCTCACTCTATAATAATACAAAACCGCAATCAAAATGATATATTAAATTTAATTTGCATGAAAGTGACAAACAATATTTTAAATTAAATTTTTCGAAAAATCAAGAAAATAATAACTTAGAAATAATATTCCACCAACATAAAACTGTTACATTTATAAATAGCTATCACATAGCTCGTTAAATATCCTTCTTAATTAAATGAATATTGTATATGTATATAGGTTTAAGGATACTAATTAACGTTTTAAATTGAAACAATTGACACAAACTGGTTAAGATGATTAATGAAAATAAATTAATAGTTATTGAAACCATGAATATTAAAATTTATTAAAGGAAGAACTATTTAATGAAGGAGGAAGTTCCCTAATTTATTTTAACCTGTTATTTCATCTTTATTAATTAATATTTTTATTGACATAATTGTACCAGACAATAAAATAAAATCACCGAATACGTGTTACTTGTAACAGATTTATTTGCTGTTACTGAGCCAAATATCTGTTTAAATATTCATAAGCGATTAGTTGTCTGAGTTATTTTAATAACTACACTTCTTCGCACTTATTTTCCTCAATTTTTTGAATGCTGATTTAGTTAAGTGTTATTGGTGCTTTTATTTCTGTTCAACATTACTTAGCAGCTGGTTTTGATATTTTCAACAGAAATAGAAAAATAATTAATTTTTACTTGATATTAATCATATTCACCATTAAATGGAATAAACCGCTTCAGTTTTAGTTTAAAGTATTCCATTAAAATTCATGAATGTGCTTATGATACACTAAGTATTGAACTTTTGACGTTTTTCTTCAATATATTATACATATGTTTACAAAAAATTTATACATATATATAAATATATACGAAAAAAAATAAAATAAATTTTAAATAGAAAATTAAAAGAGCAAACCCTTAAACTATGATAAAATTAAAATTATTTTAAGCGAAAAATGGAAATCTAGAAATAACAACAATAAATTGAAAAAAAATTAAAAGATACGACAAAAATGAACTGAAAGGAAAGAGCTATTTCGAAATTATTTGTGTAAAGATCCTAAAAATGAAATATGCAAATAACTTCAATAAAAAAGATAGGATGAAAATAAAAGTAAAATGCATGATAAAAAAATTATAAAACTGCTATGTAAACACTAAGGCTAGAGAATCTAAAAATAAAAATAGATCGCATATGTGCGAAATTAGAAAAATAACAGAAAATAACAGTTTATAACAAATATACATACTTGTATAGAAATAGAAATCTATAAGCACTCACTATATATATATATATATATATATATATATATATATATATATATATATATATATATATATATATATATATATATATATATATATATATTATATATATATATATGTATATATGTATGTATATATATATATATATATATATATATATATATATATATATATATATATATATATATATATATATATATATATATATATATATATATGTATATATATATATATATATATATATATATATATATATATATATATATATATATATATATATATATATATATATATATATATATATATATATATATATATATATATATATATATATATATATATATATATATATATATATATATATATATATATATTTCAACATGTAAATTATATATTCAATTGTAGGATTTAAAATACAGAATGGTGTACATGCAACTATGGTATAATTAATAGCAAAGGAGAAAACTTTTTAAATAGTAATCGAAATCTGTCACAATAAAAGTAAACAAAGCATTTAATCAATAATTGAGTCTTAAACTGAATATATATATATATATGTATATATATATATATATATATATATTATATATATATATACATATATATATTATATATATATATATATATATATACATATATATATATATATATATATATATATATATATATATATATATATATATATATATATATATATATATATATATATATATATATTTCAACATGTAAATTATATATTCAATTGTAGGATTTAAAATAAGGAATGGTGTACATGCAACTATGGTATAATTAATAGCAAAGGAGAAGACTTTTTGTAAATAGTAATTGAAATCGTCACAATAAAAGTAAACAAAGCATTTAATAAATAATTGAGTCTTAAACTGAATTCATGATTCTGATAAAAAATCGTGGCAAACTTTTTAACTGAATGAGTGCTTATTTCAATAGATTTTGTGTCTATTATACCATATGAGAATGGAGCTCAGTGTGTTACATCTATCCCGGTTTTGCTAAAATAAAAATATTGCTTACAATATCTTTATTGAAAATAACTTTATATGTAACATGATTAATGATAAATTTAATGATTTTAATATTAAAACAATGTTTTCCTCATTTTTATTCACTATTTATAACATTTTTATTTTAAGTTCTGTAATCAAAAAAAGATTGCAAAATATTTAACAACTCTTCTGTTTTTTAGATTGATGAATTTTACTGCTTGCTGTGTTTGAAAGCATGTTCCAAAAGTTCTGTAAGTAATAATTTTGTAAATCATAAAAATCTGAATTGTTTCTAAATTCTCAAAATTTACAAGTTTTTTTCAATAGTATAATTTTACCGAAAAAAGTGTGCATCAAATTTAAAGGAATATTGTTTTGATTATTTCAGAATTAAAATTGTTTCATTTCAGGTTGCAGTTGGAAAAATGGCAGATCATAAAACAGGTCTTGCAACAATAGCTTCATGTATTACTAGTTCGCATATGAAATCTAGAATTGTTGCAATTGAGGCAAGTTACTTACTTTTATATTGAACTTGTGTGCTTTACACAAATTTGTATTCAATTTGTTTTGTATTATTTCACATTTATTCTGCATATATATGATATTTCTACATTGTTACGTTATTTATGTCAATATAAATTAAAATTTTTTTAATAATTGAAATACCTTAAAAGTATTCAAAACAAAACACCCAGATTTACAGCTTTCTAGTTTTGAATGGAAACCAAATGATTTTAATTTGGCATGAGTCTCCAGAATCTTGTTCAAAATCAAATAATTTCCATTGAAATCAATATCAATATGGTTTAAATGAAGAATTTATTTTAAGTGTACATTTCTATAGTCTGGTGTAAAATTAAAAAAGAAAAACTTAATATTATTTCTAATTTTGCTCCATAGATTATTTTTTAAAAATATATAAAACAAATTTGCAAAGTAATTACCTCTTAGATTTACATCAAATGGTAAAAATTACATCTGATAAGTTTGAGATAAAGTTTACATCTCATGTTTCAAAGTCCTCTAAATTTTGGTGCAGTACTAATGTGGTTCTAAATAAAATCAGCATGGTTTAAAATAAGAGTGAATACTATGAGCGTATACCCGTAAAATAGATCAAATTAAAAACAATACAGTTTCTAATTTTATAACAAAAAGCTTACTAACAGAATATACAAAATAAAATTTGAAAAATTACCTTCTAATTTTGTAAAATTCAACTGATGACTTAAGAGCAGGAATTGATTAGTTTTCCCCCAAATTTTGATGTCAAAGCAATGGCATTTCATGTGAAATCAACATGGTTTAACAAAACGTTTAAGAGAATGAGAGTATACCAATGAGATAACTTATAGCAAAGATTCTTCTCCGGAGTCTAAGAAGAATCTGTGAAAATCGAAAACCATAGAACATAAGAATCATAAATATTAGTAAAGGAAAAAGTAATGAATATATAAAGTAGAAAAAAATTTCAATTAAATTTTGACAGGATTTATTTTACTTTTTAAGTTTTATTTAAGAAGTTTACTTCTTAATAAGTCTCTACTTAAGTAGTTATACTTCTTATTTAAAACAATCATATTAATAAGATTCTGCGTTAAAAGTTAGTGAAGCACAGAAAACTAATGATTAATTTTTCATGGTTTAAAAAATGTTTTTCCTAAGATTATGCTTTTGATTTGTCGTTCGGGTACACTTTTTACGAATAGAGTTGATTCGACCCTGATCAATGATTTTACATGGATTTCAAACCGCCAAAGATATACATGCCTGAAGTAGGAGTCACTCCCATGAAGAAAAGGCCGCAGTACGTTTAATTCAGCAACCAACTTGACCTTTTGTAAATCTGAACATCAATTTTCTAGTTACAGAATTTTCTGATTTGCTATAATAGAAATTTAGATAATCATGAATTTATAATTAATGCGAAATTACATTAATGATATAAAATAAGAAAAGAGAAAAATATTTTTCCATCAAAAAATAATAAAACTATGCATTTTGCTGCTTTATTTGAATGACCTGTTTTATTGTAGGCAAAGTAATAGCAAATAAAATCAAATGCTTTTATCCAAAAAAAAATTAAAGCAAAACATTAATAAAAGTAATAGTTATGTAATATGGTTCTTTATTGATTTTGTTATTCTAATGTCATTTCTTGCACATGAAATTCAGTTGAGTCCAGATTTTTCGTCTGAAGTGAATTCTGAAACATTACATAACCACATGACATACGTATCGAACTAAATATTATTAAATGTTAAACATTCAGGAAGCTCTTAAACTGTGGTACGAGATCACATTATAAGATTTAATGTGATCTCAACTAGAAAAATTTGAAAATCCCTGGTTTACAGTTAGTTGAAATATCGATCTGTTTTCCATCCATGCGTTTTCATTATGGATAGATAAAGCCTAATAATTTAATCAGAGACGTAGTTTCATAAAGTTAATTAAGTATTATTCTGAAATGAAGATGCTGATGATCTAACCTGAAAGGGTAGCCGTAAGGATGCTGCTCATGGTGGCTGCCTTACTTTTTCAGAAATCACCTCCCAGATCAGGTAAGACACCTGTTCTTCTTGGAGGAGATCCCCCGTGCATGAATGGTATGCGGAAAATCGGCTTGGTGCTCTTCTGATTGGGATTAGTAACAGGTGTGATCAAATAGTTCTTAAAAGTGGACACTCTCGTGCACAACGTCTTGTGACAGGTCACAAAATTTATCTCCCTTGTTAAAAATGCACAATGCCCCTCAAGGTGCTGCCGCCCACATTTTGGCTTGCATCGGTTTTAAATAAAAGACAGCTGTCTTAGACCCATGAGGCTGTACCCCATTGCTTGAAGACGTTCTGACTCATGGACCTGGTTTGATGCTGCTGTCTGACAGGAGGCATAAGCCTCAACAAGTACTAGTTCAGTGACTTGTGCAAATCTCGTCTAGTTCTCGTTTTTTTAATGAGAATAGATAAAATACAAATTTAAAAAAAATGTAACTTAGTTGTGTGCGTAATAAATTTTGATTTTTGGAAACAAACATTTTGAATTTTTAAAACTTTTAAAATTTTTAAAATAATTAACAATTATTAAAAAGGATTTTAAAAGGTTGAAATAAAGATCAGTAGAACCATTTAGTCAGTCATTCGTGAGAGTTTCTTCTTTATGAAAATATATTTGCATCCATTCCGAAAATTACCTTTTCATTTCCTTTATATAAATGATCCACCAATTCAATATATTAACAGGACAAATTAGACATATTTGATTAGTAAGGTGACAAATATAATTGAAATATGAATTAGAATATTGTTTCAGTAAAAATTTATCAAAGTATTGAAATAAATCACACATAAACACTCACACAAACTAAAATTCGTAGTTAATTTAACATGATCTCTAATATTTTCTCTTTTTTTAAATATTTTTATGTAAAGTAAAATTAGAAACAGGTGAAAGTCTTAGATATTTTAAGATATCCAGCAGTTATAGGGATTTGTGGTTATTATTTATAAAATTACATTTTGGTTTTGGGTTATACTTCACTTTGGATTCTGATTACATAATTTATGATATAAAAACATGAGATAAATTATTTTCTTGTAACAAAAAATGTGAGCAAAAAATAAATAAGATTTTGAATTATGAAATATTTGTACTAAATTTAAAATCCCAAATTTTATGTGATGAAGCTTTTAAATATAAAAATTGATTATACAATATTTTTAATATTACACATACATTAGAATATTCTTTCATATTAATTAAACATTGGATTATTTTTTAAATTTCTTTCAATGTCATACAACTTTTCAAGAAGATAATTCAATATGATTGATAACTAATTTATACTAACAAATATTTACAATAATAGCTTTATTGATTGAAAGTAATTTTTAGCAGTAGTTATTTAATGTCATTAATAATAATTTCTTTGTTTTTTCAGCTCTTGACGGCCGTATGTAAATCACCAGAATCAGGAAGTGGTAAAGTTCTGGAAGCCATGACGTCAGTAAGAATTCTTTTTGGCGAGTCAGTTCGATTCAAATTCCTGGTCTCCGTTCTCAATAGTAACCTGACAAGCTCATCTGGATTGGAGGTAGGAACGTGAATATAATGTCAATGGACTTTTACTGAAGATTTACTCTGTACATTATGTCTGATTTGTTACTAAAATTGCAGGCAATTCTACTGTAGATTTACAGTACATTTGCGACTCAGATTATAGTTGCATATTTCTTACTATAAGTTATCAATAGAAAGAATTACTTAGGTTTTTAATGATAATAGCGTTCACTTTAAGTATATTCTTTGACGTTTTAACATAATCTTCTCCATAATGAACTTTCTCATCTCTCCTGATCCTTTTTTAAACTCCAATTGAAGACATGACAGGTTTTGATTGTATTTGGTTGGGCAAAAACTAACTCATAAATGTTTCGATGAATTATGAGATATGATTGAATAGTTGAAAGTCGTAGGACGCGTATACAATATACTTTTTCTGAAACCATGTATTTATATTGAAGTACAATTATGGATTTATATTTAAGTATCCATCCAAAAATTCGCTACTGTATAATTTGAAACTTAATGAAGCTAATGAACTTGACTAACTTAACTAGCTATTTGAACTTTACTAAGCATAATGAAATCCAGTTGGCTGCGATATTAATTTTATTTAATCTGTCCTGACTTAATCGATACACCGTGTTTAAAGTACCTAAGCACGTTAAATATATATGAAATACTTTTGGTGTGATGTAGAGTTAAGAAGGCCATCTCAAATGTCAAGCGTTTTATTTGAAAAAAAAACTCAGTTAGCGTTGATGATATTCAATTTGCTAACTAATATTGTCAATTTTTGTGAAAAATATAAATATAACACACTTTTAATTGTGTAACTATGTGCTTGGAGCCAAGGAAGCCTGATTTGTTGGAGAATTAGTTTTCTTCAATCTGCCTCGACAATTATTGGCTTCTGTATTGATCATATCTGTGAAGGCTAAACATACAGAAGACTTATTATTTTTCCTTGTGAGGGATGTGTGACAAGGCTTATATCAAAGATGTCACTTGACAATATATCAGAGGTGATTCGTGTTTAATTTATTAATCATTATGTATAATTCAATAACTTATTTATTTTTTACTAATAACAAGAAACTAAATTCTAAGTTGTATACACTTACATACACAATAATATGTATTTGCGTTCCAATAACAATATAATGATAGTACCAATGTTATACTATGAAATAATATAGCGCTTACATAAAATTTGTAGGGCCTTATAAGTTAATTTTCAAATATTTTCAAATACACCTTTAATCCGAAATGATTATTCTGCTAAAGAAAGTTATGCCGATATACAATTATTATATACTAAGACTGGGGTTTTTTGTATTTGATTTTAATTTAATTCAGTTTTAAGTCTTACTTAAAAGCAAGATAATATTTGTTATTTTTAATCTCTCATGTTACCTGATTCCTCCAGACGAGATCAATGAAACCGTTTACTAGGTAGTATTTAAATGATATATAAACGCTTAGATTTGTAAGATTTTTATTTTTATGACTTACATAAAAATCAAGGTCTTAACGCTAAAATGTTCAATATCATTTAAATGCTGCATTCTAAATCTTAATTTTCTAATCACAAAAAAAGGGTAAGTACTACTTATAATTAAAACCAAAGAAATTTTGTTTTGCTGTTGTCACTTCGTTCCAATTCTCTCAAAAAAAAGTCTTTTATTAGACGCCTATTTAATGCAGATAAGTTTAATTCACTTCGCATTAATCAGAATTATCGTAATCTACATTACCTAATTCCTACCTTTGACGACTATCTTAAAATCAATAACTATCAAAATAAATAGAATAGTAAGAATGAATAATTGATATATATTTGGCTTATAAATAAACTAATTTGAGATAAGAATTAAGAATGTGAGACAATATAAAACATTGAACTTATTATAACAAAAGTTTGAGTACGCATCCAAGGATTTCTCACCAAGATAACATACGATTATTCCAAAATGAAATACAAAAGCTTTATTGATATATTTTTCAATGCCAAGAATGGCTTTAGATACGATATTTGTAGTAAATTTAACAAAAAAAAGGGGAAAAGAAATTGGCTCACAGAAAAACCTGTTAAATTAAATAAACTAATTTGTGTCTTAAATTTTAATGAGAAAACCAGTTACATATTTACTGTAAAATTTTCTTCAGTTAAAGACGGTTCTACTCTATCTTTAAGTCGCTTTAGTTATTTTTATTTTTTAACTCAATTTTTGCAACATTTTTAAAACAATATAAATTAGATTCCTAAGACTATAATAGAGTAACTTATAAACTAAAAAAAAAAATTGAAAGATATTAATTAATTTTTATTTTCAATATTTTATTCCATTGAAAGCTTGCAATTATCTGTGTTATTAATTCATTAACTTTAGGATTTCTGATTAAACATTTTGATGATGATTTTCATTCTTAAAGAATTTTTACTCAAAATTTTCCTGTGAGGAATATATTATTCTTAGATTTTACGTTTATCATTAAAAAAATTTAGGAATAGAGCTGAAATGCTATATTCTTGCACAATTATACTGGTTTTATAAAAATAAAAAATTACTTGGATATATTTTTTAACTGTCATTGCCATTACTTTTAAAACTGGAGTTATTTATATAATAATGATTATAAATAACTACAACCATTTTTCGTACAGCATATTCTTATAAACATTTTGTAATAAATTTTTTTATTACAAACGTTTATTTAACAGTAATTTTTGAGATAAGATGTTATAATAAATGCTACACTTTGAAACACGTTGAATACACCGAATTTATGAATTCCGTGAAAGATTTGAGATTTATGTACAAGACTCCTTTACTTTCTAAACCAATTCTAGTCTTCCGAATCCTTAATTAGAGTGCTGATTGAAGTTTTAATTAAAATGTGATACAGGGAAATCTTATTGACAATCAACTAAATTTCTCATTAAAAATATGGCAAAATGCTTTTAAGTAAATTTGATGTTTATTAAATGGAACTTTAAACTAATCTTTATGCTAATTTACTGCGAGATCAATTCCAGAATATTAATTTACAGTGATTTCTCAGCATAGTTTATGCCTAGTGGATATTTTATGTATTGGAACATAGAATTTACAAATTGTTTGCTTATGGATTCTATGTTCTAATATTGCAAAATGTATTATTCTCATTAAGTTTTAAAAATTTTTTTTATCAGCATTGGAAATTATAACATTTTTATAAATTTATTCAGAACGAAATTTCAGATACATGTTATTTACTTAATTATTTCATTTTAAATGTTTATATACTTTTATAAAAATCAAATTATGTAAATTACATTCTTTAAATGTATTTTTGTTCGAATCGAACATTTGTAAGTTGCCTTCATGAAAATATAACCACAAAAATATTCTTTCACCCCTGCTATTTATTAGCAAAACCACATGTACGCAATCTCAAAAGTATTTTGAATTTATGTTGAATCCAATGAATCCTAGATAATCTTGCTACAATATAATGTATATAATTTCATTGATATTTAAAGAGCTTTTTTAATAGAATATTTGTAAGTTAAGTATTCTGAATTTCGTTTTTTAAATAAAATATTTGTGAATTACATTTTTGGAGACACAATCCTAAGACTACTATAGATTTATTTCGCATCAAATATTTCTGAGTTTTGATCTTAAGTATCAAAATATATCGAAGGTATTCTAAATACTGTTCCAAGTTTTATTTGATCCAAAATTATCCATGCTTAAATTTGTGAATCTATTTTAAAATGTAGATAATATTTTAAGCGGCCGTAAAAATGTTATTTTATTTTTTAATTGTAACTAGGTGATTTTTATTATCAAATTTGTAATAATGAAAGCCAATTTTTAAATTCCAAAACGTATAGTTTCATTTTTATGACTTTAAAAAATTGCGCTTTAAAACTTTCCTCCGCTGTATTTTATTTTATAGTTTGGCAGTAGCTTTAAGTTTGAAAGAACTTTTAATATTAAATAAATGTCTCATTTTTTATTTTCTCTTAAGAGATGCTAACAATTCACAGGATTTGAGTTCAGAATAAGGTTTTAGAAAATAGTTTTTCTTGATTTTGATGATATTTTATCTTCCCATCAACATCGCTTCCTTTCCCGGGGCATCTGGTCACTTTCAAATCGCCCAGGAAAAGTATTTATTGAAAGAGTTCCCGATCTTGTTAAGCTATCTCCAGAAAATCTACGATCGAGTTTCAGTAAATAGATACCGATAGATCTCTATCAACGGGTAGCAGCGATAAGCCATTATACTGCTGGGAATCGTTCCTTAACGCCCTTCATTCTCAATAGATGGCGCAGGTTACGGTCGGTTGATTTTAACACTACTCCCAATGATTGATATGCACATCACAACACTGGGAAATGGAAGTTTTCCTCGTATGCTTTTCGGTTATTAGATGGAAATTCTCATTGTTGAGGCCCATTTCCGAAACCGGGGCAAGAGGTTTCCTCTTTTTTATCGTTATTTATTTATTTCATCACCCTATCGGACACGGGAGCTGCTTGCATATGGAAAAAAAAAAAAAAAACAAAAAAAAAACACCGTTTCTAAGAATCTGGCGAATTCAATAAATAATTGTGAGATGCGCATATATTCTCTTCGCGAGGCACGCTTCTTTTGTTGATATATCCTGCATTTTCTTTTCACTGCAACCATGCATCTGCATATAGACTGCTTTTTTTTCATTCAAGAAATTTAAAAAATAAATAATATGTTGATATACGCTGCCATAATTTTTGGAATTAAATTTATTTCAAGAACATTCCTTTTTTTTTCATAATAATTTATCTTGAAATTTGTCAGTGATTAAATCATGTCAACTGAAGTGAAGTCCTTTCTGATTCGGATTCTATTTTTGGAATCTCTATATAATATGTTGCTATATCAATAAATTTGTTGTTTATCTTCTAATATTAACGCAACATAACAACGCACTCTTTTATGATGAGAACTGAACTGGCGTGATATGTGCTACGTGAGTGTACTGCTTGTGTGTGTAGGGAGTTATAAATTAATAATGTTACATGCAAAAAAGAAGTGGCATCCTGTAACGCAGTTGAAGGAAATCACCAAACTAAAAAGTAAACCTCCAATAAAATATATTCCAAAAATCTCATGCATTTTAATGTTTATATTTACAATATTTAACAATGCAATCACAACATAAGAAAAATAATCTTATATTTAACATTATAGCGAGCATATTTGTAATTTGAAAAGTAGCATGACACCGTACATATTTACACATAGGCTTAATATCGTCAGCATTTTGAATTTTTGAAAAGCTTAAAATTAATAAATTGCAGGTAATATTCGTATATAAGAAGTAGGGCAACTGGGAAAACGTGATAAATGCTTTTGTAAAAATGGAAGAAAGGGATTTAATGGTAATACTCATCTTCCATTGTTCGACATTGTCGTAGACTGAATTTAGGGCTTTCCTGCAACACTCTATATTTATATGCAGCGTAGTGGATTAACATATGGCTGATGGATATTGCAAATCATTCGGACATCGGTCACTAAATGTTTTTCGGGAAGAATTTTTACAGAGAAGGTTCGCATTCTTGCATTACTCTAGAGGAAATTCGGAAAACTTGCAAGCACCCTCCTAGACAGGTATGTAGAAGTGAGAAGAACAACAAGATGTTTTCGTTGTTTAATAGTAATTGATATCAAATACAGCATTTCTTAAAGCTCTTAGTTTTCAACACTAAGCCACAGTGTGTCCTATTTACATAATTATCAATGTGGTGAGATCACGTGATGATCAGGCTGCACATGTATTGCCTGATCAAGTGATGTAGTCAACACTTGAGTCGGTATGTGTTCATATCACACCTGAACTTGCTGATTGTCATTAGGTTTAATATAATTTAATCTATTTATCACACTCAATTCTGATAAGTCAAAAAAAGTCGAATAAGATTCGATTTCATAGAAAATCAAATAATCCATCATACTTCAGAAATTCTATTATAGGAAAAGTCTGTAGAAAAAGAATTTATGTGAACCTATAACTTTTATTGAAATTTTTATAATTATTTCTAAAATACGTCTATGCCTCCCAAGTAAAATGTTTTCCATGGTTCCTTTTCAGATGACACTATTTCAATACTTTTCCCTGAAACGGAATGATTAAAATTATGAAAGATTCTAGGTTGTTTTTTCAATAAAAATTACGAAGATTTCAATAAAAATTACGATTTTTAAGAGTTTTTAAGCAAAAATGCTAATTTTTTTATTTTTTGGAAATTGTGAAATTTAAAACAATGAAAATTAAAGAGTTTAAAAAGAGTTAAAATATCTTAAATACCAAAACATTAGTGGTGCAACATAAACTTTGTAATTTTTTAATAATGAATCCTTTTTTTTTAATATTTTTTCTTAAAACATTTTTAAGTAAATGGCGATGCAATCTAAATGTCGATCGAACAAAAACTCTCAGTGAAACCAAGATATTCCAAGAATACATCTTTAAAGTCATAAATTCAATCACAAAAAATATTTCAATAAATTTTTGATGACAACAAAAAGAAATTTTAACTGTTTCGCAAAAAATACTTCTTAAATTTAATTTTGTATCATTTATTTATTTTTTATTAAATATCGTTTTCCTTTCTGTTAAGTTATTCAGAAACAACTGCAATGAACCTATCGATTTAAAAAATAGAAATTTATATAAAATGTTGACTTATATAAAATTACTGAAAACAATCTGAACCTCAGTTCTGAAAAAAAAATTTACTCTAAACGAGTTTCATTAATGTTAAGAAATATGTATGAAAATTCTAAATGGCAGTCATCAAGTAAACACATTTTGGAGAAGAGCCACAAAATTTTTCCACACAACAACTAAACTCGTACTAAGCGCATGATGTTGAATGCGGAAGATAAGCGTTTCAAACACGTTTAGTACTAACTCATAGTACTAAATGTAAGAGCCGTAGGTATATTAAAATATGATATGACTTTTTAATTCCAAAATTTAATTTATCTATATTAATTGGGATCACATATTAGACAGATTTACGATATCGTAATCATATTTAGAGTCCATTACGAAAAAAGGTAAACACCATGAACACTGTGCTCTACATAAAATATTTTACGATTTCAGAAAGCAGAATTAATTTAGAAAAGTTTAAATGTTTTGTTTTAACTCAGATTATTTCAAATAAATTATTTTATTATTACGTAAACGCATAGAAGAATATTTTGAGCATGTTTATTCAATCTTTTGAAGACAAGCTTAAATGTTCGATTTTGAGTCTAATTAAAGAGAGATAGAAGAAAAACGTAAAATTTTAACGTTACTTTAAAAATAAATTAATAAAATAGCACTAACTCAAATTTCAAGAGAAATTCTTAAAAATATTGTCTCTATTTTAGGAATAAATGTAGTATTTATCTATCGTTTCAAGAATGTTATCTTCTCTCTCATTTCTACAGCTGTGGCCATTAAGAAAATAGAAAAAAAAGTTAAGGGAAATATTCCATTTAAAAAAATATGAACTATAAAATAAAACAAATTTCAAAATTGTTCTTTTTTAAATGAAGAAAATAATCTCACGACATTTATGAAGAAAAAAAAAGAACAAATATCAGACCTTTTTCTAAATGAAAATTTTAAACTCATCGTTTTTTATCTCATATGGCCCAAATAAAACATTGAAATATACTATTATTTTCTCGATAGGATTTTATTATCTTTATTCAAAGTAAAATCTACATTTTTTTAAATAATAAGTGTTTTAGAAGATTTTTTTTTATCGTTACCTATTTTTATTGGAATAATTGGAATAAAATACAAAAAAATATTAAAAGCTTTTATAAAGAACAGTATATATAATTTTTCTTCTATAAAATAATATCTATTTAAATAATGTTTTTAGACTGTTGCCCTAGTTTTCCTTAACACACTTCTGGACCAATGCATCAAATTATCTGATCGGGTTCGAATCCAGAGCGAGTTAGAAGAAGCAGGTTTCGATGTCGATTTATTAGAAAAGGTAAGAAAGTTTCAATAAAATTACCTATTTAAATAATTTATAAATTAGTCTAAATTCTTGATTTTAGTGATTAATGTTTGTAAAGAAACTTTATTCAGAATCCTTGTATTGCGAGGTAGGCGTCAGAAAAAAAGAATCAAATCGCTAAAAATTACTTAATAATTGCATAAAATTATGCAATCGATTTGTTTTCAGTTTATATATCTACTCTTTACCATGTTTTTCCTAAAATATGAGTATTATTATAAATTGTGTGTGTAATTGCATATTGAATTTGTGAAATCTTTTAATACTTAATTTTATGTAATTTTTTACCAAAAAACTCCTGGTTACCAGAGTTTTTCTTATGCGAGGTAATGAACCGAGCTGTCTCGCACAAAAGTATCGTCAGGCTATTATATATTAAATGCTAATTGTGTGATGTTCATTTGTAAATAAAACATTATATTTGTTCTATTTTTAAGAATTTTAACTTTATTGCTCAAAAAAGATTTCAGAAATTGATAATCTTTTTGTGAAATTGCACTCTTACTGATTTATTAAGCTTTTCTTTGAATTGAACTTACACTAGAACTTTAACTAAGATTCTGTAAGATCTAAGCCTATTCCATAAATAAAAAAATTGTTTTGTATATTATTAACAACAGTATTGAGATAACCGTATAATTAATGCATTGCTTATCAATAATTGAGGCATTTGCTAATGTTTCATGAAGCAATAATAATAATAATATACATATTGCGTTATCAATAAACTTACCTATTTGAAAAAAGTAATTCTTGATAGTCCATATACACAACCACAAAGTTATTGCCAAAGATAATAGCACCATGCAATTAATTTCAAAATAATTATTAATATGATTCGGGATTATTATAAGAGCAGAGGTGTGATTTTTTGAAATTCGATAATGATCTTGTCAAAAAGAAACGATTATAAATAATAAATAAATAAGATTATACCTTTATTTATCTTAAACAATGAATATAAATAACATGAAATAAATTCTACTTTTATCTATTTCAAAAAAATCTTTCATTTATTTTAAAAGAAAGATGCAATTTTTTTTAATGAATTAAAATCTTTTCATCGTTTATGTTTTCACTTAAGTTAAATTATTGTTTTTAAAATGGATTTAGATTTAATGAGTGTTTAACCATTAATGAGAATGGAATCTTTTTTTTTTTTCTTTTATAAATTATTTATACTTTTTTGTAATGAATATATACTTCGGAATCTAATTCTGCACCATATTCAATAAGCTTTAGCTTGTTTATCCTATGCTTAAATCAAATATCACTTTGAATATCTTACTAAATGTAATTTTAATCTTGTAAATAATTTTTCAACCAAAATGAATTTTTGAAAAAAATTTTAAATAAGCAGTTTATGTATTTGAAATTATTAAATATGTAATTATATACTTAAATTATGCGTTTAAAATATTTTTAATTTATTAAATACAATATAAATACATTTTAACAGAGTTTATCTCCTTTAACAAGAAACGTTTTTCTCCAATACTCAAAAAAAGACATGTTTTTGTTCTTGTTTTCATTTTGTTGCCAAAGAAATTTTTGATAGTTTTTAACTTATAATTGTTTGGTAAGATGTTTGATATTTCTTTAATTTTAAAATATTTACAAATGCTATTATTTCTTTCAAAAATAAATTTAAAAATTCTGATAAAAAATTAAAGTACACTCATTTTATCCTCTTTTAAATAGAATATTATGTTCATAATTTTTATTATAGTAAGCATATTTTCCGTAAGTGTTTTTTATGGTCATTTAAATGGATTATAAAATATGTTTTTGATATATATGATATTTAAAAAATCCCCTTAAAGATTTCGTTTAGAATGGTGACATGTGAAGCGTGTAAATTCGTAAAGACTACTTAAGATTTTTTTGATAACATTTTTGAAAATTCTTTCAGTAAAATTTAAAATATCGTATCTCATTAAGATAAAAAAAAGTTATTTATCTACAGATGCCAAACTGGTTTACTTTTTAAATAAAAACATTTTAATATTTCTTGATAATTGGGAATGGTAACATTTCATTCCATTCTAAGAACCAAATGCTGCTTGAGTGTTAAATAAGATAAGCGTTTCAGGATATTCTACAAATGTCCTGAAATGCTTATTTCATACTTGTCTTGAATTCTTAATTTTATATTCCTCATTCCTTTTAAGAATTCATACATGGTTACTGACATAATTTCGATGATAAATTAAGCCTGGTAATGCTTTATATCATTACGATTCGCACTATCGCACCACTCCATAAATTAACACACAAATTAGTTGTGAATTGATCAACATTCTCAGGAGTCAGGAAAAAAATAAGTGGGTTTGGCATGGTTTACTCAGGTGAGGAATCGCCAAAACTAGTTTATCTCGGATTTTATCAGGAATTCTTTCTGTGTTTATTTTTATGAGCGACGACACAATTTATTTTTGTATTTTTAGATGCATAGCTCATAATGGATGTCACTAAACGCCTGTTGGCAGTCATACGACTTGGCTGCAGGTAGGAATTCGATCATTTGCATAAGGACATAAAATGTGACTTTGAACGATAAGAACTTCCTGGCGTTATCTTTCGATATTTGTGAACATAAAGTGCGAAAACATGTTCGGTAGCGCATGTGTTGTGAGTAATGAGAATATATATCCTCCTTTTTAAGACGTTAACAAAGCAATATCTATAGATATCGCATTTTTGGAGGGACATACTAAAGATTTCGATGTGAATTAGTTAAGAATGTGTGTCTTTTTCGTGAATTGCTTGCTCACATACATTTTATAAAAGATAATGCTATCGCATTTGAAATTCTTGCATATCTTATCACATATATATATATATATATATATATATATATATATATATATATATATATATATATATATGTGTGTGTGTGTGTGTGTGTGTGTGTGTGTGTGTGTGTGTGTGTGTGTGTGTGTGTGTGCGTGTGCGTGTGTGTGTATATTTTAAAATGAAACAAATAAAAAAACTCGAAATTTTTGTGAAAAAATTATAAAATAATGCACTCTGTAATAGTAAATGTTTCAAATAAGGACACACCTTTAAGTTCTTATTACAAATGCAATGTGCTTCCTTAAAAAAATGTTAATATATGAATTTTAAAAAAAATCAATTAAAAAAACTCTTGAAGACTGGTATGATGAGTTATATCATTAATTGCTATTTTAAAAATTTTTAATAATATTTCTTAAAAAATGTTATAGTTATTAAGAAAACAGGTCTGTTCTCTTTACATAATTCTTTTATTTCAACATTAACAAAATATTTTTTTTACTTATTTGTAATGTATATGTTTCCGTATTTAAATATTTATCTAATTTAAAGAAAGAAAGAAAAATATCAGTACAAGTAAAGTTTTGTAAATAAAATGATTACAGAATCTCACACACACACACAATTAATATTTTATATTGTAAAATAGGACATTATTTGAGACTGTATAGTATTACCATTTTATTGATATTAAGATTATTTGCCTATAAATAATAATGTCACAGTGATATCATAATATTCATGTTAATAAAAAGCGTGATCACAAGATATTTTATTCGTTGGATAATTTGACATTAGTTGGTGATAAAAGAAACAAGAGCTTTGATTGTTGATAAATTTAAAATATGAAATAAAGTGTTTTCCTTTACATTATTTTAATACATTATGAAAAAAGAGGTATTTTTTTCATATTGATATATTAAAAATTAGAATTGTATAACATAATTATAGTGTCGGCGCATTAAAAGTTGATTAACAGATCATAAAAGTAAGATTCATAAATATCAGATATTTGAAATAATTTTATCAGTGAAGAGTTTAATTCAAAGCGAAATACTGCGATGGTAGCATGTTGCCTAAATATACATTCCATTTGATTTTTAATAGTTTCTAACCATTTGTTACAATTTTATTTTAAAAATTCTTATATTTTAATTATTATAATAAATGTAAAATTGTTATTATTTTATAGCAATTGAGACAAAAATTTGGCAACAGCCCTCATCGAATATGGAATGAAATCGAAAAATGGCGGGAACTGCATGTCAATTTACAGGATGCTTTGGAAAAACACCACGAAAATATTAATCTTCGAAAAGAGGTAAAAATATTAACAATGACTTTTATTTATTCAGAAAGAAATTATATTTATTCAATATTGACATTTTGAATTAAAAGAAACTTTTCAAAATTCTGTTACTTAATTTATTTTTTAATAAAATGTGAGCTTATGTATGAAATATGCTTTCTATCTATTTAATACAATTCTTATACACTTTTTCTAATTGTTGTCACGAGAAAGTTTTTATTTAAATATTTATAATTAACTCTTTAATAGAGTAGAAATTCTGCATCTGCGCTTTATAAATTTTATTCCTAACGAGACAATTTTATTTTAAATACAATTTTGATAATACTTTCGTTATATACTTATGTATAATTCAATATTAAAAAAGGAAAGTACCGTATAAAGTAAAACGATGTTTATTAATTTTTCTATAAAATTTTGCTTAGAACATAAATTATTATTCATGAAGTAAATCTGAAAAATGGCTTTAAAGTCTAAAATGTCAATTTTTTTGCTTGGCTTGATAACTATCAAGTGTAGAATGTAATTATTTTCTGCAGTGTTTCATATTAGTTGCTGAGTATATTTTCGCTTTGTTTGATATTATAAATTGTGAGATTTAACTTACGGAAGGGAGGCATTGTTTCAAAGTATGACAATTTACTACGAAAACGCGATTCTTCTCTTTCACATTAATGAAAATGCATTATATTAAATTACTATTGTAAATTTACCCATATTTCTAATTACTCAAAATATATTAAGGCCAAGTTAGTGACTTAAATGTTAGTTATTAAGCCTTCAATTTAACAATTTTTGAGTTTTGAGTTCGAGACTATTTCACAGTAGATGATATAATTAGAAATCTATTTTAAATTTATTTCTTAATTGAAGTTACTCTTTTGTACAAAAGTTAATTTATAATATATTCTAAAAACCTATTTTCTAATTCTAAATAATGTCTGTTCTATTTTTCACAGCATGAGTCTTTGTCATTACTTTGATAATTTATAAAAATGCAAAATATAAATAAATGCATTCTTCACATGATTCTATAATGTCGGCAGTTCATTTTAACGTCATATTCTGAGTAGTATAAAAATTTTGCAATTAAAATAATAATTTAATGGTAAATCTTATTTTTAATAAACGTTATGTAAAAATTAAATGCAAAATATAAGAAAAAATATTATAGGATATAAAAGCGACGTGCAATTAAGAAATATTTTTCGAACAAAACTAAATATCCAGACGACTTGGCAAAATCAGATTTATTATTTAATACTCATCAAACGGGAAGTGAATTAAGAGGCAGTCGAAATCACATCTCCATCAGACCAGTAATAGGTTCAGGGAGGCGTAAGTAATAAAGGAAAAATAAATTCCATTTCCGAGTTAACTCGATTTTTCACCCCGATAACGCGAAGCATTTCCTTAAAAATCGTTTTCTCCTGGGTAAATTATTTATCGGACAATGGTGGCATCCACAATGGAAGAAGCTCTGTTTTAATTTTAATCGATATCGCAGATTCTGAAAAGGAAATCAAACAATCTGAAACTGTCTGGAATGAGGAAAAGAAAAGGCGTATAATTACGTTTCTCACAATTTCTGCATAATTTATCAAGGACTTTTTTGTATTGAATCTTCGTGAATAAAAATATGCATATCGTCGAATATTTCCCGATTAATATTTTTTGTCTATTTTCAATGCACATTAAATGGGACATTCGAAATTCAAAATTGATTATAAATTTAGCCACAATATATAAAAATATAGCAATTAATAAAAAATATAATTTGTAAGGTTGTTATAATTCATTTATAAAAACCACCAAGTTTTATTTTATTTTTAATATATTATAGTTTTTTTTTAATAAGGATATTACTTCAAATTTTTGGCAACGGCATAAATTGCAGAGACTGGCATTCCTTAGAATTGAGTAAAATATTCTTATTTTTTTAAAAAGAAATTTACGATTAAAGTACGAAGATAACGAAAAAAATATCTAAATTAAATGTTCCGATATAAATTTTTAGAGTTGCCAAATTAGAATCAATGAATCTTCAGATTTTGTGAATTCTAAGGTTCAAATTTTTTAATTTTGTTATCTTTTTTCACGTCTGGAACATTAAATCCTTTAATTCTTCAATAAAACGGATTAGTTTTTTAAGTTTTTGATAAGAACAGTTTTATATCGAGATTTAATAAAACTGTTCCACATAGAAAGTTATAACATTTTAATTTGATTAACAGTAATAAATTATGGAAGCTAATTATAATCGTGTGAATAGTTCATGAAATCTTCGAATGTTGCAATATGTGCTAAAAAAACTGAAGGGATTTATTAAACATTTTTATGGATTTTTGATATTACAATAATTGAATATTTTCGAAATTTTCTCAAGCAATACATAAATTTGTTTTATAACATCAAATATGAGAAATTCCATAAAAATGTACAAGAATGATAGTTTTGAATAGTTTTTTTTTCCGAATAAATTCAATTGATGTTATTTTTTTTTTTTATCAAAATGAGAAATTTTTATTTTTTAGATATGTAAAATATTAACTTCATTAGGTATAGCAGTTTTAAACATAGCAGCATTTTAACAAAATATTTTTGAAAGCAATCACCATATATTGATTTTTTACTTGATATTTTGGCATCTCTTTTTGCATTAAACTCACTGTCTACTTAAATTGAGAACTTCTAAAAGCATATGCAAATGTTGTATACACTCAAAATGAATAAGGCAGTGATAATGACATACTACCATTTTAAAATTTATTTAAAGTTATACAGAGAAAATTTAAAAATTATTTGTACATGTATGAAGAACGGATAAATGTTTTTTAATGAATGAACAATAACCAATTTAAATAATGAGATAAAATTAAATCATTTTTTTACTGAATGAAAACATTGTGTTGTCAAGGAAAAAATTATAAATTTGTTTTAATGTAAGATTAGTATTCAATATTTCAATTATTACATGAATTCGAGAAAGAGCAATTCTGCCTTTTCTGTAATAGTTTAATACATCAAAATGGCAAATTTTAGCTATACGTAGCTTTCGACAAATTTATTTCTCATCATTACTTAATTCATAGGTTTAAAACCAACATCTCGAGTGCAGCTGCTTGTATTGATCCATCCATTTTAAATTGTAGATCCTGGTTCTTGTGCACGCAAAAAATGACTGCAAACCAATAAGCAAATAAAACTATCTCACCACTAAGCCGTTTTTATATTTAAGAGATAATGGATGGTATATTAGTTAGAATAAATCAGAAACCACACACACACACACAGAAAATTACTGACTGAGAAATTAGAATAGCTGTATGTCTAACTAAATACAGAATTACATAAATTAATTTACTTTCATGTATTATGTGTTGATTAAAAATCACGCATATTTAATCTGGAATTAGCCTGTTTCCCATAAAAATCATTAATTTTTCATCATGAAACATGAAAAATAAATGATTCTGTTGACGTGTTTCGTCACACATGCACAGGTTCGAAATAGTAAATTTAAAAAATATCTCTTTGCTAAGAAAAATGAGAAATGTTAATCAATGAAAAACATCATCATGTGTACATAAAGTGTTGACAGTAGAGTGGTGGAGATAAGAATTCTTCTCTCGTCTAGAAGGTAGCAGTGAAACCTGTGACTAAATTGGTTTGATTTAAAGATATGCCATCTCAGGTGTCGACCCAATCAGATGGACTGTTGTTAGTAGCTTCCGTCGATTGAAGTCAGCATCGTCATTTAATAAATTCAACATTATCGGACTATTTTAATGAAGTTAACAAGTTAATTCTATTATAAAAAATATAATTAAAATGCATTTATATTTTGATCGCAAAAATTAAGCAATAAATAAATATATTTTTAAGGCTAATTATTATTTGCTTTAGTTAAAATTAAAAAGGTTTTAAAATAAAATTTCAAAAGAATTTGTTATATGAGATTTTAAAATTTCAATTATTTTTTTCCTCTCCCGTTTTACTAATTCTTTGGATCGTAATTGTCTTATTTTTTTAATATTCTCAAATGTCTTCGATAAATAAAAATCCCATGAAATGTTCAGTTAA